>CM042019.1:23320000-23920000 GCA_023525975.1 Smallanthus sonchifolius | reverse complement strand
CAAGAAATTTTGCTCCTGACATTCCTTCTAGTTCGGCTACCGACTGTAGGCGAAACATATTCAAAGTACCGTCACGTATATTCACTAAAGGCGGGAAAATGAGAATTCTCACAGATGAGGTGATTTCTCAAATCCACACTTATGTCAAGTTAAATTGTATAAATGTTTCCCCCTTCATTAAATTGTTTGAAGAACAAGTAGTTACATGGTTCACGAAGCACGTACGTATGCATATTTAAAAAATTACAAACAATACTTCATATATATATGTGTGTGTGTATTAATTAACTAATTAGTGTCTTTTCTTTAGTTCTAGCTTAATCACCCCACAATCAATGAATGCCCTGAATTGAAAGTTCTAACATACCTTCCCGCCCGTATTGCTTTGTCACATAAGGGTTATCATGTAAATGGATACAAGTTCCATACAGAAGAACATGCTAACGGATGGGTCACGCAGAATAGAAACGTTTGTGTGAGGGGAGCTTCTTACAATGAGCAAGAGTCTGACTATTATGGAATGCTTAAAGAGGTCATAGAGGTGTGATATTATAGCCTTGGCGTTGGTGGTTGCGTTATTGTGATGTTTAAGTATGGATGGTATGATATTAACCATGGGGTTAGAGTGAACCAAAAACATGGTTTGGTCGATATCAAATTCAAATCAAAACTAAAGACCAACGACCCGTTCATTCTAGCATCACAAGCAGAACAAGTCGTTTATGCACCGTATCCTTCGACATAAAATGATTTGAAAATTCGGTGGGCTGTAATCAAGATGATGCCAAGAGGAACATATGAGCTAGAACAATGTGTTGGTCAAGTCAACGAAAGGGTAAACCCTTCAATATTTGTATGTGAATCAAGATATCTAACCAATTTGTCTTTCCACCGGAGAAGTAGTGGAAGTCTATGATGATGATGACGAGGAGGATGTCAGTAATGTGGAAGAAGATATGAAGGTACCTATGAAGAAACATAAAGCAGAGATGAGCTCTTTTTGTCAGATCATTCTTATGACGACTAGCAATTTTTTTTATAATTATTTTGTACGGGTTGCAACATATAGCTTATATTTGTAATACAAATTGTAATTTAATTTTTGTATGGTTTTATGGTATCGTTTTGTAACGGGTGTACCATGGTAATTTATCACGTGCCTAACTTTAAGGCGAGCCAAATTCTGGTAAGTATACATATTTAAGTTGTATTTTAGTTATTATAACATCATAAAGTGGGTACGAGTTCATTTGGCCCATTTAAGTTGTATTTTGATTATTATAACATCATAAAGCGGGTACGGGTCTATTTGGCCAATTTAAGTTGTATTTTAGTTATTATAACATCTTAAAGTGGGCACGGGTCGTTTTAACCCATTTAAGTTGTACTTTGATTATTATAACATTATAAAGTGGGTACAGGTCGGTTTGACCCATTTAAGTTGTATTTTGGTTATTAAATCATAAAGTGGGTACTAGTCGTTTTAACTCATTTAAGTTGTATTTTGGTTAATATAACATCATAAAGTGGGTACGTGTCGTTTTGACCCATTTAAGTTGTATTTTGGTTATTATAACATCATAAAGTGGGTATAGGTCGTTTTGACCCATTTAAGGAGCTAATACCGTGTTTTGTTTAATTGCAGGAGTTAATCTCATATGGTAGAACGAGTCCATGTGCGGATATGATGAGTGATTGATATTCTTATGCTTATTATGTTTAATGTTGCATTGTTAATTGATTAATCATGTGGAACACAGTGACTTTGTACATATATGTAATTGTAGGTATATGGAGCTTAAACGAGTGATTTGAAGGAAGTTAGAAGAAAGGAATAAGCAAGGTTAAAGTTGGAAAGGGCATACAAGATCAAGACATACAAGATCGAGTTGAAAAAGCAAGAAAGGAATATGAGATCCTTCACAAGGAATATCTTCTTAATTTTATAGTTTTTTAATGTAATTTGAAATTCGTGAATTTGTAAATGTAATTTGCGGATTTCTGGTATTTGTATTGTTGGAAATAAATGTAATTTATAGATTTGTGGTATTTTGTGTTGCTGGAAATGTAACAATATATTTATTTATTTTTACCATGATAGAATAGTATACTTATTCAGCAGATTGTCATGGCTTATGTCATTGAAAATGAAACCTAATATTTATCACTTTGAAGGTTTGTGATCGATACTTGTCTTTAAATCAAGAGTTGACATTCACGTCTAGCAAACATTAAATTACTTTGACATGTAACCAATATGGTAAACTGTGTATCATTTCATAATTTCAATTTTTAGATTTAATCTAATTCCTTTTACATGATCATTTTTTACATACTCTGCTCATAGAAATTATAAATTCGACACCATAAACACTTGATCTTTGATATTGACATTTGCTTCGAATAATATCATATTCTGGATTCAGCAAAATGGTTTACTACACTGAGATTCACTATTAACATATGCTTGCTTTATGATAAACAATGAAAAGACACCAAAAGTAATCAAAGATTTCACCCACCTTATTATTGGTTTATATTTCTTCACGTTTTTAGGACTTAAAATCCACCCTAAAAGATTGGGAAGAAAAAGGATAACAAAATTTCCATTCACAATAGTTGTTCAAATTCGCATGAGTCATCATTCATGAGCATTCTTGAGTAGTGGGTGAGATCCGGTGCAAAAGTGCTATCACTTTCAATAGTGGTGTCAATTTCATAAAGATCATTGATCAACATGTTCAAATTGGTGATGAACTCATCATCATTAACATCATTATCCCAGAATCCCGCGTTGAAGTTGTTGTTATCGGTAGATGTGAACGCGGACCAACACCATTGATCAATACTTGGCAAAGATTGATCTGGTTCATCATGTATGAAATTCTGGTTGCATGCTGAAATCTCGTAATTTGACGAGGTTGTTGAAGATGATGAAGAAGAAGATGATAAAGGTGGTAAAATGTTATTATTGGTAAGATGTAGGATCTCATGAGGTTCCATCAAAGGAACTTCATCCATGCAAAAGTCAACTACATGTGTTGCTTCCAGAATCCTTTTGCTTTCTCCACCTTCTTCTTGTTCATCTTTAGTTGTCTCAGTGATTACTGGTTTTGGAAATACGGTCTTTTCGGGTTGTGGTGTTTCATCTACCGGGTGTGTTAGTGGTGGCGGCGGTGGTGGTGTTTGTTTGTCGGTTGGCGGAGTAGGAGGAGGAGGAAGTGGTTTATGGGTGAGAGGATCAATCCCCATTTTCTTGAGTTTTTTCTTTATGTGAGTGTTCCAGTGATTCTTGATCTCGTTATCTGTTCTTCCCGGAAGACTAGATGCGATCTTTGACCATCTATAAGTTAATACCAAAACAAAACAAAAAAGTTAATTCTTTTACACAATAAATATACAAGATTTTCACTAAAATCATTGATAATAATTTTTTTTATTAATTTTCTTCTACTTGTATAGAAAGAATCTTTTTCATCATACACTACTATGCAAGAGCATGAGAGCCTTTTCTTTAGAAACAAAAAGAAAATAATAATGCAACTAGTGGACCATAAACTTTATACACTTAGAATTGACTCAATCATGTTGTCCATTCTAAAATAATTCATGAATTCAAATATCAGATACAAATATAACATATAAAATAGTTACGGGTGTAATATGACACCAGTCATCAAACCTTACATCCGCCCCTTTACAAACGTATTCTATTACAACCTCCGGTTCAATTGTTCTTTATTATATTTTTTTTTTCAATGAATATGTTATGTTACAAAATCATGTAGGCATATAGAACTCCTTACTCTCTCTCTCTCTCTTCAAGCACTAAGTTTAGAATCATGTGTATATGCATGACTTGTCTGCCACTTGAGAAATAGAAAAAGAAGCATCACCTATTACCAAGCTGAGCATGGAGCTCAATTACCATCTTTTCCTCATATTCAGATAACAATCCCCTTTTCAAATCCGGTCGAAGATAATTTGTCCATCTCAACCTACAACTCTTCCCGCATCTTAATAGCCCTGAAATTTGAAATCCAAATACGTAAAAAAACAAACAAAATAAAACACGGTTAGCATTGCAGTTCAGTCTGGAGTTGCAAAAGATCCCTTTGCAACTCACGACTCACAAAGTACGCGATCACTGTCCTTACTTCGTGTCAGAAAACACAAAAAGGGACATGATCAGACGTACCTGCAAGTTTAGGGACGGCTCTCCAGCAGCATTGGCCATTAGTGAGTATGAAGTTAATAAGCTTCTTGTCTTCATCAGCAGTCCATGGCCCTTGTTTCAAGCCTACTTTATCACAACATGGCTGTCTTCCCATTTCTTGTTACCGATATCGATCGATACAAGTATCAGTATAAGTGTTTATATTTTGTAATATATATTTTTTTATGTGTAACGCGCTGTGGTTAGACTAGTAAAACCTTCAAGGACAATGAGATATATATACTAGTGAAGTCTCCTCTAGAAAACACGGTTTAGGTTTACTTTTGTCTTTGTTTTTTAATTTTATATTATTTTTTCTTTTATTTTTAATTCTTTATGTCATTTGTTTTCTTATTTATACACGAGTCAAGGAGACATATAACGTAGGCCCAAAGACTACTTGATGATTCAAACATGACGTCTTCATGATTTTTCTTTTAATACCGGAATTTTTTTTCACTCCTAAATGTCATCTAAACCTATATTTTTAAAATTTGAATTTATATCACTTTTCACTAATATTACTAGGTCATAAGAACGACTATCTATACATGTCTTTTTTTTTTAACGGCAATTTAAATCACTGACGGGCCACTGACCAATCCTATCATCTACACCTCCCTTAGGAGGAAACCCACCATAGGTGAGAAAACCCCATGACCCAACCTGGACTCTTTTTTTTGTTACAAGTGAGACTTGAACCCAAAACCTTCTAATTTTAGTGAAGTTTTGGGTATACACCTTTGTCACTAAACGGAAAATACAGAGTTTTATAAAACATCATATTTTAAAAGGTGTAAGAGGAAAAAAAAACAAAAAAAACGAAACTTGAAAGCAGCTTCGACAACTTGTACGTTTGTATTTCGATAACTTGTACAATATCACGAAAACTCGGCTTTTTTTTAATGAATTTATATCGGAACGTAGATAAAGATAAACACCGCACAACGGTATATTTGGAATTTCGTAAAACATCACATTTTAAAAGTTATAAGGAAAAAAGTATGCCCGAAATTAGTTATAAAGATTAAAATAAAACAAAAAAAAAGTGGTGGTTGTTGGAAAAGGCAAGTACCGAGGTGGGGTGGGAGTGGATCGAACCCGTGTCGTGGGTGTGACGCAAACCACTAGGCCAGCCAACCATCTTCGTTTAAAATCCCCAAACAACGCATATATATTAGAAAAAAGGTTACTGTTCAATGACAGTAACCCATCTCAACTCGTCGACAATGCAAAATACTATCATATATAATATCTCATATAAATAGTTCTTTTAGAGGGTGTTTGGGAGTGTGGTGGGAAAGTGTTTATTGACTTATTAGTTTTTCAAAAAGCCAATAAGTCAATAAGGCATTCTCAAAACCTAAGAAATCATGGCTTTTGGAATGGCTTATTAACTTATTGGCTTTTTAAAAAACTAATAAGTCAATAAGAACTTTCCCAGCACTTTCCCACCACACTCCCAAACACCCTCTTAGTTGTACCAATGCTAAATCAATAAAAAATACATTGTTAAATATAAAAAGTAGTAAACTAATTAGTATAGTTAATTAAATTATAAGATCATTTAAATTGCGTTGCTATATATTATAGCTATTACTAGGGGTGGCAACGAGTCGAGCCGCTCATGAGTTACTCGAGATCGACTCGCTAAAAGTTTAAATCAATTCAAACAAGTCAGAGCTCGAGCTAATATTGAAGTCCATTTAATTAATAAATGAGCTCAAGACCGAGTTTCTCATATCGAGTTTGACTAGCTTCACGATTGCGAGTCTAAACGAGCCCATTATTTATATAAGCTTTATTTAATATATTAAATATATATTACATAATAAGTATTATTATATATAGATTTATGATAAAATTAGTTGAATAAAAGATTGTGTTATATATAAAAATTATAATTTTAAATATACACATATATATATATATATAAATATAATTATAAATATGTATAAAAATAATATAATTAAATAAACTATAAATAATAAATGAACCAGTCCGAGCCGAACTCGAGCTTGAAAAACTACTTATGAGTTAAGTTTGAGCTTGAAAAACTAATCACGAGCCAAACTCGAACTTTAGAATTTGAGATCTAAACAAGCCGAGCTCGAGCTCACACTCCCCCTTAAACTTGAGTTCTTTCAATTTAAATGAACCGAGCTTGGATTCAACTCGACTTGTTTACACCCTCTCCTATTTAGCTTATCAAAAGATAAAAAGAAACTAAAACACGGAATTATATTAAATATTACATTACTTAAAACTAGAAAAATTAGAAAAAATAAAATAAAAAGTTCACAAAAAATTAAATTTTTAAGATTGTTTTTCCTTTTGTTAAAATTTTCTAAAATAGATATATCAAATTATTTTAGTTTTTCATTTTCAAAGGTATATAATTGGAAAACCTAATGGATCGTGTAAAAGGTAATTTTTACAAAACATTTTCAATTAATTATAATCACTAAGAAGCCCAAGAACCCAAATGCATGGAGCCTGGGGGGTTTTGGGCTAGAGAGGGTGGAGAATTGTAGATGGTAATATGGTATCAATGTTTTCAGCCCTTTGAGTTTGAGGTTATCTAGTATTTTTCATATAACCGTTAGATAATATTGGAAATATATCTAATTAGTATTTTTACCCTGCGTATCGTGGGAGAGCGCGGTCGATTTTCCTCCGTATTACGCGGTAGGAGTTTGATCGTTATAGCCTTGACTCGTCGAAAACAATAAAAGTTAACAACGAAACCGGATACGATTATATCAAAACACCGACAACGATGTTTTCCTCTCATAAGCGTTTGGGTTTGTTGTAGCACCGTAGCGGTGACGTCGCTCGATATACCGTACGATAAAAAAAATATACTCGCTTCTGAACACAACTTTGTTTTAAAAAAAAAGTTTATACCGGAACGTTCACCAAAAAACTAAAATCAGTCGCGCATTCTATTATTTTAAAAAACCTAACGAACGAAATTTATTATAGGAAAACGATTTTAATAGAAAATCGAGTTGGTTAAAAGCGTATACTATATATAGTAGAAGGGGTTAAAACGTAAGTTAAAAAAAGTGTTAAAACTGAAATTGAAAAAAAAAAACGTTTTTTCTCCGCATTACGCTGTAGGAGTTTGGTCGCTATAGCTTCGACTCGTCGAAAACGATAAAAGTTAGCACCGAAATCGGATAACATTATACCAAAACACCGACAACGATGTTTTCCTCTCATAAGTGTTTGGGTTTGTCGCGACACTGCAGTGGTGACGTTGCTCGATATAGCGTACGACACAACAAAATATATTCGTTTCTGAACACAACTCCGTTTAAAAAAAAGTTTTTACCGGAACGTTTACAAAAAAAACTGAAATCAGCCGCGCATTCCATTTTTTTTAACTAACAAACGAAATCTATTATAGAAAAACGATATTCATAGAAAATCAAGTTGGTTAAGAATGTATATTATATATACTAGGAGGGGTTAATATATAAATTAAGAAAAAAAATCGTTAAAAATGAAATTGAAAAAAAAAAGTTTACACGTGGTCCAATCATGTGATGTCAATGTACCTCACAATTCAAATTAGAAAGGGTTAATAGTGAATGTTTTAAGATTATACGGAATTTTGTTTAGTTTTTTAAATAAGGATATCATTAACCTAATAAATAATTACAATTTTTGCCATGCCTTCATTCTTACACAAGTTTTCCCGCCCATATCATCCCCTGACCCGTTTAAAAAACGCACGGGTCAAAGCCTGACCCATTACCCAATTATCGGATCTAACTAAAAACAAATTATCCGATCCTTTTGTTCATTCGTAACCCTAAATCCTTAGCACCTGCAACGTTCTTCTCCTCCTCCTCTCTCTGATCGACGCCTTCAATTCTTCTCCTTCCCTATCTGGTCTTTCAAATCCTTTTCTCTGAAACCCTAGATCTTTCTCCCGATCCGTGTGACGCCATCCTCTGTTCCTTGATTCCCAATCGCAGTTTTGGTTCGTTCGTTTGAGATTTCGATTAAGGTAAATAGGCGATTTCTTAATTGTTATGGTTATGTCTTTGGATTTGGTTTATTACTTACTGTTTAGCTTTATTCTGGATGCTAGATGAGTATAACATGAAAACCCTAAACTGAAAACCCAATTGACGATGATTCCTTTGTGGCTTTCTGGACCTTAGATTTCAGTTGGAGAAGGTTCGTTTCGGGTGATTAATGCTGTGAGTGATGCGCATCATCAACAATCGAGAAAAGCATTCGGTGATTAGTGGATCGATTTCTGCTCTTGGGAAGGGTGCATCGGTGTTCTTGAGTGTTCAGGGTTTGTAAGTATCTTTTGAGCGCCAACAATAAGGTGAAATCTCCTTTCATCTAACTATGTTTTTTGTTCTCAGATCTATGAATATGTAAGTATTTATGTTGCTTTTATGCATTCCTATGAGCTAGCAACCCATTAGGCAAAGTTATGAATTATAGATTCTTGATCATTTTAACAAGATAACTTCCTTTATGGTTTAACTAGATGATTATATTGGCATGAAAGAAGAAGAAATCTCATGGGTTGCTGTCACATATATTTTTGGGAGTAGACGGTTGTGATTCTGTAACATTACATTATTTATTTGATTTGCCCTGTAAACCACATCAAGCTTTCCATATGATATTTTACAAGTAATTCCTTAATGGTATTTTATATTATGAATTGATCATGCTTCTTTTTTCTGTTTTTCAGCTTAGTTGCAGCTATGGAGTCTCGGGGATCTTTGCTTGTCTGAAGGTAGTTATGCTCTTATTCTTGCCAATTTTTTCTACAGGTGGCAATTTCGACCAATTTGATAATGAATGGGTAGATTTGGGTTGTGCTATATTTAAAACAGGTCAAATCTAAAAAGTTAGCTAAAGGCCAACATGTCAAATGGGCCAAATGGGTTGAAGATTGGTTAAAGTCCATTTTTATGCTGGAGAATGGGAAGAACTTTCTGGAGTCTTTTCTGTTGTGAAGAATAATGCTTCAGAAGGTTCATCAACAATGAACCTTAGCTTCTCAGAGGATGATTTTATATATGCATATAGCAGTCATGATGGTAGCATTAATGGTCATGAAACTTCCTCTAGACAATCATGTAGGCTTTCTGGAAGTAGAGTGTGTGACAAGGCTAATGACACGTATATTTAAGGGGAAATTTCGACCCACTTATTTGTAATTGGGTTGATTCGGCTATGTATTATATCCAGCGGTTCAAGTGGGTCAAGTTAACGGTTTTAAGCAAAAAAGGAGGTAGGCCAAACGGGTTGATAGTCTTGTCACTTGATGTTCAAGTTAAGGTAAATATATATACTGATGGGAGTTTACATATTTGTAATTTTGTACGAGAGAAGACTCTTTTTTTAATGCATCTCCCAAGATATTTGTGGCATCATAAATCGTTTTTAGTGTTTTATGCAAAGTGATAAATCATTTTATAAAATAAGTTAATTTTTATAGTAAAATATATCACATTTTGATCCATTACCCAACCCACCAGCACACACAATGACACCTCTACATATATACAACCCATTGACTCTTTGATGCAACTAATGTTGATGCTTGAATATAATCTTATGCTCTTTAATTGTTTTATAGCAAGATGCAAAGATCAATGTATAACAAGAGAGATTGCTTATTTATTTAATAGTTGAAGCTGCTCAATTCCCTTTGATTTGTGTTACCTCTTTGTGCTTCAAAACTAACCATCTCTGACATAACAAAACAAATATATGATGCTGTGCAAGCCAGGATAGAACAACGTTATGGCTTGTTTTTTCATTGTTGTACGTAATAAAAATATTTCGGCTATGTGAAATTTCTTACACATTATAGAAATATATAATTTATATTATACAACCCCGTGTAATACACGGGTCTATAACCTAGTAATAGTATATTACTTAACTAGGTTCGAAATCGTGTTTTACACGGGTTGAATAAATGATATTATAAAGAAAATATTAAATAGTATTGAAGATATAGGAATTAATAAAGAAAATATTAAATTGTTATTAGTGAATAAAAAATAAGCGGGAAAAAGAATCTTGACACGTTACGCAACCAGTTAAATGGTGTTAATTATTTATTAAGTGTAGAAATAAGCGGAAAAAAAAATCTTGGGGTCACAGAATCATGACACGTTACGCAACCAGTTAAATGGTGTTAAGTTATTTATTTATTAAGTGTATATTGTAGTAGTGTGGTTTGTTTGTTTTCGTGAATACGTTTTAACAAGTGAGTTCAGATGAAAACAATTAAACAATTAGAAACTGATGGATTCATATTTAGCATTTGATGACTAAAAGAGGATAGAACGGTCACGAGTGCAAGACATACTATAGACTAATAGAGAACATCCATTGCTGCCAAGGCCCTATCATCCCATGTCATAGTTTGGTCATTGGTGTTGCCGTGGTGTTGTTCATCACCATTAATCTAGTGTATGTCACCAACAGTGGCAGACGGACCCAGAAACTTTTTTCATGGGTGCCAAAAATTTTAGATGTTTGAATTTTATTAAAAGGATTTTTTGTCAGGTCAGATCACTACGATTTTTGAAGGACTTTCACAAAAATGGACTTATCTTTTGTATTTTCTTGATGTCTTCCCATTTTGTTTTGGCATTTACCCATTTTTGGTTTACTTATGTTTTCCATATAAAAACATGTTGGATTCTTCTTTTAATAGAAGATCCATCAACTCATACTAAATCCAAGACTTGAAATTGAAATTCAAATATGTTTCTTAAAACCTTTTTATAACCATTTTATATTTATAAATTCTTGACTTGGTTTTATAAAATGTTTTAGGAAACGATTTGGTTTTTATAAAATTTATATTTTCATAAATCTTATTATGGTTTTAGTATATGCATTGTAGCTTGTTGATCATACATACTTGTGACGTGTGGAATTAGTAATATAAAAATACTTTATAAATTGCTTGCTTTTCTACGAGACACGTGTCACTTTTCGTTGCATCCTCAGCGGGTTTTTATCGCACTTCTCTCCTATTAAATAATAATATTAAAAGAATATATATTTTTAAATATTTAATATAAATCTAATTATAAATACTTATTATTTAATTATGCATAGTTATTATATCATTAATCAAATGAATTTACTATGAATTAACATTTATCAATTACATAAAAAAATTTAATACCCAGTTAAAAAAAATATTTTAAAAATTAATTTAACAGAATTTATAACTGTCACGTCAAAGTACATTTTTCAAAGACATGTTTTGACGAGTGTGTGTTAACAGATATTATATTTTATTCAACCCGTGTAATACACGAGTTTTTAAAAACATAAGTTTCTTATTACTAAGAATATAACATTATATCCAGTGGCGGAACTTGAACAATTAAATTGCAGGGGCCGAAAATATTACACATAAAAAAACTAAAAAAATTTCACCAAACAAAGACCATAAATAAAAAAAAACAGTTCTTATACATAAACGACAAAGAAAGAATAATTACAACTCAGCCCGAAGACAAAGGAAGAATAATTATAACTATTAATGCGATTGTCTGGGTTTGTTCCACATCAGTCCGTGGATTTGTGGAACAGATTTACATTTTTTGTCTGGATTAAAAGGAATCCAAACACTATAACTAATATGAAATAAATCTAATAGGCCGAAACCAATATTTCTGAACAAAAAAATAGAGGGGCATGGGCATGAAAAGTTGGAACCTATTGGAACCGGACCGGATTATTGGAACCGGACTGGACAAAAAAAACTAGTTCCACCGGATTTAAAAAAATCATTTTTTAAAAAATTAACAAAGATACACTATAAAATACATGTTTTATATTTTTTTAAATGATTTAATAATAGTTCGTACAAAAAAATTACAAAAACAATAACTGAATCACAAAATATATATTATTTATTGTGACTCTTTATTCGTCATAAGCGTGTTCTTTGTCCGAAAGTTCGGTTTTCAATCTTCTTTGCTTCAGATACGTTGGGCTTCATCATAAACTTGTTTTTCGTCCGAAAGTGGATTCGTCGCCCTTTGTTCTACTTCGAACTCGTGTATTTCTTGATCAATGTCAAGCTCGCCTTCTAGTTTTGCAACATGTTGTACACGTTCGGCGGCATCCAAATGGTCCTTCAAGCAAATACACATCTCCATAGATTCCGGTGTAAGCCTCGTTCTTCGAATAGACAAAATCCTGCCACTAAGAGAAAAAAAAGATTCCGAAGCTACCGTGGAAGCTTGGACGGTTAGTAGGTCACGGGTAGAACCACCAACCGAATTTTGGGTGCTTGCGGAAGCGGAAGCCATGAGAGCGCTTTTTTGCGTAAAAGTGAGCGTTTTTTTTTTTGCGTTTTGAGAGCGTTTTTAAGTTTTGAGAGCTAGAATGTTGTGGTGAACTAACACATACCCCCAATACCTATTTATACTAAGTTTCAAGTCTCAAAAACCCAAAAAAACAAAAAAAAAACGGCTACTTTAACGACTATATAGCCGGGTTTTTTTCTACCCAACGGCTAGAACCGGTTCTGTCCAGTTCCAAAATGTCAGATTTTGTCCGGTTCCAAAATGTCATATTTTTATCCGCTTTTTATCCGGTCCTTATAGATTCCCGGAACCGGTTCTGGATCCGCCGGTTCCTATAAAATCCGGTCCGATCCCGTTTATCCGGTTCTTGCCGGATCCGATTTCGGATAATCCGCCGGATCGGATTCGGATTCGGATCCGGTTACTTTGTGCATCTCTACGAGGTTCTAACCTGGTTGTAATAATATATAAAATCAAATATATATATTTGATTATCTTATAGGTTGTAATGATATATAAAATTATATATATATATATTTTTTTTTGATTATCTTATTGTCAAATATATATTTTTTTTAGAAAGGCTATTGTCAAATATATGTGACATACAATTTATTCTTCTTCTTAATATGGATACTAGAATTTTAGGTTGTATAGATCTTTTCTTTATCTCATACATAAAGAACATTATTGTTGTTAGTGTGTAAAAAATCTTTGCTGGCGAACAAAATCGACAACTGGTTAAGAGATATACTACAGCACAGCTGCAATTCCACCTACCAATAATATTCATTAAACCTATATGGCATCTATTAATAATTTCATTTTATTTTTTTAATCTTTCCACTTGTGTTTTTTCTTATCGTAAAAAGATTATACTTTATTAAAATATGTATATAATCAAAGAAACTCTGCACCATTCTCATAGCAAGATCTGATCGACTAGTCAGATTAGGAACCCCCTACGGAACCTACCCGATTTCATACTCTTGAATCGTCTTCATTTAGATCGATGGTTTATGACGCACACCAATTGAACCAGTAAGCTGGGCCGGTGATTTTGTTAAAAAAAATTTCTCAATATCTCATTCATTGACTTATTTACTAATTAAAGTTAAAATAAAATGACGCGTTGGGACTGACGAGCTAGAACAATGAACTGGACTGTTTAGACGCATACCATTTGAACACGGGCCGTTTAAGGACGGTAGGATGAATTATAAACATATATAACCAAAACGCATTTGGCCCAATGATACCCCAGGTGTGTTGCATGACGTTCCTTTCCGAAGAGATTATCGTTCTAGTCCCGTCGTAAATAAGTGGTATAAATTTAGGGGTATATTTAGAATGTGTGCAAATTTGTCATTTAAAAATAAATAATATACATATATAAATAAATAAAATTAAATATAAAATAAATATTTAAATGAAAATATCAAACACGAGTTGACCCTTAAACATATTAATAATAATAATATTAATAATCCAATAGGCTCTCCCCCTCACATGCCATGCTCTTTGTCGGTGTTCTAACGCCCACTCCCCACTACACTACTAACTCCTTTCACTTGTTATATCGTTTAAATAAAACATATATTTTAAAATACAAATAAGCCATTTAAATATATGTAAAACGTAAAGTTTAAGTCTTTAAAACACATTTAATAATCATACATATAAACCAGTTTCCAAGGTTTCATAACAACCACTTACAAATTTCAATTTACAATTTATATATATAAAAATAAACAATTACATGACCAAAAAAAAATCCCAAACTTACATGAACAAAGCAAAGAATAGAATTGAGACTTCACATTACAAATTACAATTTACTCAACAAACTATAACATCAACATCAAAATGTGTATGTATAACCAACATTTCAAATAACAAAACAACAAATTCAATGAGCCAACAAACCCGAACCCGCAAGAATCATGAATCGCTCACGATGTGTTTAACGGGTTCGGTTCTTGTGGCTGCGAACCACTCGGCCCACAAAGCGCCGTGATATGGTTGACTACGTCAACCATAGCCGGACGCTTATCAGGATACTGAGCACAACAGTCGATAGCCAGTTGTAACAACTGAACCATATCATCTTCAACGTTCTGATACCTAAGCAACTCGAGATCAAAAACCTCAGAAGTCCACTCTTCTCGAACCACCGACTGAACCCATCTCGGGAGGTCGACCCCTTCTTCGTTTAGTAACGCGTGCGTTGGCGCTTTACCCGTTAGTAGCTCTAATAACAACACTCCAAAGCTGTAAACATCTGCTTTTTGGGAAACTTTACGTGCATCGGTCACCTCCGGTGCACGATAGCCATCCACACGTGTTGGTGTCGCGTTGGGACCCACGAGCTGAGCCAACCCGAAATCAGACACTCGCGATTCATACGATGCGGTCAAGAGGATGTTTGATGACTTAATGTTGCCATGGGAGACCGTTGAGCCTTGAGCGTGTAGGTACGAGATTCCGCGGGCGGCTCCAAGAGCTATGGAGGATCTTGTTTCCCAATTCAATGGAGTTCTTCCTGCTCCTCTGTTTCCTGCATCCCAAAATCGAAATAAATTCTCTTTGATCTCTCTTAATTACTAGATTATATTCAAAATTAACAGAACTTCTTAGAACAACTAACTCATACACCATCTAAACCTACTTCTAAATGTACACCGGTGTCTGTCATAGGACTAGAACACTTAACTACTTAGGAAGGAATACTTTTACTACATTCCTTGATACTGCTACGCTCTGCATAATAATCGTAATTAAGTTATAAAATTATAATAATTGTGATGATTTACCATGTAACAAAGCAGATAAGCTTCCCATTGGCATGTAACCATAAACAAGAAGCTTTTCTTCCCCATTGCAATAATAAGCTCTCAATGCAACCAAATTCTCATGATCCATTGCACCAACACCTTCAATTTTCTCCCTAAACTCCTTATCTGCCATTGTCACATCCTTCAACCTCTTCACCACAACCACGAATCCGATCTCCAACAACGCCTTATACGCAGTCCCAAACGCCCCTTTCCCCAAAACCTCCGCCGACGCTCGTAACAAATCATCCAAATCAAACTTCCCCAACTCCTTATTTTTCTTGAAAAACACTAGCTTCTTACCAACCTCCCCGGATTTTGCCTTCGCACCACCTCCTCCACCAACCACCGCGGTTAAAGACGGGAAACCATCAGCATTCTCCCCTGATTTCAATTTCGATTTCGCATTCTCACTGGGCATCTCAATTTCAACTTGCTCTGTTTCCCCTGTTTTCCCCAAATCCTTTGATGTTGTCTCATCCTTTTGTTTTCTCTTCTTACAACACAAAAAGAATAAAATTAACAAAATTACCAAAATACCCAGAACAGATCCGATCGCAATTCCGGCAATCGCGCCGCCGGAGAGTTTATCCGACGACTTTTGACCCGACCCTGATTGCGACCCGGTACACGATTCAAGCGGATTTCCACAAAGCGAGTTCCCAGAAAAAGCGGAATCCGGGAAACCGGATAACTTCGCCGGTATGTCGCCGGTTAATTGATTGTTGGAGACGTTGAACAGAGCAATATTCGTTCCGGTAAGATCGGGAATTCGACCCGTTAACCCATTGTTTTCCAAATACAATGTAGCTAACCGGGTCAAGTTATTCACCGAATTCGGAATGTTTCCGGAGAAATTATTACTAGCGAAGCTGACTCTAACAAGATTCACCATACCGGAAAACGAATCCGGAATCTCGCCGGAGAAAAGGTTGTTTTGCAGGAAGAGGTTCCGGAGGTTAACAAGGGTGAAGATATCAGCGGGGAGTGGGCCGGAGAGGGCGTTGTAACGGAGACTGAGAGTAGTGAGTTGGGTTAAATTACCGAGCGTGTTTTCCGGTAGTTCGCCGGAAAGACCCATTCCGGGGAAGTGAAGTTCGACGACACGGTTGGTTTTGTTGTCGCAGACGACGCCGGGCCATGTGCAGGGTGTGGAGGGTTGAGAGATGTTCCAGAGGATGGATCTGCCGCCGACGGCAGACCGGATGGCGAGGATGGCTGACCGGTCGGCGGCGAGGTCTGGTTTTCCGGCAATGAAGAGGGAGAACAAAATGATGAGATTGAAGAAGATAGGATTTTTCTCCATCTTGGTAGATGTGCGTGAGAGTGGGTGTAGAAGGACACTGGGTTTAGAATTTTATTATTCACTTTCTCTCCCTAAAACTCGAGAGAGAGAGAGAGAGAGAGAGAGAGAGAGAGAGAATTGATTGGCAATTAGTTGTGGGGTTATGAGTTATGTATAACGTTGCAAAATGTTTAATGAAAACAAAAAAATATTGTGTTTTCATATATTTTATTCATAAAATATGTAATAAGAGACGTTAACTATTATTGGAGTGGAAATGAGTTGGTTTTGAATATTGTATTTTCACAAAATTTGTCCTTTTAATTATTTTCTTTTATCGTTGTTTCTTTATGGTTATCTTCATCAACATTGAAGACACAAACAAATACATTTTGCAAGATTTATAAATTAAACTAAAATTATTATTATTATAATTATACATAGTAAGTTAAAAGCATGTGTATTACATGAATTAAATAAATAAAATATTAAATAGTTAGTAAGGAATACTTATGAATTATAAATGAAAAATTAAATAATAATGAAAATTTATGAATTAATAAAGGAAATATTAAATATCCGGTTCAGTTTCGTTTTTTATAGAAATGGGTAGAGACGGGTCATTGTGAGCCAAAACAAACAAACAAACACATAAATCGATAGATAGAGACGAGTAGTAATGGAAAGTAGCAAACTTCACTGATTTTAGACAACAAAATTACAACTTTCATCCACCCCGGGTCGGGGTGGTGGCACAAACATAAACCAACAATTACAAATGAAGCCCTAAGGCCCTATATATGGCCCTTGAGCCTTGGTCTCCAAGCAAGCCGCCTCTTCTTGAAAACCCTAAGAAAATCGCCGATCACGCGTCTAAAATCACTAAGAGTCGCTAATCTATGAGTCGACACTCTGAGAGTGTCGGTTGACACTGACCTACGACTCTCAGAGAGTCGCTAGCGACACTCAGACCAAAACGCATGGCGCGACCCTAAACTTCTCTTGATCGCTTGATTTGATAAACATCATTCTCAAACTAGACCCAACAATCTCCCTTGAGAATGATGCTATCAATGATATCCAAAGATCGTCAAACGTCTTCTCAGCAGATGATAATTCGTTGCCTCTTCCTTCCTCCCCTGAAAAAAAAATCAATTTTCGGGGGGGGGGGTATATATGACATTGTCTCGTATTTTCATGAATCCACCGGTAACCCAAAGTCTTTCATTGTCGTTCTCCCCCGCAGATGTAGCTCCCCTATATATATTTCAGTCAAAGTCTCGTATCTTTTTATTAAGGATAATCTTTATTAAGGATAATCTTGTAATATGCTATATATATTTTCATGAATCCACCCGATCTTCAACAATTCAGAAGACGATAAAAAGTCGTTCTTTGAATACTCTAATCAGCTCTCGATCCAATATTGCTGAAACTACTAAAATTCCAAAAAGCTGTTCTTCGCAATATCCACTAAAAAATCATCCAAGAATTTTTCTCCAAAATACATTTTTTTAAATGAGTACTTGGGTTGGTTATTGCTCTTGGAAGAAAGTCGACCCGAAACCTTCCCTTAGTCAAGAGTCGCTTGGGACTGAGACAGTCGGCCGGGACATTATTGAGCGTCGGCTGGGTAATAGGCAAGAGTCTGCCTGGTAACTTCTGAGAGTTGGCCCGCATGAACTGGAGAGTCTGCCCGTAAAAGCTAGAGAGTCGGCCCAGACACACAAGAGTCGGCTGCGACAGTTGGCCCGATGACTCATGAGAGTCGGCCCAACTTTGAACTTGCGTTCAATGAGAAGTATCGGCCCAAGAGCCGACACTCATCATCTTCAACCTCTGAGTGTCGCTCCAAGAACATTCAGACGAGAAAACTCCAAAAAAATACCAAAGATCCTCATATCCGCTCAGATCTACTCCTGTTTAACGTCCCCAGCGATTTTCCTTTGTAGCTCTGATCAAAATCAAACTGAAATGAGCCACCATGGCTCTGATACCAGTTGATAAAACCTCAGAGATCCGGCTCAGCTTCATTTTTGATAGAAATGGGTAGAGACAGGTCATTGTGAGCTAAAACAAACAAACAAACACATAAATCGATGGATAGAGACGAGTAGTAATGTAAAGTTGCAAACTTCATTGATTTTGGACAACAAAATTAGAACTTTCATCCACCCCAAGTGAGCTCCCCCGGGGTGGTGGCTCAAACATAAACCAACAATTTCAAATGAAGCCCTAAGTCCATATATATAGCCCCTTGAGCCTTGGTCTCTAAGCAAGCTGCCTCTTCTTGAAAACCCTAAGAGAGTCGCCAATCACGCGTGTAAAATCACGGAGAGTCGCTAATCTGTGAACCGACACTCTGAGAGCGTCGGCTGACACCGACCTAGCGACTCCCAGAGAGTCGGTTGAAGCCGACTTAGCGACACTAAGAGAGTCGGTTGAATCCAACGCTAGCGACATTCAGACCAAAACGCGTGACGTAACCCTAAACTTCTCTTGATCGCTTGACTTGATGAACATCATTCTCAAACTAGACCCAACGATGGTGGTCTCATTGGAAGAGACGAACTTGGCGACCACCCTAAACCCTCCCTTACCGGTGACTGCAAAACCCACGAAAACATCACCCAACCCACTGTTATCTCTCTCCCTCTCACCCGTTTCAGTTTGCACCAACTCGTCGACGACCACCCTCGTCTTTCCAGCGATTATAAGGTGGTTTAAATCGATAACCAGTTGAAAGCAAACAATAATTTGCAAAGACAAGTTTCACTGCTAAACCGGTAGAGCATAGAGAGGTATTTGCAAATTAAAATTTAAGTGAACCGTTTTGTTTATTTATTTAATTAACCAAGGATTAAGGAATATAAATATTTTTTATTTAATTAAATAAACATGAATATATGTCTCATTTATTTATTTACATTTGTAAATATTCGTTCATTTACTTATTCTCCTTATTATTGAAAAACCTTAGGAAATTTTTTTTGATGTTATAGCGGATGCCGTTACCATTGAGGTACCGTGGGGAATTTGACGCCGCCGCAACATGGGGCGTTTAAAATTCCTAGTTCATTTAAATTTATTTATAAGTAATAATAAATGACCCATCATACAGCATCTCAATTAAATTTTAGAACCAAACCTTGGTAATTGACTAATTAGAATATCAATTGACTTTTTTGTTGTTGGCTTTCTACATTTGCAATAGACTAATGATACTTAGACTTAATTTAGATATTGTTATTTACTTTTAAGATGTTGAATATTGTGGAATCATGTCATTATGATGATATTTAGGCTTTAATTTGGACACGTTTACTTTAAATTGGTGTTCGTGTTTGTTCTTTTATATCCGCTTGTGTTCGTTTATAGTCATTCGTATTTGTATATGTATGTGAACCATTCGTATGATAATACTAATAAACGAACACAAACATGCTTGTTCTCTTAACGAATGAACATAGACAAGAAAATCTATTCGTTTAAGTGTTTATATTTATTTATTTATTTGGTTAAAGTTGACTGAACGAAAAAGAACAAGTCTCTTTGTGTTCGTTTACATGCCTAGAGAGAGAGAGACACATAGATAGTGTCTCTCAGCGCCGGTCATGAGGATTTAAGTGTCTCGGTCGAGCCGGAAAAAATGCCCTTAAGCCTTAACGAATTATATAAACTTTTTTTTTAAAACGACGATTAACGTTATAGCAATAAACATAGCAAAAATATTGTATTAGAATGACATACCGTAATAGCTAACCGATGATTCGTGAAGCTCTCCTCGCATTCTTGATAGCAAACTGTTTGGTCACCTCTTCGCAGTATAAACTCTCTAATATTCCGTTCTCGATAGCTATCATCGCTAATCCACTAAGTCTTTCTTGGAACATTGTGGATCGTAAGTAAGATTTCAATAACTTCAGTTTCGAAAAACTCGATGCTTCCATGACTGGAATAGTCGATAATATTCTATATGCAATCTTTGCATTTGGGAAATTTTCTTAGGTCTCATTCAAATGCTTCAAAACATTTATAGGGTTGTTAAATTCACTGGTTTCTAATGTGTCAAATGACATCAACTCCATATAAAGTTCATCACCATCAATATCCGACCTTCCTTCAAACTTGAGTGCATTTTCAAGTGTATGACAAGACAACTCTAGATCTTCATCTCCAATTCCCCTCAAGTTATGCGGAAACAAAAAACCAAATAATTTCTCATAATTTTTTAATTGATCAAATCTTGTCTCAAGAGAAGTAATAGCTTGATCAACAATATATAAGAAATAATTTACTCTAAATTCAAAATCAAATCCAAATTCTAATTATAAATTAGGGCTAAATTGTGTGATTCAAGAAATTGGAAAAAAAAAAAAGAAAACATACCTTGATGGTGGTTGACGGTGGGGATGTGGTGGTGGTTGACGGTGCGCGGCGGTGGTGGCTGGTGGTGGCGCGGTGGTTGACGGACGACGGTGGTGGGATGTGGTCCGGACGTCTGGTGGTCGACAGTTCCTGTTCGCTGAAGGCTTTAGTCGCAATTTTTTTTTGATTTTTTTTATGTTTAAATGAATATTAGATGGATCAAATTAGTTTATTTGGGCCCAATAACTCAATAAGTTATATTTTTTTGGTTTCAGAGAGAGCTTAATAACTCAATAAGTTATATAGAGAGAGCCCAATAAGTTTTTTGATTTTATAATGTTAAATATATATATATATATATATATATATATATATGGAACGGTTCCACTAAAAAGTAATTTTTCGCTAAAAAATCCTAAGAAGTGGGTCAAACGAACTCCGATTGGGCTCATTCCAGCGGCGTTGGAACCGTCTCATCGAACCCTAACCCGGACCCAAAAACCTAAACCCCCTCCACCCGCACCCCCCAAAAACCTATGGATAAACCATAAGACTAAAACCCTAAAATTCAAACGTAAAATCTAAACCTTAAAAGCTAAACCCTAAAAGCTAAGATGGCAGAGTTCGACGAGATCGTTCCAATGGCGTTGAAATTAGCTCAATCGGAGTTCGTTTGATATCGTTTCTTAAGGTTTTTATCATTTCTTAGATTTCTTAGCGAAAAACTACTTTTTATTTGATCCTCCTTTTATATATATATATATATATATATATATATAAAGTCAACCCACTCTAGAGCCTGCCCTGGTGTTTCTCTCCCTTAGATTTTGATATCATTTTTATGTACTGGTAGGCCTTAGATATGTCTTTTATCATGTGTGTTTTCTTAAGCCAAAGAGGTTGTGGTGTAGTGGTTGAGGTAAGGCCCGGAGTCTTAATGGACCCGGGTTCGATCCCTGCCACCACCATTAATTTCCGTTGCATCGCAAATGAGGCCTAGCACTTAGCCTGATGCAGCAGGGTTTTACCCACATCGATCCAGGGTTCGAGCCTCGGCTCTCTCTAAAGCTCGGAAGAGGCCGTATTGGGTGGGGTTTTTCCTTGAAAGCTCTCCAACTCTGACGCCAAGTGGGCCCGGTTAAGACAACATATTAGCCGGAGTTGGATGAGGCTCTCCCATATGACCGGGATGCAACGTCACAACATTTAATGTTCGCATTTAAAAAAAATGTGTGTTTTCTTAAAGGAATCTTTCTTATTATCAAGTGCTTTAAAATAGACTTTTAAACCCTACTTGTTGAGGCTTTTATGTATTGGAGTGTATAATATGGATCCATTCTTAGGGGGTTTATTAGTGCTAATTGTTGGGTCTAAGTTGTAAGGTGCATATATGAACCATTTGTTATAGTTTTCTATCGTTACTAAAAATAGACTTATTTTATAGCTGATGAACCATTTGTTATAGTTTAAACTCTAAAAACATTGTAAATCGAACAAGTTATGCACTTAAAGCTAGGGTGTGACAGTTTTAAACCCAATAATGACGACTAAACGACCTCAATTTTCAACGACTATGCACATGATGAGTGGTAAACTAACGTCTTGAATATTGAATCGGACTTGTAGGTATAGTTGGATTTTTTTTAAGACCATTTTGATTTTTATAATTTTAACATTTTAATTAATTATGATGTCATTTATTCACTGTTCAAATTTAACCGATGACCCGCTAGGTTGTCCGGTTAGATATGCTAGGTTATCCGGTTAGATATCCAATCAAACTTTAAAACATTATAAACTAAGTTTAAAGTAGAACTTGAGGGAATAGTGACTTCACCATACAATTCTTGTCAAGTTTTTTTTAGTGTTTTCTATATTTTTATTTTTAACCCTTATACTATATATAATATACGTTTTAACCCGTTTTATTTTCTATTAATTTTGTTTTCCTTTAATAACTTTCGTTCGTTAAATTTTTTTTTAAAATACGGAGTGCGCGACTGTTTTTAGTTTTTTTGTAACGAACCAACTTCCGAGTTATTATTATAATATAATCCTATTATATTATATGGGTGTAAAGAAATTAAAAGGAAAGTTGGAGGCTTGTTACAAATGTTTAGTCTTGTAGTTTGGGTGTTAGAAGTTAAAATTGAAAGTGTAGGGGCTAAGCTGTAAATTTGAAAAGTCTGATTGCTAGGGGGGCTGCGTAAAACACACAGAGAGTGTGTGTGTTCTTGTGTTTGCAAAGAAGAGGAGAAAATGAGGAGCTAAGATCACGAATTAGAGTTCTTGCATGCGAAATCTGAAGGTGTTGGTGTGCTCATCATCTTCCAAGCATCAAGTAAGCATCCCTTTCAATCTTTGATTCACCATTGAAGTGTTCTTGGTGGGTTTTGGGGGAAATCCGAATTGGGTTGAGATCGGGTGAATTTGATGTTAGAATAATAGTTATCTAGCTTAAATTGAAGTAATGGGATGTGGATATCATCATCTAAACATCTAATTTGATAATTCAAGAATTAGGGTTCTTGAGGGTGATTTGGGGGTTTTCAATTAATCGATATTAGAATGCTAAATTGTAGTTAGTTAAGTGTCTAGGGAGTTAATAGACACACAATTAACTATAAAGCCCCAATTTTTATGGTGTTTAGTAAAATGAGAGTTTGGTGGAACTTGGATGATTCCTTAACGGGTCAAAATGGGTTGAAAGAATGAATGGGGTATTGGAAGTTTGGTTAAGGTTGTAATAACCAAACTAAGTTATAATCTTGATTCTTAGATCATAACGGTGTGTTGGGTGTCAATTGGTGATCAATGGATTACTAATGGTAAATGGGTCGTATAGGTGATCAATTGGTAAGGAAGCTAGCTTGGAGGATCAAACGAGGTCATCTTTAGCAAAAGGTAAGTGTTTTGCACTTACTTAGTAATGATAGGAGTATGTCATATATTGTTGATTATTATTTGTATATGTAGTGATGTTTGTATGATCTTGTTGTATGCAAAGTTGGGGATGGAATAGAGGTTTGGAGTCTTTGAACTTCACAATTGAAAAGGGTGGGTTTGGAGTCTTTTGAATCCCACATATGGGTAAATTATGTATGGATTATAAAGGTGGATTGGTAATGTGTGTAACACTTGTTTGTATGTTTAGAATCGTTATTTGGAGTCTATAAATCTCGCTCATGGTATTCGAAGTCATAAATCTCACGTGTCTTGAAGTTGCTTGAAGTCTTGAACTCCACCATTGTTGTTGTTGTTGTTGATTATTTGAAGTCTTTGAACTTAACAAATGGGAAGGGAGAATTGGGATCTTTGAATCCTACATATCGGTAAATAACATAAGGGTTATAAAGGATGAATAGAGGATGTGTGTGCACTTGTATGTTATGTTATATGAAGTTTATAATAATGGTATATCGCTATGGGGTTGTCAAAACGTCCGTGGGTCGAGTCGGGAGGGCTGGAACAACTTTGAAACGAAATTGGAATGTGTAGACCTGACACCCAGCGCATTATGCGCTGGGTTTGGCGCATTATGCGCTGGTCAGCGCACAGTGCGCTGAAATCCCACTGTTTTGCGCTGAAATGTTTTCGAAAAGTGGTGTTTCGACCCGAGTTAAGGCATAAACTTGTAGAGGGTCCTATGGGGTTTCTATCATTACTAATGGTTGTTTTGTTTGGTTGTTTTTATGTAGGAAAAGCTCCGGTCTAGTCCCGGAAGATCTTTTGGTGCATCGGTCGTATGTTTGAGCCTCTTTATGAGTGCTTAAACCTTTTATATGTAGTTAAGTCGTTAAACTAAATATTGATGTTGTCTTTACAATAAAGTTATCATGTGTTGTAATGTTAAGATCGTTAATGGGACCAACTTCCGCTTGAGTTTTTGAATGTTAAAAACGATCGAATATTTTCGGTGTTTCATTTTTTTTCAATGTTCTGATACAATTTTTTTTAAAAAGGAGTTGTATTAAAAATCAAGTTTTTTTTTTCATTTATTCAAAACCGAGTATTTTTTTGGGATCGTAGCCTATAGCAAGTGTTGTTAACTTTATGATAATGTGACCAGTATTGGTATTAGTGGAACCGGTCTCGATATTCGTTTTTATGATTTTCGATGAATCGAACCGATAACGACCAACCGCGAGGCACGAGAGGAAAACGACCAAACTCCTGCCATGAAACGAGGGTTAAAAGAACTCGTTAGGCTTAACTCACGATCTAACAAATATATTTTTCTAAATAAATTTGATAATTATAGACAATTTTACTTTTACCACCAACATATAATACTATTAAACGATGAGAAAGTTGTCAATTATCTTTCTTTTTATAGAAAAGTGAAAACCAATATACAAAATAATTAAAATGGTAATATGAAGTAAGGATTATAGAAAAGATATATCCATCATCTTCGTCATCATTAAATATTTGGCCTACCCAAATGACATGGACATTTAGAATCAAAAGAGGTGGATATATAGAATAGTGCCCTAATTGAATGATGCTTAAAGTCATACCAACACACTATAAAATATAAATGATGGTGACGCATTATACATCACTTTCCCATAACAATATGTTTGTTCTTATGTGGAAAAGAAAACATATGTTTGTTCTTATAGTAACGTTATAATATATAGCATTTTAAATATATATATATATACGGGATATTCAAATAAAAAATGGTTTTTCGCTAAAAAAACTAAGAAATGACAAAAACCTTAAGAAACGATATCAAACAAACTTCGATTGAGCTCATTTCAGCGGCGTTGGAACCGTCTCGTCAAAATCTACCATGTTAGCTTTTAAGGTTTAGATTTTATGGTTAAATTTTAGGGTTTTAGACTTAAGGTTTAACTTTTAAGATTTAGGTTTTTTAAGGGGTGGGGGTTTAGGTTTTTGGGGGTGGGTGGGGGGTGAGTTTAGGTTTTTGGGTGGGTGGGTGAGGTGGGGGGGTTTAGGTTTTTGGTGGGTGAGGTGGTAGTTTTAGGCTTTTCGGGGTGGGATTGGAGGGGGGTTTAGGTTTTTTGGGGTGCGGGTGGAGGGGGGTTTAGGTTTTTGGGGGGCGGGTTAGGGTTTGATGAGACGGTTCCAACGCCACTGGAATGAGCTCAATCGGAGTTCGTTTGACCCATTTCTTAGCGAAAATTCACTTTTTAGCGAAAACTTCCCACGTATATATATATATATATATATACATATATATATATATATATATATATATTCAAATTTGAGATGTTTAGAGCCTAAATAAATTTTCATTAAAAAAAACTCCCTCTAATACTCAATTTTGAATAAATAATTGTTGAAATAAAATGATAGATAATGCTAAATAATGGTATGGTCCATGTAATTAATATAAAACACAACATTCACATGAATCAAGTAAATTTATCATCGTCTCGACTTACATCTTCCACATCGAGATTTCAATTCTGGCATGAGTGTTTAGTATTCGATTTGAAGTAAAAGATAAAACTTAAAATTCGATTAACTTTATAAAACTTAAAAATCAATGAACTTTTAAATCAAGTTAGGATCCGATTTGAATTCATATTTGAGGTCGTGTAAATATAGGATAGGGTTGTTGATATGTGATAAAATCACTAAATATTAATTAAGTTTCAATAATATTCTACTAAAGTCACTTAACTTTTTATAACTGTAAAAGTACTCAATTTTCAATTTTGTCTCGTCGTTATGAAATTCTTCATAAATGGTTAAACTGAATAACCTAATTCGAACAATTGTGAAACTTTGTTTTTATTCAATGACTTGTTTTTCTCACATTTACTAATTTAATTTAAAAAGACTAACCATTAAATCATAACCGACTTTCATAATTATTCTATTTAAGTCACTTAGTTTTTACCATTTATGAAATATATATTTCAAAACAATGAAACAAAAATTGAAACTCGAGTGAGTTTTGTAGTTAAAAAAGTTTAAATGGTTCTAACAAAAATAAAATAGTGAAGAACTATGTTACTATTAGATGACATATTCATTTGTTATCCTTTACCTCTTTATACAGAGAGGTTTTTGGACATGGACATGGACATGGACATGGTTGGAAGATATGTTGGGCATGGTGCTTTCCCTACACGAATAAGGATATTCAGTCGTTGAGTGTGTTAAGGAGATATCTTTGATGCATGCATGGTTAGATAAACATATTGTTTGGTCTTGGGTTTTCTGGATGTTTGGGCAAGGTAAAGAAGAGTGTTTTAAACAAAACTAACTAATTTTGGGGGTTTGGGTGGTTGAGACTATGATGAAAAAAAGAGGTGCAATAGTTTTTTTAGTGTTTAATGTTATATTGATAAAGTATCTAAGAGCTAAAGTGTGGTTTGCCGAAGACAAACCAATGATTGAACATAGTGCTGAAGCTTGAAGAAAAACGCAAGGGGCCGTGACGGAATACGTATAAATTGACACTTCTGAGCGAAAAATCAGGGGGGACCGGAACTTAATACCTATAAAATTTTCGGCCGAATACGTATAAATTAACACTTCTGAGCGAAAAATCGAGAGGGAGGGGGCTAATGAAGCTTCGCCGTTGATTGAACAACGAATTGATCCTAGACAAACCGGGATCAAGACGAACAAGCTCTTGTACAAACTAAGACATGTTACTATTATAATAAAAAGTCTTTTGTATACTCTAGATATATATTGTAACAACCCAAGTAAGTAAAGCCAGAATGTTGTCCGTTTTGCCTTCAATGGGTTGTCCATCCAAAAACTCATGGTTTTGTTTTCACTCGACGAATTGCTCGTCCAGGCAAAACGCGTCCTGATAGAGAAGGTTTCTAACCCATATGTTTTTTTTTGTTTTTTAATTATTTTGTCTTTTAGTTTAAAGGTAAATAAGTCATTTCACCCCAACTTAACAAGAAAACTTAACATCCATCCAAGTCAAAGACCACTGGTGTTACGTTTTGGCAAACTAATGGACCAGCAATATAGTTTTTCAAATTTAGGAACCAAACTTTTCATATGAGCATACCACAGAAACCATCAGTGTAATTAACTCTTTTTAATAAATACAGTTTACAACCTTTCCTAGAAAACTAAAAGTTAATAAGGCTATGTGTAAGATTGTGTGTTGTCGTACCCGCCATTGGTCCACATCACCCTTAACCCACCGCAACATGATTAAATTGATGGTTTCAGTGGAATAATGCAGTGATAATCCACCGCATTTTTGCTTTGTGCGGTGCCTGACCATTGGGGGATGGTGTTGCCGCATATCGTTGCCGCTCCACGTCTTCACCTTTACTGCACCTTCGGCAAAACCATTACACACAGGCTAATGGTTTCACTAAAAAGTGAAAAAAAACCGGTCATGTCATTGCCACGTAGGAGGGAGTGAAACCAATAACAAAAACCACTAAAGTGTGTAATGGTTTCACTATCCACCATTTAGTTAATTTTTTTTTTCTTTATTTTTAACCTCTTCATTGGTTGGGATGCCCCACCCCCAGCGCCCCACGCTCGTTATTCGCCTCACACCAATGCCCATAATGCCCCAATCACGCCTGATGGAGGCGATGTTCCACTCCCCATCACGCTGCCACATCATCCATGCCCCTCCATTCCACGCCCATTACACATGGCCTAAAAGTTAAAATATTTAGTTACGTAATCATTTTGTAATCGATCAAAACAATTACATTCTTTTAACTGATAAATAAACTTTAAAATGTTTGATCAGTTTAATTATTTTAAAATTTTAAAATTTAATAGGGTGTTTTATCAACACTTTTTTTAAATCTATGTTAATTTTAATTCATTAGTTAATTATATTATAATTTATTATTATTTTACTTAAAGGATCAATTTTACCTAATCAAACTTAATCTTCAACCAACCAATTAGTCCTTTCTTCATAAATAGGCAATGGTTTGGTAAAACATGACTTTAGAGGTAACAAAATGTATGTAGCAGATTTGATTGGTTAACAGAACCAAAGAACTACCTTAAATTGAATGGCTAATCAAAATTGATTAGATGGGGTCGACTCTTAATTGTTGTCTAATTTCTTTAAGTTTTTTTAATCTTAAATACGAGTATAACGATCTATGACATTGTAAGTGACTAAAAACACGTCAATTATAAGATCTGTTTAAGCCGTTATATATTTAAAAGATTTGTTAATTTGATTTATGAAATGAGTTATTAATAAAATACAAGTTCAATTAGCCGATTTTAATATAAATGAGTTGAAAATGATTTGTTGTTCAAATGGATGAAACAGGTTGATTTACCTGTCAAAAACTTGGATTCAGTTTTCTTCTCCCTATATCTATTTTTGTGGCAAACAATAAGAATTTGGAACATATATATATATATATATATATATATAGTTAAAGAAGATTGTTTATGAAAACTATTTACTCATTTCGCTTGTTAGGAAAATTTGCTAACTGTTGCATCCACAATGTTATACATGATCGTTCATAGTAATTTCATCACCTAGTGTATATATATACATACATATATTTATATATATATATATATATTTAAAAACGCATCGATACACAAATCTATTTCTAATAAATAAGTAATTGGTTGCGTAACGTATCAAAATTCTGTCAGCCCAAGATTAATTCTTTTTCCCGCTTAATTTTTTTCAATCCCGGTAATATTATAAATATGGTAAACTATTAATTTTAGATAAAGATGGTAATTTCAATCATATTGTATTTCAAAATATCGGTTTATAATTCCTAAATATTCATCACTAACTATTTGATATTTTATTTATTCAACTAGTGTAATATGTCTAGTTTCTAAACTAGTGTGGGTATGTATAGAGAGAGAGAATGTCTACAAATGAAAATCATTCAAAAGTTAATAACTTTTCTAAATGAGAACATGGATCAAAAGAAAAATCACTTGTTTACATCATGTGCTGAAAAGATATAAAAATCATGCATGTGTATTCATTCATTCTCAAACTCTTACTGTATTAAAAAATATGAATAAATTTTGTTTACGTATATAACTTAAATATGTGTAAGTCATCTGTAGGTTATATTATGTAAACATAACCTACACATGTGTAGGTATATAATTAAAATTTTTTAAAACATATGAGGCAATTCATTTAATAGTTTTTTATGTAAATAAACATATGCATTTGTATGTATGAAAAACTTAAGCGTTAATATGGTCACGTATCGACTTATATAAGCATCTAATATTCGTGTATCTACTTTATGTCTCGTGTATCATTAAGAAAATACCCGTTATGCCCCAACATGTCATAATACAAAATGTCTAATATACACGAGTTTGAGTCGTGTAGGAACTCACGTAACTTTTTTTTATCTTTCTGAAATGAGTCATTTTGAAAAGTAATGTTTATCGCCACTTATGTAACCTTTCAATGAAAATTCAGATAAAAAACATGTGATTAAGCATAGTATTAAGGCGATTGAGTAACAAGGATTCACGAACAGACTGCTACTCACATATCATACGTTTCTATGTTATAATGAGATGGAATTGATAATACATGGGTACAAGTCCATTTACGACCATGTTATCACGTAAACGGCGATTGAGTAACAAGGATTCACGAACAGACTGCTACTCACATATCATACGTTTCTATGTTATAATCAGATGTAATTGATAATACATGGGTACAAGTCCATTTACGACCATGTTATCACGTAAACTATGACCTTAAAGTATAAAATATATTAAAATAGACACTCTAAAACCTTAACTTTCTTATTTCTCTAAACGTAATAGCCACCGGGAAGTTCCTACTTTATGATTGGCACATAAATTAAAGGAAATGGAACCTTTTATTATTTTTTTTTCCACCGTAGCTTTAATAACATATGAATTATTAAAGTGGCCAGCAAGACACGAGTTGTGAAGCTTCCTTCCCAGTGGTATTTTGAATTAAACTTTATATACATTTTTTATTAATAAAAGAAAGTAGAAAAAATATCATAAATTACCATCATTTTACTTATTAAAAATATCATAAATTTACATAATTATGAAAATAAATATTTCAAAAAGGTAACTAAGTGAAACCTTGTAATGTGTTTGTATTGAGAATGGATGATTAGGGTTACACAATGATATGGTATTTGTAGACCATAATATTACATAAACAACCCTACACTATCACTAACTACACATTGGTCTAATACTCCCCCGCAAACTAAGCGCAGGAACGGTTTATGTTGAAAATGTAAAAAACATATAATCTTAAAGGATAGTTAGTCTTCTTCTTTCTCCCCCGTAAAAAAACTCTGATGTAGCCACGAAAGTCATCAGCCTTGTTTCGGTCGCAAGTTCTGGCTCCCCACTTGTCCTATAACTTCACAAAACCAGCCATCGCAAGTGTGGCTTGTTGTAAGGCCATCGCAAGTGAGGTTCAGCCATCGCAAGTGTGGCTTATTGTAAGGCCATCGCAAGTGTGGCCTGTTGTAAGGCCTTCGCAAGTGGTTCCATCGAAACGCCTGCTTCTTGTTTGGCTCTACTTGCATCTCCATCTTCAACTAAGGTTTTGTTTTCCTCTTTTCTCCCCAGTTGTTGTATATCTATAAATTTGCAACCCTTGCAAACATGGAACCGAAAGCATTGTGGCTTTCGCGAGACGCATGTCGTCGGAAAAAAAAACGGCCACACTTGTATGGTGGCAGCGACGGGGAAGAGTTGTGGTGGTAGCAGCAGTTGGTATGGAGACGCGACAGATCTAGGGTTTCGACGGTAGCGGCGGTTACTGTTGGAGGCAGGGATGTTTGGCGGCTAGGGTTCCGCCATAGGTGGAGGCGGCGATAGTGATGTTGTGGTTGTGATGTTGATATGGTGGTGGTTGACGGCGGCTGAAGGAGGTAGAAGAAGAAAATTGCGCGTTGTTTGTGGTGTGCTGGTGGTTGGTAGGGCGGCGGCGACGACGATCAATGAGCTACAAGGCTCTGATACCAAGTGAAACCTTGTAATGTGTTTGTATTGAGAATGGATGATTAGGGTTACACAATAAGGTGGAATTTGTAGACCACGATATTACATAAACAACCCTACATTATTACTAACTATAGATTGATCTAATAAACTATAAACGTCAAGCTCAATCCAAAATAGTTAGAATCTTGAAAACCGTGAAATTAAAGTGGATATAGGTTAAATATAACTATTATAACATATCTATATAGGTTAATCCAAATGAGAACAACTAAATGTTTGTTCAAATCGATTCAATATGGCGGTGAATATGTATACTTATAGATAAATATACTATATGTGTAATCATTAGAAGCTATAGTGTATTTAGTTGATACATGTAATAATCTTTTGAATACTATCCTTTTCGAAGTGTGATATATTCACTAATAAATGTATTCATCAATGAATAAATTTGTTCTTAATAGTTTCTAAATATTTAGAAGTTATCACTTTATATATAACACACGCACGCGCGCACGCAGACACGCGCGCGCATACACACACACACACACACATATATGGATAGATATATATTTATCATGAGTATGCAATCCCTTAGTGTGTTAACTTGAGAAAACTCATCAAAATCAATCCAAATCATTATTTTTATTGTTGGAATATCATTATTACGTATATACATGTTATGGTCTTTTATGTATATGTGTAAATTCACATGTGTTAAAAAATTTACACGTGTAAATTATGTTTACACAAAGTACACATATGCACAGTATAGTTACAATTTACACATGTGTAAATTTTTTATAGGGTAAGCTAAATTTTTTTATAAATAATAAACCTAAATTTTATAAATCTCTATTATAATAAAAGACTAAATAGATGGACACATGTCATCACCATATTCAACCTCACAAGTTATTTTCCTCCAAAACTACATTTACATCCATTATTCAATCTATCTATATTTAGCTTAATTTTTCTGAAAAATTATATAAATAAAAATTTTACCAAATAAATTCACCATTATTACATTGACTCATTTTTTTTAAATTATCATCAAAAGTGACTATTTTAAAAAAAAATATGAGATTTAAAAAAACGTTAGTTTTTAAAGTTTCATTATTAAAAAAACGAGTTTTTAAAATTTTATTATTAAAAAACCAAGATTTTTTAATTTTACATAAAAAATTTAAAAATACTACTTTTGTATTTTGAATAAATATGTGTTAGAATAAATTTTACTAATATTTAATTAGTAGTTTTTTAATTAAGTTTGATATTTATAAATAAATTTTTTATTTTGATTTTGAAATTTTAATAGTTATTTTTTAATTAAAATTAAGAAATTTATAAATATATATTTTTAAAAGTGTATTATAATTTAAACTTTTATTTTTATTTAAATGACGAGATTTTATTTTAAAAAAAATATGTTTGGTTTCAATTCTAATTTATTATTTTTAACTTTTTTTCATATTTAATTTTAGAATTTCAAATTTAAATTGTGTTGATATATTAAGGAGTGCCTATTTTAAATTTTGAAGTTTTAAAATTTGAATTTAAAAACGATATATTATTGAAATTTAAAGTTTATTTTTCTTTTTTTATTTTATTTTAAATGAGAGATTAAATATTAAGGTTTAGCTAGATTTTTCGTACAATAGGCGAGATTTAAAAAAAAATAATTTAATTTTGATACGTAAATTTAATTACAAGTTAAATATTTGTAAATATGTTACAACATCAAGGTTAAAGTTTCTACAAAAAGACTGTTAGAGTTTAAAAAACTAATAAAATTGAGAAATAACGTATGCAAGGAAATCGTTGACCAATTTGATTATCTTTGATTTATTTGACTCCCTACTGGCTTCAATCAGGTTCGCACCAGTTGTGACCTTTTTTTAGAACGATTGTGGCTATTTTGTTTTTTCAGTCGTTAAGTAAAAAAAACTCTATTCTTTGTTGCATTTAGTGGGTCTTAAACATGGAAAAGTTACCAATACCACGTCAAATGTTTTATAAATTGAAGTATTTTCAAATTTGTAAATCATCATTGTAAGGTTTCATTTGACATGTAATTTAATGTATTGTAAAAAATACACCACTTATGAATTGTATTTTCATGTATTTTTTAATGTTTAAATTACTCTCATCCATATAATCTATACATTTTTCAAAATGAAAAAATTACCAATACAATATCAAATTTGTATAAAAAGAGGTGTTAAGATATTTATTATTACAATCTTAACGTTTCATCTCATGTAACGCATGGGGTTAAAGCTAGTTAATAATAAAATAGGATAAGCTAAATAATGGGGTACCAACCTTAACAATGATGCCACTCATTAGTTACGACTCAAAAGAATGAACTCTGCCAAGCTTACCTTTTCCCTTTATAAAAAGCAACAATGCAATATTTTAGATAAAGGTATTTATTTTTCTAATCATTGGATCTATTAGATCATACTAATTAAGTTATATAATAATAATACAATACATAAAAAATAGTTGAGATGTTAATATTTTTTTTACCACAATACATAAAAAATAGTTAAGATGTTAATAAATTTTTTTTACCAAATTGATTATCTTCATATATATTTATTAAAACTAATCATTTATGTTAAATAACTTAATTAATATAATAAAAAATTAGTTTTATATAATTGATGACTTCTTTATTTAAATGCATAATTATTAATATTACTATTTTTTTTTAAATTACAATAACTAAGTCAGTTGGGCCCAAATACCCTATATAAAACATGTAAAAGTCCACATTTCATTTTACCATTGTGTATATAACACTTGCTATCAACTTGAAAATGTAACATCAAGTCTTATACTTTTATAAACCCTAAATATCAGTTGGGCCCAAATACCATATGCAAACACAGTAAGCAACCAGCTCAGCCCATCAACCATGGTTCTTTTATAAGCAAAGCCCACATACCAAAAATAAATATAGAAAATGTTGATTGAAGGACGTAAATCAATGTTTATATCAGCCCATCAATCATTGTTCTTTTGCCCCTCTCATTTCTTCCATCCTTCAACCCACGCTAGTTTTATATCATACTAGTTTAGAGCCCGTGTACTATACTTAGGGTAAAAAATACTAATACATAAATTTCTTAAATTTTTATATATATATTTTACAGGTGTAAAAATGTATTTTATATACTAATGATAGAACACAAAATTCAAAATATGTAAAATTAATATATAATTGAGTTTCTAAAATACGTTAATTACTATTTAATGTAATTTGACTTTCATTTAGTTTTTGATTTAAAATAAAAGTTACATAAATAGATTTCAAAGTTTCTTTTTATTATAATCTATACTATATAAGAAATAAAGGTTTTGAGAGAACATTTGTCACTCTCCTATGCATCCTCATCTTTTTTTTTCCCTCCTCTCTTTCCTGTTAATTATACACATTTTTCTTTAATTGTTTTCTTATAATTTTTTGTTTCTCGCTTCTTTCTCCTATTAAATAATAATGATTTCTAAAAATCTTTTTATAAAACATTTTTTATTTAAAAAAATAGGTTTGTTCGTAAAACATATTTAGAAATTTAATATTTCGTTCATTCTTTTTATAAAACATTTAAAAAAAATAACTATATAACGTTTCTAAAATTTGTATTAAAAAACTTTATAATATGTCATAAATATGTAATATGTAAATTTTTATTACTAAGTATATAACATTGCATTTATTCAACACGTGGTTTCTAACCTAGTAAAGGATAATTTAAAATAAATGTGTTTTGTTAGTATAACTAGTTTAGATCCCGTGTCTACACACGGGTAAAAAATATCAATATATAATTTTTTTTAAATCTTACTGTAAAAATATATTACATATACTTAATATATACTTAAGATAGAAACAAATTCAAAATATGTAAAAAATAATATATAATTGGGTTTCGAAAATAGTTTAATTACTATTTAATATAATTTGACTTTCATTTACTATTTGATTGGAAATAGAAGTTACATAATTAAATTTTAAAGTTTTTTATAATAAGAGATGATTTAAAATAAATATTTTTAGTAGTATAATTAATATTTTTCTTTAAATATATATTATTAGTAAAAGATAGAAATGCATTAAATAAGAGAGAGAGGCGGGAAAAAAATGATGAGGATGAATATGGAGGCGACATGTGGCATGAAAAACCTTTATTTATTATATAGTATAGATTACTATTTTTAGAAAAATATATTATTATTAAAATATAGAAGTGTATTTAATAAGAGAGAGACGAGAAAAATATGTTAAGAATTAATATGGAGACGACACGTCGAATGAAAAACCTTTATTTATTATATAGTATAGATTTTCTATTTCTTTTCAATCTTTCTTAAAGAGGAGTAAATCAATTTCAAATTAATTAATTAAAAATAATGAAAAACAATAAATGAATATAAAATTTAAATAAAAACTAGATTTTATTAATAAAAGAAATTATAATAAAATATTACAAGACTAATAAAAAATACATTTCCTAAATAAATTTACGTTTAACTAAAAAAATGAGATGATCTTGAACTATTCTCAATGTTGTCATATGGGCAAATGCCATGCCATTTACATAACGACATCTGTCATTAGTCGTTTTCAAAAGACCGGCTTCACTCGTACCTATTATCCTTTCATTTTTGAGGTTGACAAAAAAAATCTATGTATTTAGATTTTTGAGTAAAGTGTCATTTTCGTTCTTGTGCTTTGCCATTTTAGCCACTTTCATTCAAAAACTTTTTTTTTAGCTTTTTCGTCCCCGACTTTTAAAAATTTAGCCATTTTCATCAACCTGACTAACTCCGTCCACATTTTAACGTTAAATCAGGGGCAATTTGGTTAGATTTTAACATATGAATTTCAAACCGACTTCTCATTTAACGTTAAAATGTAGACAGAATTAGTCAGTTGGTTGAAAATGGCTAGATTTTAAAAATTCAAGGACGAAAAAACTAAAATTTTATTTTTTGGATGAAAGTGGCTAAAATGGTCAAACCACAAGGACGAAAATGACATTTTACTCTAGATTTTTTAAGTTAATGACCACAAGTTATTAAAGAAAAATCAAAATAAAATGTTAAATAAAATTGATGTCCACCAGACGGTCTATATAAAAACTAATAAAACATAACCTAGACTCCTAAGTAATAAATGGAGTACCTTCAACTAAACCGCACTGACATGCAAGTGGACCCATCGAGTGTAGCTCAGCTTAATGGTAAACTGAGTTATCGAACCCTAAAGATACTACTATAACTATATTAGATTCTGACTCGGACTAAAGATTGATTGATTGGGGGGTTGACTACACTAAAGATTAACTACTAATGTAGCAAACAAGATCGACTAAAGCTATCAAGATGAAGAACTAAGGAAATATCAGAGATGGGAAGAATACTACCTAGGTCGGAATCCTACTTGCAAAGCAGAACTTCTACCGGTTCTGAAAACTATGATGGATCTGAGTTTCTAAGGAAAATCCTACAGACAACCTAGTGGATCCCTAATTACTCTCAGGGTGTCACCAACTAAGGAACCTAAAGATGTAATAACTCACCAGATAACGGATTACCTTTCGGTCTCTCCAACAATGATAAAGTACCCAAAAGACATATCACCTTTCAGTCTCACTATCCACAATACATTCAAAGAATGCACGAGGTAATCTCAAGATAAGAACTATGATTCAGAATAGCAACAATCACTAGACACCTAATACCAACTTCCTCTCAGACAGTTGAAACTCGGATTCCTAATGACGAAGACTAAACGACTATCTCTCACTTCTCGGGTATTGAGACAGGATACACACTCAGTTCTAATGACTCTCAATCACAACTCCTATGGCTACTATTTCTAGCCACAAACCATAAAGTCTATGACCTAGATACGCAAATTAAGCTGGAAGACTTCCACAATCAACGCACGGAATCATAATCAATCAACAATCAGATCTAAGCATACATATTCATCATAATTAAAATCAAGAAACCTTTTACAAAATCATTAAACCATTATTTAATAACCAAAACCAGTAAAAATCATAACTTTACGCAGTATTCATCATATGACCCATGCAGTATCAGAGTTTTAGCCTACAATCATACTCATAACATCCATTATAGAAGTAATTAAGCAAAACATAGTATCAAACTCAGAAATCAAACACAAAGATTCAAACTTTAACAACGAGAAAGCTAAACTAAACAAACCCAGGATCGAAAGCTTTAATCTTGCACTTCAATGGCCTTCTCTAGCCCCAAAATCGCATCTGGTCTCTCTCTAGACGACAGAATGTCGAACTCCCTTGAATAATGGCATTAGAATCCTATCTATAATCGAATTAGGGTTTTTTGCGAATTTACGGGCCTCTCGCGTACCGCGAGAGGTGAGGCTGAGTTCCTCGCGTACTGCGAGGAACAAATTAGTCGTGGCCGGTTTTCCCTTCCCTCGCGTACCGCGAGGCTTTCTTCTTCCTATCTCGCGTATCGCGAGAACCTGAATTTTAACATTTTCTTCTTTTATTTCTCCCGACTTCTTCTCTTGCTCGGTTTCGGTCGAAAAAGATTTCGACTAAGATAGATTTCGACCGAAAAATATTTCGGTCGAACAAGTTTTCAGACAGATAGTTTCGGATGAAACCTATAGGTTATAACTTTGTTCCATTCGCGACCCTTGACAGATTTGTTAGCATCCCACCTACTTCAAAGTTTCCTTGCTAAGTGAGATAAACCCCGTAGAAGACATGTGAGTTCTTATTGCCCTTTTTCCTAAATGATTTTGGGCTGACATGCATACTGTTAAAGAGATAGTTTTCAAAGTTAAAGAATATTTTATAAGAATTATATGTTTTTTTATAAAATGAAAGTTAAAGATTATACTATTACCTTTTAAACAAGTTTTGAAAGATAATAAAGAGCTAAAGTAAAGAACGATAAAAGAGTTGTACTTCGGTACAGCTCGACAGTGACAATGACAGTGACAAATACCATGTTATATGCTTATGTGTTAAGATGTGCTATTTGTCTATATGTAAGTTTATGTGAATACATTTCTATTTGTTTAATAGTGTAATTGCATTGCATAGTAGAAAGTCCTACAGGCATGCTAAAGTAGAAGTCTCACCTTGAGGTGTGAGCAATGCTAAAGGAGTCTTACACTTCGGTGTAAGCGATGCTAAAGGAGTCTTACACTTCGGTGTAAGCGATGCTAAAGGAGTCTTACACTTCGGTGTAAGCGATGCTAAAGAAAGTCCTACCTTGAGGTGTGGGCAATGATAAAGGAGTCTTGCACTGAAGTGCAAGTGAAAAAGAAAGTCCCATCCTGAGGTGTGGGGAACGCTAAAGTAAAAGTCTTACCCTGAGGTGTAAGCGAGAAAGGGATCTGGTTCTCGAATCATGATCCATATGTGATAGTTAAAGTGTAATAAAGTCACTTGTCCTATACAAGTGAAACGATAGTCAGACAGAGTACAGGAGGACACCCTGACGTGTTTTCCTCAAAGCTAAAGTTTTTAAGACAGTAACGTAACAGTTTTATAATTGTAACGTTGTAAAGCTTTAAAATAAAGTTAAAGTGCTTTCAAAGATAGAGAAAGTAAAGCTTATGTTATTTTTATAAAACTAAGCTACCTAAAAGAAAGTTTTACAGTTTTAAAGTAAAGATAGAACTCACCAGGTTTAGCTGACTTTTAGTATGCATGACAGGTAGAAAAGGTAAAGCGAAAGAAAATTAGAAGAGCCGTGAGGGCTGGATAGCATGGACATCGGGTGCTGTGCTGAAAACTGACATTTTCATTCCCGATAGTTTATGTTTTAGACAATGAGTTACATTATTGGTTGGTGAATGTTTTAATTTAAAGACTTTCGCTGTAATAGATTCTGATTTAAGGACTATGCTTGTTATGTTTTGTGCCAACTATGAGATGTACTCGGTTTGGGGCGCTTCAAGTTGGTATCAGAGCCATAGTTTGAGAGATTCAGACATTTGTGATAATGTCTGAACTTAAACTGAGAATGGGGCAAAGGAAAGGAATGTCAGTCTGAGTAGCCCGTCCATGGAAAGATAGTAGACAGAAGGTAGTCAATGTTCTAACATAGAACATAGACAATAATGCCTTAGTACAGATAGTAGATAGTAAATGCTTTAGCATAGATAATACATAGTACGTGCTTTAGCATAGACAGTAGACAGTATGTGCCTTACGGTATAAACTCTGAACTTGAATGCAAATGTTACTCTGAAAGGAGATGTAATTAGTAATTTAGTAATGTAAATTAGTAATTTCATACCGGTCTTTATAATTAGTAATTTACATTACTCGCGGTGTTCTAAATTATTACCTATCATGATAACACGAGCCATCTTTGTTCGCAGTTGACACTAATGGCTAGAGGAATGAGAGGTGGTCACACTGGGGGTCTTACTAGTTGTCGAGGCCGACCGCCAGGTAACCGAACACGACATGAGGAAAGTGAACACTCCCGCAACGAGACTGAACCGGTGCACGTGGAGCATAATGACAGTGGGAACCAAGTGTCATTTCATAACGATGCTCATAACGGGGATCTTGAGTTGGAACTGATTGTGAAAGAAGCTATCACGACAGAGGTTACTTCAATCTTGAAGAATGTTCTACCAGAAGCACCGGGCGAGGCCCTTAAAGAGTTTGAAATTGGGAAGAAAGAGGAAAGCAGTAAGAGACCTGAAGTCACGGATAGTGACGATTCTGATTATGAAATGGCAACTCGAGGTTGCAACTATAAGTCCTTTCGGGGGTGTGACCCGCCGAAGTACGATGGACGGAAAGATGCTGTTGCCACTTTTGAGTGGATAGAGAGGATGAACAGTGTGATCAACATTAGTGAGTGCCATGATGACCAAGCAACAAGTTTTTCGCTCACTCATTCACTAATGAGGCGTTGAGTTGGTGGAGGTCAATTGAGAGAACTAAGTCATCTGCTGATATGAAAAAGATGAAATGGGATGAGATGAAAAAGCTGCTAATCAGTAAGTTCTGCCCGTAGAACAAGTTTGACAGAGTTGAGAGAGAGTTTCTGGGTCTCTGTGCGGGTAATATGACTTATCGTCAGTACACCTCCAAATACCATGAGTTGGCTCAGTTGGTTCCACGTCTGGAGGACACTAAGGAAAATAGGATCAAGTATTACATCAAGGGATTGCCATAGAGGGTTCGTGTGCACGTTAAGGCAAATGCTCCTACAAGCTTTGAATCTGTGGTATCACTTGCTGGAATAGTTTATGCTGACTTCGAATCCGCGGACCCATTGCCTACTAAGAAGAAAGTGACTAATGCCGTTAAGCGGCCAACAAAAGAGTGGGCGGGACCGGAGATGAAGAATTTGAGGATTGAGGATGGGATTGATTGTGCTAAGTGTGGCAGGAATCACTCTGGCGAGTCTCGAGTTGGGTTGAACATTTGCTATAGGTGCGGAAAGACCGGGCACTACTCTCGGGAGTGTCCCGGGGCACAGTCTTGTTATAACTACGGGATACCTGGCCACATGGCCAAGGACTGTCGCAAACCTAAAGATACGGGCAACGAGAAAGGAAAAGAAGCCCAAAAGCCAAAGGCAAGGACCCGAGCGTATGCACTAACACAAGAGGAAGCTATAGGTGATCCAAATGTGGTGTCAGGTACGTTCATCCTTGATCATACCTTCGTCTCTGTACTGTTTGATTCTGGTGCCAGTAGGAGTTTTATATCATCCTCTATATGTAGAAGAATGAAATGCAAAGTTATTAAGGTAGAACAGGCTTTCACTGTAGAGACTGTTGTGGGTAAAACTACAAGAGTAATAGAACTAGTAGACAAATGCACGATAAAGATACATGGCCATAGATTCCTAGTTAGGTTGTATGTAATGACCTTGGGAGGGTTTGATATAGTTTTGGGTATGGATTGGTTAGCTGCTAACGAAGCCCAAATAGTATGTAGACGAAAGATAGTACAGCTCAAAGCTCCAGATGGTAGCGAGATTTTGGTTATGGGGATCGCGACGGCTCGTTAACGAACGCCATATCGATGATAAAAAAGGCAGAGAAGTATATAGGGCGCGAATGCAAGGCCTACCTAGCCTATGTGATAGAAAATGATGTAAAGGTGAAAGAGTTGAAAGACGTACCAGTGGTATGTAATTTTTTGGAGGTGTTCCACGAAGAATTACCTGGGTTACCACCAGACCGGGAGAAAGAGTTCCAGATAGACTTAGTGGCAGGTGCCTAGCCCACGGCTAAAGCACCTTACTAACTTACGCCTCTGGAGATGAAAGAGCTAATGATACATTTGGAAGAACTTTTGGATAGAGGTTTTATCAGGCCGAGCATTTCTCCGTGGGGTGCCCCGGTTCTGTTTGTAAAGAAGAAAGATGGTGCCATGAGAATGTGCATCGACTACAGAGAGTTGAAAAGCGTACAGTAAAGAACAAATATCCGCTACCAAGGATCGATGATCTGTTTGACTAGCTGCAAGGCGTGAAATGGTTCTCCAAGATCGATATGCGGTTGGGATATCATCATTTAAAAGTAAGAGAAGAGGACATACCAAAGACGGCGTTTCGCACGCGGTATGGGTATTACGAATTCCGCGTGATGTCTTTCGGATTGACAAATACTCCACCAGCATTCATGAGTATGATGAACCAAGTGTGTAGACCGATGCTGGACATGTCGGTAATAGTATTTATAGACAACATACTTATTTATTCGAAGAGTGAAGGCGATCATGCTTGTCATCTTCGAGAAGTACTAGAGACGCTACAGAAAGAAAAGTTGTATGCCAAGTTTTCCAAATGCACGTTCTGGCTTAAGGAAGTCCAATTCTTAGGTCACGTTATCAACGCAGTGTAACGAACCAACTTTCGGGTTAATAATATATTGTGTTTTACTATAATTATGGATGTAAATAAATAAAAGGAAAGTTGAGGGTTTTAGTTGTAATGGGTGAATTTTTTACTAACTTGTGGAAGAAGGAGTCAAGGGCTGAAAGTGGGAGGACCAATAGTGAAAATTGGTCAACTCCCTTAGGGTTTTGAAGAGGAAAACGTAGACACACATATATATGTGTGTGTCTTGCAAAAAAATAGAGGAACGAGAGAGAGAGAGAGAGAGGTGGGTCTTGATCAAGAACAAAATCTGTAGATTTGCATGCTTGGATTGAAGGATTTGGTGAACACATCTCCTTCCAATCAACAAGTAAGTTCTGTTTCAATTCCTAATTCCACTATTGTTAGTGTTCTTGAAGTTTTTGGAGAAAAACGGAATTGGGTGGATTTGATGAAATATAACTTGAAATAACTTGTTATCTAGCTTGTCTAATGTTGATTAGGGGTTAATAACATCCAATTTGATGATTTCAAAATTAGGGTTCTTGAGGTGAAAATTGGGGGTTTTCAAATTGATGAAGTTAAATGATGAATTGGTGGTTGATAAGTGTTTATGGTGTTAATAAACACAATTTTTAGTAGAAACCCTCAATCAATTTGTTGAATCAAGAACCTTGGAGAATTGGGTAAAAGTGGATAAAACCTTAACGGGTCAAAATGGGTTGGTTGTTATCTAGAAAGGTTGAAAGCTTGAATGAAGCTAATTAAACCAAGTTAGTTATTGGTGAAGATCATAAGATCTTTGGTGGGTGTTAAACTTCATTTGATGAATGTTTGAGGGTAAATTAGATTACTAAAACATGTGGAAATGTTTAGGTAATAAAGGTATTAAAGGTGTTAGCTTTGAAGACCAATTGGAATCTTCATTGGCAAATGTAAGTGCTTTGCACTTACTTAGTAGTAGATAAGTAGTGGTTACATGCAAATAGATGTATTGTTAATTCTATTTATGTGTTGTATGTTGATTTTGACTTATGTGGTAAATGGTCAAAGTAAAGTGTGAATATGGTAGGATTGTTGTAGTTGATATAATGAGGAAATTAGTCAAACTAATGAATGACACTTGGTAAAAGTGATGTAGTTGAACTATGTGGAATATAGTCAAACTAAACGTAGTAAATTGGTGTAGTTGACTAGTGTGTCATATAGTCAAACTAAAATATAGAATGTGGTGATTTGTTGTAAATTGACTTAGCATGGTTTAAGTCAAAACATTTGTGGATAAATGGTGAAATTGATATAAAATTGACTTAATGTGGTATAAGTCAAACCATTGTGGATAATGGTGAAATTGATATAAAATTGACTTAATATGGTATAAGTCAACCCATTGTGGATAATGATGAAATTGGTGTAATTAGACTATGTGGTTAATAGTCAAACTTGAATGTGCAAATGTGGTAAATAGGTGTATTTAGACTATGTGGTTAATAGTCAAACTTGAATGTACAAATGTGGTAAATATGTGTAATTAGACTATATGGTTAATAGTCAAACTTGATTGTGTAAATGTGGTAAATAGATGTAAATTGACTCATGTGGTTATTAGTCAAACTAATGGGTGATATGTGGTTAAACGGTGTAAATGACTCAGTGTGGTCAAGAGTCAACTAAAATGTAGAATGTGATAACATTAGACTAAAATTGACTTAATGTGGTGAAAGTCAACCGTTAGTAGTAAAACGATAAATTGGTTGATTACATGAAGTGTGGATACTTCATGGAGGTGTTACGTGAAGTGTGGATACTTCATGTGTGGTAGTGAGGTCAAGTACTTCACGGGTGACATGAAGTGTGGATACTTCATGGGTCAGCATGGAGTCAAATACTCCATGTGAGAAAGAGAGAGGTGGATCTCTCGTTAGACATGTGGATATGTCAAGTTGAAAGAATGGTAAAACATACAATGTGTATGGGTCGTTATGTGTTTAAAGTTGTAGGTTGTTATGTACCTAAACTAATGAATTAATAGAACTTGTGTTAAACTCTTAATGAGTGGGAAACGAGTAGTGGTACTCGGGTTTGGGGATGAAAAACTAACAAATATATGTTAGTATATGAGAGTAGGCTTATGTGGAGTTTAAATATAAGTTTATGTTCATTAACGGCTCAAAAATGCAAAACGGGTCGAGTTGGAGGTTCGAAAATACGAAAATTGCAAAATTAAGAGTGCTGGTGCAGGTCTAGGACGCCGGTCTGGGCTATCTGACGCCGGGCAGACGCCGGTTGGCTGATTTTGGGTTTTGGCATGATTTTATTGTAGGGGCTTGTGGGAGGTCCCTATGGCTGCTTATATTTACTAACCATGTTCAAATTGATGTTTTGAATGTAGGGAAAGCTCCAGAGTTATCTCGGGTCTCGCATCATGTGGATTGGATTCTCGTGGTTATGTTTTGTAATTGGTTTTTGTTTACCTTCTCGTGAGGAGTCTTTACAAACTATTTGGAGTTATTACAAGTTGTGGATAACTTGTTGGTATTTTTGTTTAAACTAATTAAGGTAATTATGTTAGTTAATTCGTGTTTGTAAAACATAACGTGTGGATACGTTAAATGTCGTTTTGGGACCTAACTTTTGCGTTGTTTTAAAAGTTTAAATCGGGTTGAATTTTTGCGTGTTACACGCAGACGGCATTATGGTTGACCCGTCTAAGATAGAGGCAGTGAAGGAATAGGAAATCCCGAAGACGCCGACTGAGATACGAAGTTTTCTGGGATTAGCAGGTTACTATCGAAGGTTCATTCAGGACTTCTCGAAAATAGCTTCGCCTCTGACAAAGTTGACACGCAAGGAAGTAAAGTACGAATGGGGTCAGGCTCAGTCTAAATCATTTGAAGAGTTAAATAAGAAGTTGACCCAAGCCCCAGTGTTAGCACTACCAGACGGTAACGAGGACCTGGTGGTATATTCTGACGCTTCTGGACAAGGGTTAGGGTGCGTATTGATGCAGAGGGGAAAAGTGATCGCGAATGCGTCACGACAGCTAAAAGTTCACGAAGTTAACTACTCGACTCACGATTTGGAGCTAACGGTAGTTGTTTTTGCGTTAAAGATTTGGAGGCATTACCTCTACGAGGTGAAATGCTCAATTTATTCGGATCACAAGAGCTTGAAGTATTTCTTCGAGCAGAAACACCTGAATATGAGACAAAGGCGGTGGTTGGAATTTCTAAAAGATTATGACTGTGAAATCCTATACCACCCGGGCAAGGCGAATGTGGTCGCCGATGCCCTAAGCCGTAATGAGACTCATTATCCTATTAGGGTGAAAGCATACCAGTTGGTAATAACACCAGATTTTATGACAGAGCTAGAGAAAGCACAGACAGAAGCATTAAAGGAAGATAACATAAAGAAAGAAAGAATGGTCGGTCAACCGATAAATTTAGAAGTAAACACTCTTGGAGTGAGGACCAGATGTGGTCGTATGTGGGTACCGAAGGGTGGAGAGCTTAGGCCAAAGTACTCGACGAGGCCCGTAAGTCTCTATATTCCATGCACCCGGGAACCATGAAAATGTATCAGGATTTGAAGAAAGAGTATTGGTGGCCCAACATGAAGAACGATGTGACAGGGTACGTGAGCAAGTGTCTGACTTGCTTACAAGTTAAAGCAGAGCACCAGAAACCATACGAAAAAATCCAGCCTCTGGAAATACCCGAATGGAAGTGGCAACGTATCACCAATGACTTTATTACAAAGCTGCCCTGGCGCAGCCCCGCACAGCTAAAGGCCATGATATGATTTGGGTTATAGTGGATCGTCTGACAAAGAGTGCACACTTCTTTCCGATCCGTGAAACGTATTCATCTGAGAAGCTGGCCGGAGTATTTATCAATGAAATTGTGTCTCGACATGGCGTGCCATTGTCGATTGTATCTGACCGAGACACACGATTTACATCAAGATTTTGGAGAAGATTCATGAGTCAATGGGTACAAGATTGAACATTAGCATGGCTTATCACCCACAAACGGATGGTCAGTCGGAAAGGACAATCCAAACGTTGGAGGATATGCTCCGCGCATGGATTATAGACTTTGGTGGCAGTTGGGACAGTCACCTACCATTGGTAGAATTCTCCTACAACAACAGCTACCACACCACTATTGGTATGCCACCTTACAAGATGTTGTATGGTAGAAAATGCCGAACCCCGGTCTGTTGGGGTGAGATAGGACAGAAAGAGCTGGGAAGTTTAGAGGGAGTTACTGCGACCTCTGAAAAGTTTGACCAGATTAAGGCCAGAATGAAAGCATCACAGAACCGTCAAAAGTCCTACGCGGATAAGAGAAGGAGACCTATCGAGTTCAATGTCGAGGATCAGGTACTTTGAAGGTATCTCCTTAGAAGGGGATTATACGATTCATGAAGAGAGGGAAGTTAAGTCCAAGATTCGTCGGTCCTTTCAAGATATTAGCACGGGTTGGTGAAGTTGCTTACTGGCTAGATTTGCCCTATGAGTTGAGTGGAATCCACCCTACCTTTCACGTGTCACACTTGCGTAAGTGTCTAGCTGACGAATCCGCACACGTGCCACTGGACGACATCGAGGTAGATAATAGCCTCAATTACACCGAGGAACCCGTTGCCATATTAGACAGAAAAGAGAAGCAATTACGGAATAAAGTGATTCAATTAGTTAAAGTACAATGGAAGCATCGTAAAGGGTCGAAAGCTACTTGAGAGACCGAGGCGGAAATGAAAGGATTGTATCCTCATCTGTTAGACTTATGACAGGTTTTGAGGACGAAACCTTTCGTAAGGGGGGTGGATTTGTAACATCCCGGAAATAATTATAATGATAGGAAATAAAGTTTACGAATGAAGCTCGGTAAATAACGAAAAACGTAGCGGGCTCAAGGGATCGGGTCTTGGGCCGGGCCAAAGGAGGCGCAGGGGTGGATAAACCTAACACCCTCATCCATTTCCCAAGTTCCATCATCTTCACCAACACATTCTAGAGAGATAGATAGTAGAGAGAGAAAGTTCTAAACAGCTCACGAAAGCTTCATACTCGGTCCATGATCGTTGCTAAACGTTACTAGAGTTTGTAGAAAAAGGATTAACGCGACATCAGGTATCAAATCGTTCTCATAATTGGTTTCTGATTTGAAAGTGGGTTTTAGGGTTTCAAAGTGGGTTTTCATAAAAAGATGGGATTTTTACGTGTAGATTTGATTAAAAAGTATGGATCTAGCTTCATGAAAGCTAGATATAAGTTTTGGACGTAAAAAGATTGGAACTTGGATAAAAAACGAAGAATTTGATCAAGAACAGTTGAATCATCCGAAATCTCGATGAATGGTCCAAAAAGTATTATCAGACGAACATGATTTCGGACATATGTTTTCGAACAAGATAGTTCTCAGATGAGAGATTTCGAACGAAATAGTTAATGAGTAAAATATATGTTTAACTGGTTAGTTTTCGATCGAAAAAGATTTCGACTAAGATAGATTTCGACCGAAAAAGATTTCGGTCGAACAAGTTTTCGGACAGATAGTTTTCGGATGAAACCTATAGGTTATAACCTTGTTCCATTCGTAACCCTTGACAGATTTGTTAGCATCCCACCTAGTTTGAAGTTTACTTGCTAAGTGAGATAAACCCCATAGAAGACAGGTGAGTTCTTATTGCTGTTTTTCCTAAACGGTTTTGGGCTGGCATTCATACTGTTAAAGAGATAGTTTTCAAAGTTAAAGAATATTTTATAAGAATTATATGTTTTTTATAAAATGAAAGTTAAAGAGTATAGTATTACCTTTTAAACAAGTTTTGAAAGATAATAAAGAGCTAAAGTAAAGAACGATAATGGAGTTGTACTTCGGTACAGCTCGACAGTGACAGTGACAGTAACAAATATCATGTTATATGCTTATGTGTTAACTGTTAAGATGTGCTATTTGTCTATATGAAAGTTTATGTGAATACATTTCTATTTTTGTAATAATGTAATTGCATTGCATAGTAGTTGCATAATAGAAAGTCCTCCAGGCATGCTAAAGTAGAAGTCTCACCCTGGGGTGTGAGCAATGCTAAAGGAGTCTTACACTTCGGTGTAAGCAATGCTAAAGGAGTCTTACACTTCGGTGTAAGCAAGAAAGCCCTACCCTAAGATGTGGGCAACGCTAAAGAAGTCTTGCACTGAAGTGCAAACGAGAAAGAAAGTCCCACCCTAAGGTGTGGGCAACGCTAAAGTAAAAGTCTTACCCTGAGGTGTATGCGAGAAAGGGATCTGGTTCTCGGATCATGATCCATATGTGATAGTTAAAGTGTGATAAAGTCACTTGTCCTGTACAAGTGAAAAGATAATCAGACAGAGTACAGTACAAGTGAAAAGATAATCAGACAGAGTACAGGAGGACACCCTGACGGGTTTTCCTCAAAGCTAAAGTTTTTCAGACAGTAACATAACAATTTTATAATTGTAATGTTGTAAAGTTTTAAAGAAAAGTTAAAGGGGTTTCAAAGATAGAGAAAGTAAAGCTTATGTTATTTTTATAAAACTAAGCTACCTAAAAGAAAGTTTTACATTTTTAAAGTAAAGATAGAACTCACCAGCGTTATCTGACTTTTAGTATGTATGACAGGTAGAAAAGGTAAAGCGAAGGAAAAGTAAAAGAGCCGTGAGGGCTGGATAGCATGGACATCGGGTGCTGTGCTGAAGACTGACATTTTCATTCCCGATAGTTTATGTTTTAGACAATGAGTTACATTATTGGTTGGTGAATGTTTTAATTTAAAGACTTTCGCTGTAATAGATTCTGATTTATGGTTTAAGAACTATACTTGTTATGTTTTGTGCAAACTATGAGATGTACCTGGTTTGAGGCGTTTCAACCCAGTGTAATACACGAGATTTTAACCTAGTAATAATAATAAAATATTATAATTAAGTGATTCATGCGGTTTACTCGCCGAAAAAGGCACAAAATTGATGGGCTGAGGAGTGGGGGCGGTGCTCCCGCCGGATCTTAAAGTTATAATGTTACCGATTAATAATAAAAATTGTAAAAGATGAATATGATAAAATTTTTATAAAAGGTTTTTAAAAATGTTAAAATGATCAAAGTTTTAAATATTAAATTAATAATCATATAACTCTAATTATTTTAAATATTAAATTATCTCAAAGTTATATAAATCTTTATAAACGAACTTAAAATGGCAGAGTTTTACAAAACTCTATAGAAAAGGTTAAATTTTTATAATAGAAATTATAAAACTTACACAATTATAATTATTTTAAGAGTAAATTACTATTTGAGTCCCTGACGTTTGTCCATTATAACTAGTTGAGTCCCTTATGTTTCAAAACCTCGGTCTGAACCTTGACTTTTCATTTTTTATTCCATTTAAGTCCAGATGGCTAACGTCGTTAGATTTAACAGTTAATTTTTTTTTTCTGAAATGACCAAAATACTTTCAAGGACTCAAATGGTTAAAAATATCATTATTTTTAATATCTCTATTAGTGTGTATGTGTGGGTGTTAAAAAATACCTTTTTATTTGTATATTAAAAAAAGTTTATTATTATTTAAAAAAATTATTTTAAAACCGTTTGTTTTTTAAATCATTCAATTTTTTTTAAATCATTCGTTTTTAAACCTTTTTTTTAATATCATTCGTTTTTAAAACCGTTCGTTATTTTAAAACCATTCGTTTTCTAAATCGTTCATTTTTCAAAATCGTTCGTTTTTTACACCATTCGTTTTTTAAACAGTTTTTTTTAAATCAACCGTTCGTTTTTAAACCTTTTTTTAATATCGTTTGTTTTTAAAAATCCTTCGTTTTTTTAACCGTTTGCTTTTTAAAATCATTTGTTTTTTTAACCATTCGCTTTTTTAAAATCATTAGTTTTTTTTAAAACAACCGATTTTAAAAAAACGAGCAGTTTAAAAAACGAACGGTTTAAATAATGAACAGTTTAAAAAAAGAACGGTTTAAAAAAGCGACCGATTTTAAAAAGACTAATGATTTAAAAAGCGAACGATTTTAAAAGACGAACGGTTAAAAAAGAACGATTTTATAAAACAAAGGATATTAAAAAAGGTTTAAAAACGAACAATTTTAAAAAACTAACAGTTGATTTTAAAAAACAAACTGTTTAAAAAATGAATGGTGTAAAAACGAACGATTTTAATATAAAGTTATTATTATTATTATAATTGTTATGAGCTTATTATTTTATAAAAATACAAAATTTTAAAAGTATTATAACATTTCATAACCAAATACACCTAAATTTTATAAATGTATTGATTCCAAATAATATGCGTTAACCTACTACTTAACTAATAGTCATAGTAAGATTGAAACAACTAAAAGAATCAATGAACAATTTAATAGATTATTTTCATTTAAATAATGAGAATATTATAAATGTAAACATATTTAGGATTGTTATATAAACAGGTTGACTCAAGCTAGTAATAATTCAGACTTGAGTTCAAAACAGATCGGCTCGTAATGTTTAATCCAAGTTGAAAGTTAAGCTCAATTGGGCTCGTATTCAACTTAAGTCGGCTCAGTGAGTTTACTCGTTATTTTTTCTTTTAAGTTTGATAATTTTATATATTTTTTACAAAAGTCTTAATATCAAATTAACAAGAATATCAAATTATACAAGTATTAAAGCCATCAGGCCTTTGGTCTGGTGGTCAGGGGGTTTTGCCATAAAGCTTTCCTCCTGTGTAGGTCCCAGGTTCAATACTCACAAGGTGCACTTCATAATTTCAGGAACACCCTCTGTGGCAGGACTTGAATTCTGGGCTAGGTGGGGTTAGCGACATCCTAACCGACATGGCGTTCTAAAAAAAATAAAATAAATAAGTATTAAATAATAGAATATTAAACTATCAATATGTACAAGGAACAAGCTAAATCATAAACAGTTTTTATCAAGCTAATTACAAAGGTGTTACGGTCCACACGTTAATTGAAGAGTCCTACGTATATTGAACATCTTAACTTCAAACTATTCTTTCTCTAATTTGTTCTTATTCGTGAATAATTTTAGAATCATGAACATTATCATGCTACTTAGGGTGATGGGGCGCAAGACTCGGATGAAACCGAGTAGGAAAGAGAGCACCGGGTTAAATGGGGTACACCGCCCCAATAGATCGGGTATATCCGAGTAGGAGGGGCCGAGTACATGGAACGAGTAAATTTACTCGGGTAACCGTTGGGATTAATGCCGTTGGTGGGGTGGGGAGGGGGGAGGGGTGGGGTGCTTTAAAAAAAATACTAATTTTTTACCTATATATACCCACATTCCACACACATATATTTTTACCTATCATCTATAAATCTTTCATCTCATCTATATAATTTTACACTCTACAAAAAAATGGAAGTGTCATAAAAAAAATCAACAAAGCCTAGAAAATTTAGGCCAAAAGTTCAGTTTTTTAAATTTTTATTTGTAGGTTTTTTTATTTTTAATTGTATTATGTTAATTTTAATTCAATGAAATTGACTTTTTTTATTTAAATGTTTATTTTTAAAAAAAAGTTGGTGAGTAAATGAGTAGGGTGTTTCCAATGAAATCTGAGTAAATGAGTAGTTTTGAGGTGTCAGAATACTATTAGGCAGTTTTGGTGAGTAAATGGGTTCTTATACCGATAAACTATTTCATTCATGATTAAGGGTCCATCAAGAATTTGTCTACGTTTAATAAAAGCCGATTGTTCGACACTTACAGCATAATCTATCACCCAAGCCAACCGATTAGCCAAAAGCTTAGCAATAGTCATATATTACAAGCCTATCAAACTAATAGGTCTATAATCAGAGACCAACATTGTAAGTCTCACATCGGTTGAGGGAGAGAATGAAATCTTTCTTATAAGAGGGTGAAAACCTTCTCTATCAGGACGTGTTTTGCCTAGGCGAGCAAGTCGTCGGGTGAAAACAAAACCGTGAGTTTCTAGATGGACTACCGATCAGGGGCAAAGCGGATATTATTCTGTTACGGGTTACTTGGGTTGTTACAAATATATGAGTAGATAATTTAGGAATCAAAGTAATAAACGTTAAGAAATTCCTGAAAGAAAAAATTTCATCCTTCAAACTCTCCCAATGATTTTTAATAAACCAAAAAGTGAAACTATCTGGACCTGGAGATGTTTTCATTCCCACAACACCAAATAGTATCCTTGACCTCTTGCAAAGAGGCCATTTCATTCAAGCTTGCCGATGGAGCTGAAGGCAATAGTTTAAATCTTTCACTTCGAGTCTTAACTTCAACCCCCTGAAAGTTTTTGATATTACACTTAAAAAGGTCATAAAAAATACCTTTAACCAGAGATGGATAGGTAATCCATTCCAGTTCCTATTTTAACCCCTACTCTAATAGCAAGTTGTCTCCTTTTCTCATTAAGGATACCATGAAAATATTTTTTTTAACGTCGACATATATTAAACCAAAACTAACATGAAACCAGCTTGGCAAAGAAAGAGTTATTACAAAGACATGAGCGGGTTATTTAACCACTTGTCCCAAGGAGATGCTAACCTTCCAGTTTCTATGAGCAAACCACAAAAAAGAGTACATAATAACAGAATCATAAATCGTCTCCATTCGTTGCTTGTTTTTTCGACAGACCTTTTCATTCATGTATCTCCATAACACCCACTAAGAAGTCATGATAATAGTCTCAATCAAATCTTTTTTTGAATTCTTCAACGTTAAGGAATCAAGCTGTAACATCCGGCCTCTCGTACCAACAATATTGCCCGCTTTGCCCCGTAAGGGCTCACAAATTTGTTTTTGGTTGCCCGGGTGAAAACTTCCTAGGGGTCACTCATCCCTGGATTACAGCCATCCGAGCATGCTTAACTGTGGAGTTCTCCTCTCATTCACTGCATTAAGCCCTAAAATGCATTGTGGTATTTGAGGCGGGGCATTCCTTATGAACCCAGCATCTCTCCCGTGGACAGAACAGAACAGAATGATATGGGATTTGCCTAAGGTGTTACACACACCCCCCCTTGGGACTCATCGTCCTCGATGAGGTTTGCCCCACTATCGTATACAGAACAGAACGGGAGTGACTCTGATACTATTTGTAACATCCGGCCTCTCGTACCAACAATACCCCTAAGAGCTCACATATTTGTTTTTGGTTGCCTGGGTGAAAACTTCCCAGGGGTCACCGTCCCTGGATTACTCCCACCCGAGCATGCTTAACTGTGGAGTTCTCCTCTCATCCACTGCATTAAGCCCCAAAACGCGTTGTGGTATTTGAGACGGGGCATTCCTTATAAACCTAGCATCTCTCCCGTGGACAGAACAGAACATAACGATATGAGATTTGCCTAAGGTGTTACACAAGCTGCCTTCGACTCCTTTTTACTCGGCATGTCAATCTCTAACCAAGAAAAAATCAATCTCCATGTTCGAATTGCTACATTGCATTGCCCAAAAACATGTTCCATAGACTCGGTATGAAAGTCACACACCAGACAAAGAATTGAGGGAACATCCATATCTCTTTTTACCAAATTAGGTATGTCTCATAGGAATTCTATTCATCAAAATTCTCCAAGCAAGAATGTTAATCTTCCTTGGAATAAATCTATTCCGAGTGTGGGAATCACCAACCGGGAGTAATACACCATCAATAACCTTACGTATCAAGCTAACATGGAAATCCACATCACCATCCAAGTAAAATACCCAAGCAATCGGGACTGATTGAGAGTTCCACATCATTAATCGTTTCCAATAACTCACTAAGCTGCGATTTTACTACACCGCCCCAAACCAGTCTCCAACAATTTCCAAACCCAATAGGCAGCCACCCACAATCAATGACATAACAATCTTTATCCCGTTCCAACACATACGATCTTTAAAACATGTACCCTCTATCCAAGTGTCTTTCCAAAATAGCATGTTACCTCCATTACCAATCTTTTTTCTCAAAGAAGAAAAACGAATTATACCATTATCATTAAGCTTTGAAAAGATTGCACAATTCTTTTCCACACACGATTTCCTCTAATCAAAGCATCTCCATGAAGAATCCCCGGATTCTTCCCATGAATAGAAGTAATGACTTTCACCCATATACCGTCTCTATTATTTACATACCGCCACCTCCATTTTTGCAATAAAGCATATTAAAAGCTTCCAATGAGCCAATTCCCAACCCTCCATTTTCTATAGAGGCAAAAGCCAAATCCCACTTAACCCAATGCATCTTTCGAAACTCTCCCGTCCCTCCCCCCCAAAAGAATTGAGATCTTAGCCTCTAAAAAAATTTTAAAACCTGTACATGCATTAAAAAGAGAGGCATATAGTAAGTACCTATCGATCCAAGGACAGAAGAAATAAGCATAGAGCGAACCCCAATGGATAACAAACTAGTTTTCCATCTTGAGAGCTTATGATGAAAACTATCCATAATAATTTGCCATCCACGAATCCTCCCCATATTAGTATCAATCGAGAAGCCCAAGTACATAAACAGAATCTTCTCCGGTTTCCATCCCATATCATGAGCAAAAGAATCCACCTCATTAAAGTCAACTTCAACTCCAATCAAACTAGACTTATGCATATTAATCTTCAACTCAGACACCAAATAAAAACAATTAAGGGTCCTCACAAGATTGTTTATATTGTTAAGGGACCATTCACCCATACCAATAGCATCGTCTGAAAAAAAAAACAAAAGAGATGAGCAATAATCCGAATCAATATGAACACCCCTAAATAGATCCACGTCAACATTATCCTTCATGACAACATGCAAGCCCTTCATAGCAATAATAAATAAAAACGAGGAAAGGGGATCCCCTTGCCGAAGGCCTCTCTCTAACTGAAACTCCAAAGAAGGGTTGCCATTCACAAGAACGAAAGACCTGGCAGAATTAGGACAAGCCTTGATCCAAAGCAACTATTTAGCTCGAAAACCCATATAAACCATAATATTCTTCAAGTATTCCCAACTTAAGGAGTCATATACTTTCTCAAAATCAATTTTAAACAACTGCTTCTTCTTCTTCATTCTCTTGAAGAATCAACCATCTCATTAATAATAAGGGGGTCATCCAGAATTTGACGACCTTTAACAAAAATTGATTGCTTTTTACTTATCACCGAGTCAATCACACGAGCCAATCTGTTTGCCAAAACCTTTGCAATAATCTTATAATGCACTCCAATCAAGCTAATGGGTCTAAAATCTGTCACTACCATCGGACTAGAAACCTTGCGAGATCAAAGTGATGAACCAAGAATTACATCCTTTTGGTAAAAAAGCATCCCTGAAAAACTGACGAACAAACTTCTAAATATCAAACAGCATTAAATCCTAGAATCTTTTAATGAATGCAAAAGTAAACCCATCCAGTCCACGGGATTTCTCACTACCACAAGACCACATTACCTCCTTTACTTCACTAACCGTCACCTCTGATTCTAACAAGCCCGATTGCACTTAAGATTTAAAATTGCCACTCCTAGTAACCGTAGAAGCCCCTTTAATTAAATCTAGTAAATTTCTTACTAAAAAGGTTAAAGAAGGCCCTTTAACACTCCCCCTCCATTTTCATTCCCCTAATAGATAATTGTCGTCTCTTTTATTAATCAATCCATGATAACATTTGGAATTCTCGTCAACTTATCAATTAACCTTAGCTTTATGGGCACTGTTCATGGCTATTATCAATTTCAGATATCTTTTTTACAACGTTCAATCTTGCGTCCCTCATTTGAGGCGAGAGCAACCCAAGCTCCATTTTTTTAATCAAAATCCACTAGATGACTTGTAATTCATTTTTTCTCACCAATTAATTCATTTTTTTTAACACAGTACCATGCCTTTATAGTATTCTTCAAAAACTTCAGTTTGTTTTTCAACTTAATATTCGCATTAGAAGACACTATATCATTGTTATTTTTCCAAGACTCCACAACAATCTGATTAAACCCATCCAACTCCATCCAAGAGTTAAATAATTTAAAAGGAGTAGGGCCATAGTCACAAAACTTTTGCTTTAACAAAATTGGACTATGATCCGAAATCATCGTGTCTAGTTCCTCCACCACAATATTTAGAATATGGTTAATTACTGCTTCTGAAATGTTAATTGTAAATATTAGATTAGACCCATTTGTATGAGTCCATTCAATCCTGGCCCATGGGCCTCCTTTTAAGGTTTCCTCCTCTATAAATAAAGGAGCCCTATTTACTTGTAATTACACATTCAGTTAACAGATTATCAGTTTACAAGTTTACATAGTATCAGAGCTACGACTCTAGATCTGATATCCCGTTTTCGTCTTGTCACGAATCCGGTCACTAGTCCAGCCCGTCTCTGTGTCTGTTCTAGATCCAAGATTTCAAGTTAAAGTTCTTGTTCAAGTCCCTGTCCAGATTCCGGTTTCCTGAGAGATTGACTCTTTCTTGTTCACAAAACCTTTTTTTTCGACGACCGTTGCACGACACCGCCACCTCCATCGTCTCCAGATACCCCCGATTAGGGAAGCCCAAAAGGCCTCCACCTTCCCAACAGTCCACGCGCCTCCTAAATCTGCCACGCGCCGCCTATTTCTCATATCTCGTCCTATTTCCGACGAGTAGAGTCACACCGCCACCACTACTGCACTCCCCTACAAATTCCGAACAAACCCTGCTATTCCCGCCACCTGTCGCCGTCCACTGCCGCCTCCGGCCGCCGTCTGCCTAAGCCGGAATCTGACCGGAATTACTTTCCTGTTCTGTTTCCCGTCCCCGAAATACCTGAGATACTGTTTTTTCCCCAGAACATCTGAGGTACTATTTTGTAACACCCAAAAATCCAAACCAATTTAAGCTTTTTAAAACATGCGGAAGTTAGGTCCCAAAACAACATTTAACGTATCAACACCTTTAAGTTTTACAAACAAGAGTTAGACTCCCCAAAAACCGTAAAGGAGTCTAGACACAAATAACAACCACAAGTTATCCACAACTTTTAAAACAACCCAAAAGTTTGTAAAGACTCCCCACGAGAAGGTTAAACAAAAACAATCATCCACGCGGTCCATGAGAATTCAATCCACACGATGCGAGACCCGAGATCACTCCGGAGCTTTCCCTACATTCAAAACATCAGTTTGAACATGGTTAGTAAAGATAAGTAGCCCTAGGTACCTCCCACAAGTCCCTACAACAATGACAGGCCAAAACCCGAAAATCCCAGCGTCTACCAGACTGTTTTGGGCGCATCATACGCTCCGGGTGTATGATACGCTGCCCGGGCGTATGAGGCGCTGCCTGCAGCTCAAACATGCCAAAAAATTGATTTTTAGCCTATGCAACCCCCCGTCGACTGACCCGATTGCATATTTAAGCTATTAACTATCATAAACTCATGTTTAAACTACATATATGATCACCCACATGTACTAACATATAATTGTTAGTTTTTGATTCTCAAACTTGAGCATCACAACCCGTTTCCCACTCGTTAAGAGTTTAACATCTAATCCCACCCTTTCATTAGTTTAGGCACACATTGACTTACAACTTAAGACATATAATAATCCATACATGACTTATGTTTTACCATTCATTTTAGTTGACATATCCACATATCTAACGAGAGATCCACCTCTCGGTTTCTTACATGAAGTTTGACTTCATGTCAACTCATGAAGTATTTAACTTCATGTCATCCGTGAAGTATTTTACTTCACTTGCACTCGTGAGGCATATGACCTCACTTCCATCCTTGAAATACTTGACTTCACTTACACACCTCAATGAAGTATCCACACTCCATGTAATCAATCAATTTACCGTTTTAACACTAACGGTTGACTTTTACCATATTAAGTCCATTTTAGTCTAATATTACCACATTCTACACTTTACTTGACTCTTGACCACATTGAGTCATTTACACCATTTAACCGCATATCACACATTAGTTTGATCAATAACCACATAAGTCAAGTTACATCTACTCACCACTTTTGCACATTCAAGTTTGACTATTAAACACATAGTCTAATTACATCTATTTACCACATTTGCACATTTAAGTTTGACTATTAAACACATAGTCTAATTATACCAATTTTAACATAATAGTTTGACCCTATACCATTAAAGTCAAATTACAACAATTTCACCATTATCCACAATGATTTGACTTACATCAAGCTAAGTCAATTTACAACAATTCACCACATTCTATATTTTAGTTTGACTATATTCTACACTAGTCAACTACACCACTTTACCACATTTAGTTAATATAGTTTGGCTAGATATCACTTAAGCCAATTTACACCCATTATCATACATCAATGGTTTAGTTTGACTAAATTTTCACACTGAGTCAGAAATACAAGTTCTATCATAACAATTTAACATTGACTTTATACCACACAATCAAACACATTAACAACATGTAAATAGCATACCACATAAACTACTTACACATAGACTACATATCTAATACTAAGTAAGTGCAAAGCACTTACCTTTGCCAATGAAGATTCCACTCGGTCTTCAAAGCTAACATCTTTAACACCTTGATTACCTAAACATTCCACATGTTTTAGTAATCTAAATCACCCCAATACATACACTAATTGGAGTTTAACACCCACCCAAGATCTTATGATCCTCAACTATCACCTAATCTTGGTTTATTAAGGTTCACTCAAGCTTTTATCCTTCCTAATCAAAATCAACCCATTTTGACCCATTAAGGTTTTCACCCAATTTTCACAATTTCATCCAATTAATAATTCACCAATTCAATTAGGTTTTCTGCATGAAAATGTGTTTATATAATACCATAAACACTTATCCTCACTTAATTCACCTAAACAAACACCCCAGATTCAAAACCCCCAATTTGGGTCTCAAGAACCCTGATTTTTAAAATCTTTAATTAGGTGAAATCAACATGAATTGGTTGCACCTTTAGCTTTAGTAATGTTATATTAACAATCCTTATCAACAAAACACCCAATACGACCCCCAATTCCTGTCAATTAAGGTTCATCCACCCAATCCTTTATCAAGAACATGAAATTAGATGGAGGAATGAGATAGGAATGATTCTTGCTTGATTAGATGAAGGTGTTGTGCAATCTAACCCTCCAAATCCAAGCATGCAAGCTCTAATCAGATTGTTCTTGGCTTGAAACCTTTTTCTCCCCTCTTTTCTCTTCAAAATCACGACACACACAAACATCTGATGTGTGTGTGTCGCCATCCTCCTTAAGCCCAAATTCACAATTGGTAAATTGCAATTCTAGTCCCTCTATTTTGCAATTTAAACCCTTTCATCCAAAACTAGGTTGTTTTAGTGAAATAAATACACCCACCATCTTTTATTTTATTTAAAACACCCCTATAATATAATAAATCTATTATAGGATAAACCTAAAAGTTGGTTCGTTACATATTTACCGCATTTTAACACGGGTTTGTTACCGTTTATTGCCAATAATCTGTTCTCCGTCAAAAAGTAGTATTGTCTGCAGCCGAATTTTATTATTTATCACCTGGAAATTAACATTCATAGTAGCCTCATTCCATTTGTACCCATGTTCTGTCTGTGAGATCTTGTTCTGATTTGATACTGTTATCCTTCAAAATACTGTTTATAGCCAGAACTGTACATTTCCTTGTTTCCGTCAACCTCCCGAGACTTGTTTCCGTTGCCGTTACTATTCCGAAACCATTACTGCTTGTTTTTTAGCCTGTTGACTGCTCAGTTGTTCCTGTTTAGACATGTTGCCTGCTGCATGTTCAGGCGTTCGTTTGTTAACTAGACCTATTGCCGCCACGTACCCGTTGTTTCTTGTTGTTCTTGATCTTGTTTCTTGTTGTCCTTCTCGGGTTCCAGTCAAGAGTTTTGCCAGAACCTCTGTTCCTGTCTCATATTTGACTAGTTCGTTGTGGTTATTGAGTTACCTTTTATTGGAAAAGGGAGACAGAAAGAGTGCTGCTCACACTTTTATAGTCACCAAGGAAGAGTATGATTTGCTCTAACGGTTACTTGCCTCTTTATCGCCTAGTCCTCAAACCAACTCGGCACACCCAGGTACACTTTCTAGCCTTGACTCATCGTGGGTGATTGACTCTAGAGCCACCCATCACATGTCTGGTAATCGAGGAATTTTCACTAGCCTATATGTGTCACACCTCAACCGACGGCGGAATACGTCGGGGTGGGACATGTAGACTGTTCAAAAGCTTATGATCAAACTAAATTTCATAACTTTATTAAATTGAATTACAGGTACAAATACATTTTGTTCAAACATTAGAAGCTAACAATACATCCATTTTATTTGTCACTAGGTATTCATGACGGATACATAGGTTTAGAAATCTCAAGTAGTTTTCAAGTGTGTATACAATTCATATGACATATGGTAAGTAAGGCATTTTATGGAGAATCTATAGTCGAAACTAGGTGTACAATCAAACCTTGTGACTGAAGGGCATAACCCGTAGGTTATCCTAATGTAGGGCATAACAACATATGTTATCCTGATGTAGTGTCGGTAACAATCACTCTACCTGGGTGGGTTTCTCAGACACAATAGATATATCAATGTTACCGTTGATTTGTACTGAGTTAATGATTGTACGAGAGTGTGTCATGTATATGTAGTTCAACTCATAGCATTCAAGCACAAAAGCACAAATTACACAAATAGTCATAATGTAGAATTGTACATGTTGTAATTGCAAATAGTTTCAATGGAAGTCATGTTTCACCCCAAAGTATGTAAAAATGAAAAATGGGCTATGTAAAATCACATGTATTAATGGTGTTGATAGCACAAGAAATAGGTAGCAAAAGTGATTTTGCAAATCACCAAATTAACCTAGAGTAAATTATATGAAATTGAATCAATGACATGCACAAAGTCTAAGACAAGGTTTAGGGTTCAATGGGACTTAAGTGTGGGGATTTGTTTAAAAGAGTTTGTGTTATTCCATGTCAGGGATGTGTGTATGTTTGTGTTTGTATTTGAATAAGGATTTTATTGAAAAATGCAAGGTCAAAGTATATGATTTTAATAGTAGAAATAATAATGACTTAGGGTTTAATTTAAATAACTAAATAAATTCTTTTTATTTATTTATTTAGAAAAAGTAGTGTGGAATTATATTTATTTAAATATAATTTAAACCCTAATGGATTATTATTGTAAAAAGATAATTAATTTGAATAACTAAATTCTTTTTTTTATTTAGTTATTATAAAAATAGTGTCTTTATAAGAAAATAAATGAAATGTAATAGGAGTTTAGATTTGCTTAAATACTTTTAAATCTTAAATTGATAGTTTAATGAAATATCGTTTTATGAAAATTCTATAAAAATATTTATGTGTTTTCTAAAATCTTTAAACAATTATATAACCAAAGGTATCCTAAGTGTTTTGTTTTATAAATTAATGATTTAATTTAAAACCAATCTTTAAATGGTTTTCTTAATGGAAAAAGGAGTTTTAAACAATTTAAATTGTAGAATAATCTTCTCATGATTAAAATTATAAATTATTGTTTAAATCTGTTCTAATTGGTGTAGGGTTTATAAAATATATTTTATAAAATTTTTCTGAGTCTTAAAACGGTTTAAAAAAATAAATACAGGCCACCCGGTTCGAACCCGGGTGGTTCGTGTGAGCATGGTGCGTTACCGCTGGGCCAGAGGCCTAACCCACGAAGTAGACGCGATCTATTTGGTGTTAACGTGAACCAAACAGGGGGGACGGTTCTAGTTAATGACACGCGTAAAAAGGCCATGGTTTGTGGGTTTCGAACCCACGCCATCAAGTCCAGCGGTGCAGTTGCTTACCGACTGGGCTAGATGGTTTCGTTGGTCTAATAAGGAATCTAAAACTTTAAATACAATATCAGAATCGAGCCTTATCCCCAAATCAGAAATCGTATGAACAATTTAAGAACTTAGATTGAAATTGAGCCCGATGTGAAATGTTGATACGAATTGATAAGGGGCTTGTAATCCCCAGGAAATCCCGATCTTTATCTTTACTTTTCCGACACATGTAATTCCATAAATTGTGTCTATGAACCTATCTTATTTGTTCATTTCATTTCATGAGTGTCCCTACATATATTGGGTGCATTTAATTCAAAAGGTAATGAATATTTGTTTGAAATTATAAATGTATTAATCCCATTAAACAAATACATATATTTATAAAAAGTGTTATTTTCCTTTTTTAACCTATATATATACACCTACATAGATATAAAGGTTATAAAATCCCATAAATAAGTTTAAGGACTTATGGAGACTAAATTATATAAATTACAAAATAGATATTATATAAATTAAGCCATTCTTGATTTAAAAAAAGACTATAATTTTGTAATTATAATATTTAAGTATAATATAGGAATTTTTAGGATTATAACAATTTATAAAACTTTAATGATATTTTTCATTTATTTTATAAAAATTTAGGGTTTCAAGTGTAAATTTTGAAACTTTATCTATAACTAAAAAACAAAGTTATTACATGAAATGTTAAGAGCCAAAACTGCAAGGACCTTGATGCAAAACCCGGGTAAACCCCAGACATGGGTTCAATCCCCCACAATGACCGGTTTTCGAACACCAATAACAAACTTGTTCTTGAGACAGTTACACGCGAAAACGATACCGGCCGGACGTTCGTGGCATTTAAGCGATTCATTTCCTATGAGTAATTGAGTTTTCATTACCTAATTACTACTAAACTCGTAACCGTTTCACCCTTAATTCCCATTTAAGCGTTTGGCCTATTCCAATGCAAATTGAGCATAAATTGGTACTCCTAGTCATTGAAGAGAACCATTACAAACTCACCACACTCAAAATCACATCCCATTTCACCTCTGGAACGCGAATCACAGTCGACGAACTCGGACTTGTCCACCCGGTCGTTCTCCTTCGTTACTAAACCATTTTAGGTAACTTCATTGCCTTTAGCATCGTTTTTATTCAAGGGGAAAAAACCCTGTGGTTTGAGCTTCGATCGTTGCTCGATCAGGCGGATTCAAGGGCTAGGGTTACGAGTTAGGTTGGGGAAGAAGATGACTTGAGAGCCTCTATTTTTAATTTAAACACGAGCATTAGCCCTGGTGTAGTGGTTTCGCGTGTGTGCCTTGTGACCCGGTATTGGCGCAAGTTCGAATCTGGTTGGGACCGATTTTGGAGCTGTGCCTCCTTTTTGCCACTTTAAACACATAAAATAAGGTTTTAAATTCTAATTTTTATTTTTATAAATCTATTAAACATATTTGGTAATTGTTATAAAAACAGAAAAAACATAAAATAATATTTTAGTCATTTTAACTTATTAAAAAAACATATTATGAATATTATAATTTCAAAATGACTATTTAAATAAATCTAATTATGTTATTATTTTTTTTATAATATTGTTATTAAACAAATTTTAATTGCCTACTTAAACATTATTTGCCCACTAATCTAATTACATAAATATTTATGTTGACAAAAGTAATTACGCAAAACGTTTTAAATCTATAAACAATTATTTTTAAAATAAATAATTATATAAGTTCAAATAACTACATTCCATTTAATAACTTCTTACAAAACATTTAAGTAAATAAGATATGTAAATGGATTAATTAATTATCCTAATTATTTTACATAAACAAATGTTTAAACCCTTTTCATTTCATAAATCATTATCTTTTTATACAAATGAATTCAATTATATTATTTAACTTGTTCTATTGCACAAATTTATTTATCAATTATCTTGGAAATAATTACATGAGTTAATTAATATATAATTAGTTAGAAATCTTAATTTATCTTAATTACTTTTATTACTCATGAACTTATATCCTTTTTTTAAAAATATATATATACAAGCCCATCAAACCCTAAAACCATAAAACCTCATCGTCTTATTCGACTTGCTTTAAACTTAGAATACAAATTATCTATGTAGGTTGTTTATGAGAAAACCCCCACGAAGCCTATTCATCCATACTCACCCATACCATTCCTAGCTCCAGTTCAAGTGAGTTTACATAGCCACTTTTTACTATTTTTACTTTGGGGGTGAAAAATGTTTGCAAATGCTTTACTTACGCGATTCAATACCTATGTTATTATGCGTTGATCTTTATGATTTATGTCTTGAACTACCTGGTGACCATTACATGTGTTAATGTCAGTACATTCATTAACTTGCAGCCCAAGCCTAAGGTAGTACCTTTTATAATCATTTATACGGGAATCCAAAACTATAACTTACCACAAGACCTTGGCGGGTTTTTGTTGGGTATCAACTTACAACTTGGGTATTCTCTTGCCCCTTTTTCAAAATGGCAATCAGTGGAATTGCGTATCTAGTTTTCCATTACCAGGATTGAATTGTACGCTTGGAACCTTGTATGTTTTCACATATATGATTTAGACATGCTTTGAACATATTGAATTGTAAACTTTACTTAACTTTGTTTGGTGTCAAAACCTATGTTTCTCACCAACTACTTGTAGTTGACATTTTACTTACATGTTTTAGGTGCACCTGTTTGAGGACACTAGTTGCTCACTTAGGATTTGTACCTAGTTTAAATTTAATATTGTCTTGTCTTGAACTTTTCATATTTCATTTCCTTTGTAACGGATGCTTTTAAGATGATGAATAAATATTGTCATTTAATAATAGATGATCATGTGCTTATGAACAACCGCGTCAGCCCCGGCGTATAATCCGCCGCCGGCCGGGGTGTGACAAATTGGTATCAGAGCAATGGTTATAGGGAATTAGGTTATTAGACACATGTCCTAGACTATAACCTAGGAGTCCCAAACATGAGTTAAACTCATGCCTATTATTAGGAACTCCACTCTATACTATGCTTACCTACATCTATCTATTTCTAACTACCTGATACAACTACATGAACTACATAAATCCTACTCTTAAACTTAAAAGTCTAACCCAAATGAAACTCTCAAAGGTACGTAGGTTCTGACTAATGAATGAGAACTTGTGCAATCCGGAAGGTTGGGTGCCTGTATTCTGGGAGTTCTGTCTAGGAAAGCATTTCGTATAAATCCAAATCAACCGATGGACCAGTTATGCTTTCCTGTGAATTCTTGGAATGAGTGTTCACTTATAGGCAAAAGCATGACTTCTCAAACATTAAATGAACTTGAAGTACTTTGTTAAGTCAATGTGCCCATTAGGGTACCATCATGTTTTACCTAGTACCTTATAAATTATTCTACATGACTCACATCTTATGAACTTTCTATTCATCCCTTTGTAGAATACCTCCCCGTCGTGAACGTAGGGGCAACCTAACCAACAAAATCATTCAGCAAATGGCTACAATCCTACCGACTATGGTTAACCAGCTGTACCAAAGTGCTACACTAAGGAACCCCGTGTGCACTTTCAAACACTTCAAATCCTGAAACCCCACCAAGTTTTACGGGAATGAAGGAGCCACTAGACTTCTCCAATGGTTCGAAAGCATTGAGGGAACCTTCATCAATGCTGACTGTCCCGAGAACCTGAAAGTCCGTTATGCTACTAGTGTCTTCCAGAAGAGGGCACTCACATGGTGGAACGGGAAAATCGTAACCGTGGGATCGAAGTTGCTCTAGCTCTACCGTGGGCTGATGTCAAGACGCTCATGACCGATGAGTTTTGCCCCCGCAACGAGATCAAGAAACTGGAAGCTGAGTTCTGGGATCTCAAACAAGACAGTGGTGAAAGCCTTGCCTACACCACCCGTTTTCATGAACTTAGTCTTTTAGTGCCTCATATGGTCACTCCTCTCTCTCGATCCATTAAGAAGTACATCAATGGTCTGCCCATGCAAATTCAGGATACTGTTTTGGGTAGCAAACCAGCCACCCTTGAAGAAGCCATCCATCTTGCTGCTGCCCTGTCGAACAATCATGTTAAGGCAGGAACTCTATCTAAAAAGGGTGCCAAGAAGACCCTTGAGAAAGATACTACTGAACCCACCAAGGAGACCAAGGCTGAGTCTTCCTTCAATGGAAAAAAAGAGGAAAGGTAGAAATTTTGCTTCACCCCTGCTGCACCATTAACCCAAGTAGCCCCCACTACTTCCAACCCCAACAAGAAACTGTATGCGGGAACCTCACCACTTTGTAATACATGCAAACTTCACCACCCTACTCATGTACCATGCCGTCTGTGCACTACTTGTGGACGTTATGGGCATTGGGCAAACACCTGCCGTATTCCAGTAACTAATCAAGTTTACCAGCCTCCTCCTCCTGCTCCTGTTCCTGCTCTTGCTGCTATCCCTCAGGGTCGTGCTTGTTACGAGTGCGGTGACCCAAATCATTTCAGGAACCGTTGCCCTAGGTTAGTCATTGTGAACTAAGACAACATGAACCAGGGCAACATGATTCAGGGAAATATGAACCAGGGGAACATGAACCGGGAAATGTGAATCAGGGGAATGCAAATCCCGTGGCTCGTGGACGTTCCTTCAACATCAATGCCAATGAGGCTCAAGCCAACAACGATGTGGTGAATGGTACGTACCCAATTAATCAACAATATGCTTCTGTCCTGTTTGATACTGGTTCCGATAGAAGTTTTGTGTCCTTTGAATTTGAACCACAACTTGCTATGAGTCGAGCTAAGTTAGACAAACCCTTTGATAATTTAGTAGCGGACCGTTATTCTGTTTCATGTGACACCCTTATTAGAGATTTTACCTTAAAATTGAACGACCATGACTTCTCGATTAATCTTATTCCTATGGCTCTCGGAGGTTTCGACGTCATAGTAGGCATGGATTGGCTGACCAAACATCATGCTGAAGTCGTATGCTTTGACAAGTATATCCATATCCCTCTTGACTCGGGTGACATTTTGAACGTCTATGGTGAGAAGCCGTCAAAGGGACTCAAGTTTATGTCTTGCACTACCGCACGGAAGTACTTAAGGAAGAAATGTGTGGCATTCTTGGCTCATATTGTGGAACGGAAAGGCAAAGACAAGAGTCCTCAAGATATTCCGGTGATCAAAGACTTCCCAGAAGTCTTTCCCGAAGATTTACCCGGTCTTCCTCCCGCACGTCAAGTCGAATTCCGTATTGACCTAGTGTCAGGAGCAAATCCCGTGGCCAAGTCACCTTATCGTCTTGCACCATCTGAAATGCAAGAGCTCTCAAGCCAACTTCGAGAACTTTCTAACAAAGGATTTATTCGTCCTAGTGTTTCCCCTTGGGGAGCACCCCTCTTATTTGTCAAGAAGAAGGATGGTTCGTTCCGGATGTGCATCGACTACCGAGAACTCAACAAACTCACTGTGAAGAACCGTTATCCACTTCCGAGGATTGATGATTTATTTGATCAACTTCAAGGCTTGACATATTTCTCTAAGATTGATCTTCGTTTTTAGCTATCACTAGTTACGAGTCCTTGAATACGATATCCCTAAGACAGATTTTCGTACAAGATATGGTCATTACGAGTTCATGGTTATGCCCTTCGGACTAACCAATACACCCGCGGTATTCATGGATCTTATGAACCGCGTGTGTAAACCGTACTTGGACAAGTTCGTGATCGTCTTCATTGACGATATTCTCATATATTCAAAATCAAAAGCGGAACACGAAGAACACTTGCGTTTGGTTTTGGATCTCTTGAAGAAGTAGCAATTGTACGCTAAGTTCTCCAAGTGTGAATTTTGGCTAAAGGAAGTCCAATTCTTGGGACACATAGTCAACGAGAAGGGTATTCACGTGGATCCCACTAAGATTAAAGCGGTAAAGAACTGGCAAGCTCCGAAGACCCCTACAGAAGTCCGCTTATTCCTTGGTCTAGCAGGCTATTATCGTCGTTTCATAGCCAAATTTTCAAAGATCGCGGTGCCACTCACAGCCTTAACACATAAAGGCAAGCCCTACGAGTGGGGACCAAAGCAAGAGGAAGCCTTTCAGACTTTATAGAAAAAATTATGTGAGGCTCCTATCTTAACCCTTCCCGATGGAACTGAAGACTTTGTCGTTTACTGTGACGCTTCCCACCTAGGCCTTGGTTGTATTCTTATGCAACAAGGCAAAGTGATCACTCATGCGTCTCGACAACTCAAAATTCATGAGAAGAATTATACGACGCACGATCTTGAGCCGGGTGCGGTCGTATTCGCTCTAAAAATTTAGAGACACTACTTATATGGTACTAAGTGTGAGATTTTCACCGATCATAAGAGTCTCCAACACATTTTCAATCAAAAAGAACTCAATATGAGGCACATGCGTTGTGTTGACTACGACTGCAATATTCGTTACCATCTCGGTAAGGCGAATGTCGTAGCCGATGATCTTAGTCGTAAAGAACCTATCAAGATCCACAGCATTCGAATCGAAAATGACATTCAAACTCGCATCCTTGAAGCACAACATATTTATATTACTGAAGGAAACATGTACAACGAAATGTCATGTGGTGCCGAACTTCAACTCGAAACCAAACCCAATGGATTACTCTACTTTCTGAATCATATCTGGATTCCGGACCACAACAATCTCCGTACCTTTATCATGAACGAGGCTCACAAGAATCGTTATTCGGTGCATCCCGGTGCGGATAAGATGTACAAAGACCTTCGTACCCAATACTGGTGGCCTGGTATGAAAAAGGACATCGCTCTATACGTGTCCAAGTGCTTTACTTGTTTGAAGGTTAAGACCGAACACCAGCGTCCATCTGGTTTGCTTGAATAGCCCGAGATACCTGTGTGGGAGTGTATTGCCATGGAATTCATAACCAAACTCCCGCACACGTCTCGTGGTCATGATATCATATGGGTAATCATCGACCGTTTGACAAAAGCTGCTCATTTCCTACCCATTCGTGAAGACTATCGAGTTGAGAAATTGGCTCGAATCTATATTGATGAGATCGTCAGTCGTCACGGTGTACCTCTCAACGTCATTTCTGATCGTGATGAACGATTCACATCTCCTTTCTGGCAATCCTTACAATCAACTTTGGGTACTCAGCTGAATCTTAGTACGGCTTACCATCCGCAAAACGATGGTCAATCCGAACGAACGATTCAAACCCTCGAATATATGCTTAGAGCATGTGTCATTGACTTCAAGGGAAATTGGGATTTACATCTACCCTTAGTCGAGTTCTCGTATAACAACAGCTATCACACGAGCATTGACATGGCTCCTTTCGAAGCACTTTATGGGCGGAAGTGCCGCTCTCCTATCTGTTGGACTGAAATTGGTGAAGCACAAATCACCGGTCCTGAACTTATTAAGGAGACTTCTGACAAAATCATGTTAATCCGAGACAACCTTCTGGTAGCAAGGAGTCGGCAAAAGAGCTATGTCGATAAACGTCGAAAACCATTAGAATTTCAAGTCGACGATCTGGTTCTTCTCAAGGTATGCCCTTGGAAAGGCGTGGTTCGTTTTGGAAAGAAAGGAAAACTTGCACCAAGATTCGTAGGTCCTTTTAAAATCCTTGAACGAGTTGGGAAGGTAGCCTACAAGTTGGAGCTACCTGAAGAACTCAGCAACATCCATCCTACATTCCACGTCTCGAATCTAAAGAAATGCTTAGCCGACGAGAACCTCCAAATACCGCTTGACGAGGTTCACATTGACGAATCAATGACCCGTGGAGATCATGGACCAAGAAGTTAAACAGCTTAAACGAAGTCGTATTCCAATCGTTAAGGTTCGGTGGGAATCCAAACGTGGCCCTGAGTTCACTTGGGAACGTGAGGATCAAATGAAGGCCAAATACCCACACCTATTCTCAGGATCCTCTTCCTAATCAATTTCAGAACGAAATTTCTTTAAGTAAGAGAGACTATAATCACTAGGAAATCCCGATCTTTATCTTTACTTTTCCGGCACATGTAATTCCATAAATTGTGTCTATAAACCTATCTTATTTATTCATTTCATTTCATGAGTGTCCCTACATATATTGGGTATATTTAATTCAAAAAGTAATGAATATTTATTTGAAATTATAAATGTATTAATCCCATTAAACAAATACATATATTTATGCTAAGTGTTATTTTCCTTTTTTAACCTATATATATATATATATATATATATATATATATATACACCTACATAGATATAAAGGTTATAAAATCCCATAAATAAGTTTAAGGACTTATGGAGACTAAATTATATAAATTACAAAATAGATATTATATAAATTAAGCCATTCTTGATTTACAAAGATTATAATTTTGTAATTATAATCTTTAAGTATAATATAGAAATTTTTAGGATTATAACAATTTATAAAACTTTAATGATATTTTTCATTTATTTTATAAAAAAATTAGGGTTTAAAGTGTAAATTTTGAAACTTTATCTATAACGAAAAAAACAAAGTTATTACATGAAATGTTAAGAGCCAAAACTGCAGGGGCCTTGATGCAAAACCCGGGTAAACCCTCCCCCCCCAAATGCAGTCATGGGTTCGACCCCCCACAATAACCGGTTTTCGAACCACCAATAACGAACTCGTTCCTAACACAGTAACACACGAAAACGATAACGGCCGAACGTTCATGGCATTTAAGCGATTCATTTCCTACGAGTAATTGAGTTTTCATTACCTAATTACTACTAAACTCGTAATCGTTTCACCCTTAATTCCCATTTAAGCGTTAGGCCTATTCCAGTGCAAATTGAGTATAAATTGGCACTCCTAGTCATTGACGAGAACCATTACAAACTCACCACACTCGAAATCACATCCCATTTCACCTCTGGAACGCGAATCACAGTCGACGAACTCGTACCTGTCCACCCGGTCGTTCTCCTTCGTTACTCAACCATTTCAAGTAACTTCAGTGCCTTTAGCTTCTTTTTTATGCGAGGGGAAAAAGCCCTATGGTTTGAGCTTTGATCGTTTGCTCGATCAGGCAGATTCAAGGGCTAGGGTTACGGGTTAGGTTGGGGAAGAAGATGACTTGAGATCCTCTATTTTTAATTTAAACACGTTGAATTCTTACCAAGGCATTAGCCCTGGTCTAGTGGTTGCGCGCGTGTGCCTTGTGACCCGGTATTGGCGCAAGTTCGAATCTGGTTGGGACCGATTTTGGAGCTGTGCCTCCTTTTTGCCACTTTAAACACATAAAATAAGGTTTTAAATTCTAATTTTTATTTTTATAAATCTATTAAACATATTTGGTAATTGTTATAAAAACAGAAAAAAACATAAAATAATATTTTAGTCATTTTAACTTATTAAAAAAACATATTATGAATATTATAATTTCAAAATAACTATTTAAATAAATCTAATTATGTTATTCTTTTTTTAATAATATTGTTATTAAACAAAATTTAATTGCCTACTTAAACATTATTTGCCCACTAATCTAATCACATAAATAATTATGTTGACAAAAGTAATTACTCAAAACGTTTTAAATCTATAAACAATTATTTTTAAAATAAATAATTATATAAGTTCAAATAACTACATTCCATTTAATAACTTCTCACAAAACATTTAAGTAAATAAGATATGTAAATGGATTAATTAATTATCCTAATTATTTTACATAAAACAAATGTTTAAACCCTTTTCATTTCATAAATTATTATCTTTTTATATAAATGAATTCAATTATATTATTTAACTTGTTCTATTGCACAAATTTATTTATCAATTATCTTGGAAATAATTACTTGAGTTAATTAATATATAATTAGTTAGAAATCGTAATTTATCTTATTACTTTTATTACTCATGAACTTATATCCCTTTTTAAAAATATATATATACAAGCCCATCAAACCCTAAAACCATAAAACCTCATCGTCTTATTCGACTTGCTTTAAACTTAGATTACAAATTATCTATGTAGGTTGTTTATGAGAAAACCCTCACGAAGCCTATTCATCCATACTCACCCATACCATTCCTAGCTCCAGTTCAAGTGAGTTTACATAGCCACTTTTTACTATTTTTACTTTTGGGGTGAAACGTATTTACAAATGCTTTACTTACATGATTCAATACCTATGTTCTTATGCTTTGATCTTTATGCTTTATGTCTTGAACTACGTTGTGACCAAATGTCAGTACATTCATTAACTTGCAGCCCAAGCCTAAGGTAGTACCTTTTATAATCATTTATACGGGAATCCAAAACTATAACTTACCACAAGACCTTGGCGGGTTTTTGTTGGGTATCAACTTACAACTTGGGTATTCTCTTGCCCCTTTTTCAAAATGGCAATCAGTGGAATTGCGTATCTAGTTTTCCATTACCAGGATTGAATTGTACGCTTGGAACCTTGTATGTTTTCACATATATGATTTAGACATGCTTTGAACATATTGAATTGTAAACTTTACTTAACTTTGTTTGGTGTCAAAACCTATGTTTCTCACCAACTACTTGTAGTTGACATTTTACTTACATGTTTTAGGTGCACCTGTTTGAGGACACTAGTTGCTCACTTAGGATTTGTACCTAGTTTAAATTTAATATTGTCTTGTCTTGAACTTTTCATATTTCATTTCCTTTGTAACGGATGCTTTTAAGATGATGAATAAATATTGTCATTTAATAATAGATGATCATGTGCTTATGAACAACCGTGTCAGCCCCGACGTATATACCGCCGCCCGCCGGGGTGTGACAGGGCTAATGGGGAGCACTCGATAACGAATCAAACGACATAATTCTTACGTGATTTGGCGCAGTATTGAGTCCTGAGGGCTAGGATAACAGGTGCGTTGTTCTTGGTGCTCGATCGACGTCCATACGTGGAATGGAATGCGATAACAGGTTCAGAGAGTTTAGATGAGATATGCGAAGGTAAGAGAGTGGTTTTTGTAATTTAATTTTGTCTTAAACACTCGATTCGATTTGAGAAGGAAAGTGACAGCTGCATGGAGGAATTCCGCGTTAATTCATTTGGTTTAGGATGAATTGGGCCGTGATTAAGGTATGTGTTCATACGAGGATCGTTTGCGCGTGATTTGCTAATAATAACGCGTCCTAATTCTCTGATTTAGAAATGAATTGAACTCGGTTTGACCTTGAATGGTCAAATGCGTTTGAATTTCGAATTCAGCCGCTAATTCTGTCAATTTGATATATTATTTGGGTTTGAAAATGATCGAAAACAATCAAGCATTCAAGGCAAGTCCACTGAATTCGGGTTTGGCCGATTTTGATGTTGAATTGTAAGAATTCGTCCTTGTTGACCTTAAAAGTCAAGTTTGATGGGAAAATTGGGTCAAATTTCTTGAATGAGTTCAAAATTTACATCAAGGGTTCAAAATAGGATGGGGGTTCAAATTGAGGGTCCAAGAGTCTAGAGGGTCCAACTTGTTTAATTTGATTGCAATTATTTATATATATATACATATTTATAAATTGAGTTTTTTTTTAAACTTTACAAATTTTATAAATAAGAAATTTTTAAATGTAATAATGTCTTAGTATAAATATTTTATGAAATTAACTTTCATTTACATATAATTCATATGTAACAAAAAGAAATATATATATATATATATATATATATATATATATATATATAATAAACTAGGTTAGAGACCCGTGTACTACACGAGTTGAATACAAATAATAGAGATTGTATTGAATGAAACCTAGGATTATAAGGTTTGCATAGATAATACCAAGTTTTGCACTAAGATTGGAATTGAAATGTTGTTTATTGCACTAAAAAAATACAAGAAAATCTAGAATGTTACAACATGATACTTCTCACCGACCTGTTCAACTTGTTGATGGTTCATCATGCCCCGTTTGAGGCATCGGGTCCATTGGTAACTCAAACACCCTAATGTTGTCTTCTATCCTAATTGTTCCTAAGTTTCCTACCAGCTTGTGCTCCATTAGTCAAACTACTAAGAAAAATAACTATAAAGTAACGTTTTATCCTACCCATTGTGTGTTTAAGGAACTAGGAACGAAACGGGTGATTGGTACCGGTTTTAAATCAGGAGGTCTCTACCGTATGTCCCCGTTGTCATACTCTAAAGCAAATATATGTGATTCCAATATCAGGTATGCTCACTGTCGGTTAGGCCATCCCTTTGCAGCAGTTCTAAAGCAGATGAGACCGGACTTTTCTGTTCCAGATAATTTTCATTGTGAGTCGTGTCAGCTTGGTAAACATACCCGACGTCCCTATCCTCTGAAAGTGTCTAGTAAAGTCTGTCATTTGTTTGAACTTGTGCATTCTGATGTTTGGGGCACTTCCCTTGTCAAAACCTCTATAGGTTTTGAGTACTTTGTTACTTTCATCGATGATTATTCTGATACTACTTGGGTTTATTTGTTGAAATCTCGTAGTGAAATCAATTCGATCTTTCGTGGATTCCATTCGTATATCCAAAATTAGTTTAATACATCAATCAAAACTCTTCGTACTGATAATGCAAAAGAATATTTATCCACTGATTTCTCTACATAACTCAAAACCCATGGTATCATTCATGAGACATGATGCGCATATACATCTCAAAAAAATGGTGTTGCTGAACGCAAGAATCGCCATTTGTTGGATGTTACTCGCATACTCATGATTCATTCTTATGTTTCTCGTCGATTTTGGGGTGATGCTCTTCTTACTGCAGCCCATCTAATTAATCGCATGCCCTCATCTGTCCTTAATGGTAAAACCTCGTTTTCTGTCTTGTATCCTATAGGAACTCCCTTTCCCCTTACACCCCTAATTTTTGGGTGTGTGGCATATGTTCATGATCATCACCCAGGGATCACTAAGCTTGACCTGTGGGCCATTCGTTGTGTCTTACTTGGTTACTCCCATGTTCATAAGGGGTATCTGTGCTACAGCCCCCATCTTCGTCGATACTTTACCAGTGTTAATGTCACTTTTCACGAGTCCTGTCATTACTTTCCTGAGTCCCCTATCTCGTTGCCTGACATATTTCCTGATCCTGTTATACCCGAGTCCATAATTGTTCCTACCATTCCTATATCCCCTGTTCCATCTACACCTGCACCTCCGGTCTCAGTCGTCACAAATCCGGTTCCTGCTACATATGGCCTACCGACACAGCTCCCACCTTTGGTTTTCACATATGCCCGCAGACATAAGGTTCAGACAACAAAGAAACCTGATTCACAACCGGACCATGACCCCGGTATGTCCTCAATCCTCCCCCTTAAGCCTGACACACCTGATACTACTCATGTTACACCATACATACATGATTATGACCCCCTTGGTGCACCCTTTCCTGATATACCGATTGCCTTTCGCAAAGAACCTCGACACCCCACCTGTTATCCTATTCAGGATTACGTTGCTTATTCCCACGTCTCACCCGCGTCTCATGCCTATACTACTACTATTGATTCCTACCCGATTCCCAAGGATGTGATGACTGCTTTTGCTCACCAAGGATGGAGACAGGCTATGGAAGAGGATATATGGGCTCTTTGGGCTAATCATACATGGGATCTTGAGACGCTTCCTACTGGAAAACGTGTTGTGGGTTATCGTTGGGTTTTCACGGTTAAACTTAACCCTGTTGGCTCCCTGCATCGACTGAAAGCCCGTTTGGTTGCTAAGGGTTATTCTCATGCATATGGTATCGATTATGATGAGACATTCTCCCCGGTTGCTAAAATGCCGTCTGTGCGCATTTGTATTGCTCTCACCGCCATTAATCATTGGCCGCTTCACCAACTTGGTGTCAATAACGCCTTTCTTAATGGTGTTCTTGAGGAGGAGGTATATACGAAGCAGCCACCTGGGTTTGTTGTTAAGGAGGAGGCATCGAAAGTCTGTCGATTACGTCGTTCCTTATGTGGCCTTAAGTAGTCCCCTAGAGCGTGGTTTGGTCGGTTCTCTAGTGTTATGGGAGAATTTGGTATGGTTCGTAGTGCATATGATCATTCTGTATCTTGGATATTAGATGTCCAATCATCATTAATATCAACATTGCTATCAAGGTACGATCCGAAGAGTTACACTTTGGGCAAAGAACAAATTATATCGTTTAAATGTTAAACGTTATTACACGAAACTAGAATAGAATTCAGTGGATTAAATATTTATAGAAATATTTAAAAATTTCTTTATGTTTAATTATTTAGAATAATTAAATATAACGATAGACGGAATGGGGTTATATGCATATAAAAATAATGATATATATATATATATAGTCGTTTAAGTGGGCGTAGTTGAGGGAAACTTATCCAAAACTTGACCTTGCTCGTCATGCCACTCAAACCGAGGATTGTGTAGTCGACACAATTGGTATTTTCATACCTACCTACCTAGCTATACTAGTGGAGAGTGCTTAGCCATTCACTGAGACATGGTGAACCGGGATCTCATTCCTAATTATATATATTTTTGCCTTTGGGTCATTAATTTATATTAGGATATTCAAGCATGAAAATACTAAACCTTATTTTAATTTTTGTAGATGTCTAAATCTGCTGATGTGGTTATCCTAGAGCGTCTTAACAACATCCTAAACGTTAAACTCGATGGAACGAATTTCTTGACCTCGTACTACAATCTGAAGATCGTCCTCAGATATAACAAGAAATTACATATTCTTAAGTTCCCTTTACTTAAGCAGCCACCTAAGGATGCTAGCGAGTTCGTTCTAAATACTTGGAACAAACTTAAGGATGATACCCATGCTATATCAAACCTTATGCCGACATCTATTGACCCTGAGATTAAAGAATCACTCCAGAGGTTGTCTGCTTATGACATGATCCGTAACTTGAAGGAGAAATTCCATCAAGACTACAACAAGGATCCTTCTCACTCTTCAATGTCACACATTAGAGACGTTGCTCTCGAGAATCCGAAACGAGCTATGATCATGAGAAAGAAAGTGGCAGACCTCGAAAAAGCATGCATTCCCATAAATGATCACCTAGTCATAGATATTACTATTGATGACGTATTTGACGACTATAAATGGGAAAAGCGTCTACTTAGTTGTTATGACGAGGTTAGGGATTTCATCTCTTGGTACGCCAAGGTAGAACCCGAGGATGCTTTGCATATGACATGCTTTATTGACCAGCTTGAGAGGACCGGGGATTACCCTAGTGATAATATCATTCGAGCTATATTCAATGATGACCTTCACATGTCCTTCACAAGCAAAGAGGTATCGGATGACACTATCAAGACCGGGGATAAGGGCAAAGCTATTGGTAAGACCAAGACACACCTCTCTAAACCCAGATGCCGTGTGAGAGAGATGCCTGAAGCTGTTGTTGCTAGAGAATGCTTTAATGCATATACTCCAGGTATCTAGGCAACTTTTCCGTTGTTTCTTTATCAATTAAAAGCTAGACTTTTAACATATGCAAACTTGCTTTTAGTAGAGACGAAAGAAAAGAAGGAAAGGAAGAAGAAAAGGAAGACAGACACAACTTGAAGATTACTTCGAGTTGTTGATTACACCATTTGATGATGTTATTTTATTTTTGTCTAGAACAAAATTTAAATTACGTATTTACTTTCTTTTGAATATTGCTTGATTGTTTAAGTATGACTTGTTTAAATCGTTTATGCATTATAATTATTTCCTGACTATGAATTGAGAATTCAATGCCATCTATTTGACATGAAATATTAAAAGACATGTGAGACATGTTATTCAAGTCTATTAGATACTTCATTAGATCAGATTTAATAGATACCATGTATCAAATTAATTGAATCCTGCAATATATATATATATATATATATATATATATATATATATATATATATATATATCAGATATAATATTTATGTTTAACTGAAATGGATTCAATAGAATTTCTCTAGAAAGTGATCTTATAAGATAGGATATATAAAAGGAGCGATAAAAGTTATCACTACTTCAAGACTAAATGGTTAGTCGTATGAAAACAGCTACCCAAAATTGACATAGTCTAAATCACTAGCCTTGAACCATGAGGTTCATACGGAACATGTATGACAATTCATATGTGATATATCCAATGAACAATTAAGGATAGGACGTTATGAATTCCTATACGAAAGAGTTTCGTGTACCGCCTTAATAAGCCTTCAAACTTAATCATGAGATTGAAGATGTTCATAACCAAAATATACCTGGTTCAAACAATGAACAGTTGTTGTTTAAAGTTCTGAATAAAAAGTATTATTCAATTGCGTGAACATAAAATTCATATACAGACAAGGATGAGATCCTTAATGAATATATGAAAGTTTATCATAAACAAAAGATGTGATCTTTTACAATAGACATAAGAGATCATGTGATGAAAGAATAAGATTCTTTAGTAAAATCACATGGTGATGATCCAGACACACAATCCATATTATGACAAATAAAGATTTGATCAGATTACACATGAATAAGATTCATCAAGATGTAAAAGTTGTTTTGGAAACAACAAATGAATCGTTCATACTAGAAGCCTAACATATTATCAAAAGTTGATAAAATAGGAATTAGATTCCGAGTTTCCTTAAAAGGAAACAAATTACAAGTTTTGAACAATTGAACAAACTAATTAAAATGAACATGTATTATGAATACTAGAATGTTCTTGTAATAAAGTGGCTTCAAAAGGATTATAATGTCTGAATATGTCTAAAACTGTTGAATCATTAAATTGATAAGATCAATTTAAGGAAGATTCAACATGATATATGTAGAGGACAGTGGGAGTAAGTACCTATAACAAAGAAATGTGTAAAGACACATTATCAAGAGGAATGTATAAGATATACATGGAAACACCACAGAAGGGGATGATAAGTGTTATCATAGAATGTACAGTGATACATTGATAAAATTACGAGTTTAAACATATCACAGAAAGATAGAGTACTTTAGAGTTTAATTTCAAAGCTAGCATTGATTGCATACATATATATGATATATAAAGGAAGGATTCCAAAGTAAGAATCACCGCAATCAATTGACATTGATAAAGTTGTCTTAAATGTTTTGTGCGACAAATCAATAAAGACAAACCGTTAACATTTTCTGTTAACATTATCTTTAAACCCTAATAATTGGGATATGATAAAAGTAAATAGGTTCATGTAGTTTCATCTAAAAGATAACGAGTTATGTCAATATTCTCATATGATGAAAGAACTTTGAAATTTAATTATGACAAAAGAATTATGCTTGAGAAGCACAAAATGGTGATAATCATAAAGTGTTATGATGAGATAAATACTATCTTATTGGATAAGATACCATGAGTAATAGGTTTGACTATCAAGAAGGGTTTTTGAAACAAGATCATAATTAGTTATGACAACTTGTCAGTCAAACACTATGATCTTAAAAGGTTAAGATATAAACACCATGAGACGACTATTAAGGATGATTACACGATACATCAACGTTATCTGATAAAAGAGTTGCATCAACAACAATTACACAAACATACGATGTTGTGACTTGGAAACATTAGACGATAGTATTCTGAAAAGGGTTCAGATAACTTCCAATAGTTCGGAAAGGGGTTCCGAAAGAGGATTTTCCACTGTTAAGTTTCATTAATGGAATCATGAAACTTGGAGACATCATGATAAAACAAAATTCACACAAATCGATATCTAGCTAACCCATTCGCTAAACCTATACCTCAATCTGTATATGAGGAGCATGTTGATAGGTGTTAGACATGCTAGACTTGAGTTTGATTTGTTAGTATTGGGTGATTTTGAACAATATATAAAAACAGTAGTGTTTTATATTGATTCAAAGGTTGAATGCATTATAAATAGTTGTTTTATATGATTCGATATTTTGTACGTTTTAGAAATCATTGAATATTATATTATATTCTAAATGTTCGTAGTCAATCAGATTCATGGGAATCAATCTGAACGAAAGACTATTGTGAATTGGATGATTGGTTCATTAGGAATGAAAGTCCAAACAATTGGACGTCATATTCATAGATAATCATTAGAGAATGATTATTGAACGTAACTCGCTTCAAAACTATCTTCATGGATCAAGGTCTTGAGAAGTTTTGAATATGCTAAGTCTATTGATCCTTCGACCCGAGGCACGCACTACAACTAACTCTGACTAAAGTTTATCCCTTGATCTTATCTAACGTTGTACCTTAACAGGAAGTAATAAGGATATGATCAAGTTAAGTGGGAGTTGTACGTGGCCAAAGGAATTATGTTATCCTTTAATTAGGATCTGGACATTCTGGCGCCCTCGTTGATTCAAACTGGTATAAATCGGGTGGCCACGCACAAACTAAAGAGTAATTTGGTTAAACAATTTTTGAATCAGAGAACGAGAACAAGAATAGTTGAACCACATATGAAAAGTGACTTATATCCATGTCTCATGTTCAACGGATGACCTAAAATAGAAAGGACAAATATATATGTTTACCATGGCTATTGTACTTGGTTAAGTAAAAGTTACTTGAACACAGACAATTAGTTGACGATTGTAAATACGTCATACCTTGTTAGGGGCAGTGAGATGCAGCTAGGCGTCCACCACTGTCTACGTTGACCCGATTAATCGATGAATCGTCCAAGTGGGAGATTGTTGGATATTAGATGTCCGATTATCATTAATATCAACGTTGCTATTAAGGTACGATCCGAAGAGTTACACTTTGGGCAAAGAACAAATTATATCGTTTAATTATTACACATTATTACACGAAACTAGAATTTAGAATTCAGTGGATTAATTATTTTTAGAAATATTTATTAATTGCTTTATGTTTAATTATTTAGAATAATTAAATATAACAATAGACGGAATGAGGTTATATGTATATATTAGTGATATATATATATATATAGTCGGGATTTTATATTTAACAGTTAAATATAAAGTGATCAGTTTGCGTAAGTTTTATTTTATGATTAGTGTAATTATAAATAAAAGGACTAGAACTGATTAAGTGTTAATCAATTAATAATTAAAGGTTGATTGTTCAAGGTTTTAAGTGTAATTAGATTTAGTATAAATATATCATTATACTTAAACCCTAATACTAGTTCTAGCCACCAAGGGTTTTGCGCAAGAAGGAGAAGCCGACCCCCCCCCCCCATTTTGCGTCGTCGATCTCAGCCGGCCACCCCACTGCCACCGTCAACCACCACTCGCCGCCGCCATCGCAGCTGTGGGCCGCCGCTGTGTCCCTTTGCTTTCCCGCGAGCCGAACTGGAAAAGGAAACGAGAACCGGGTTCTCGTTTTGTAGTGTGTTCGTGTGACGGGTTCGTGGGACGAGTTCGTGTGTTGTCATCTAGCGTGACGTTCTTTGTACCTAAGTGTTACAATCTGGTTGTTTGTCAAAAGTATAAACCCTAAACACCCTATGATTGTGTTTTATATATTTTATTGTCTAAACGCTGTGTAATCGGATCACTGTCGGATAAAGATCGGATCTTTATCATCGTGTGCTATTATTTACGCTTCCGCCTTTGTAAATCTGATTTTATAAGTTTTGTTTTAAATGTTAAAACAAGTGCACGATATCCCAACACTGTATTCTTGTAAGGCCCCAAACCCGGGAGGCCTCACTCGTTGGATTTACTCATTCACAAACAGTTCTTAAACATGAATATCAAATAACGCAGCGGAAAATTTCATTCAAACATAACGTCATCATTGTTCATACATGCGGAAGCGTAAACATTGTTTAAAACATAATTACATAAACTTAACATAAACAACTCATAACGGGATGCCAGTCTTTATGATCGACCGGGTAACTCTTCTCGCTTGCCAAGCATCACCGTCCATCGTCCATACCTGCCTTAACCTGAATGTGCACACTAAAAAGGTCAGCTACGCTGGTGAGTTCTAGCATTTCATAAAAACTTTAACATCAACTTTTGCCAAAAACATATCATTCATTCATTAGTAAAACCTTTCACAAAAGCATGTAATTATAACATCTTTAAAAAGGTTTCGTACCCATATCATCATCAACATCATAATCATAAACACCGTTAAACGAATCGTTCATTAAAACTTTTAACATTCATTTAAGTCATACATTATTATCTAAATCTGTGTTACCCTTCGTTCCGTCATTTAGTATGGTATTGCCCCTAAGGCTAACTGCACGAAGACCGACAATACCATACATTCCGTCAATTCCCTTTTTGGTATTGCCCCCAAGGCTAACTGCACGAGGACCGACAATACCCATTAAGTTGCCCTTATGGCTCTTATGTCCATAAACCGACAACTTCCATCGACGGCCACGGCTCACGGCCAATGACACCGTCGGATCATAATTTAACCTTACATAGGGTCACGTTAACCCCTGAGTAACCGTCGTTACTCCCTTTACCAGTTGTACAACATCATAACCATTGACATGCCACAGAGACAATGCCCCTATTGTTCTTGTGGCAACTATGGCTCGCTGTCCATAATCTACCACAAGGCTGGGAATCTCATTTCCCAGACTTCATTCGTCAATTCCATTCATTCGACATATTAGATTTGTAATGACTTCTTTAAAACCTTTACCTCTTTCTCTTCTCATTAAACATTTCCTCATTTAGACCGTTCATAAAGCATTCGTAACCTTTTTGGCAAAAACATTTCAAAACCTTTCCTTTCGTAAACATTGTTTTGTTAAAACATCATTTCGTTAAACATCATTTCGTAAGCATGCACACCAGCCCAAAAACATTAACAAAACATTTAAAAGAGGGCTCTAGAACTCACATGATACGCTAATATAGGTTGTCCTAAACGAAGGTCCAACAACGTCACTTCCGATCTGAATTGATTAGTTAAATACACATCAGACCAATCCCGACTCTAACGGTTTAACCATTCTAACATACTGACTTCACTTAATCAGTTCTGATGTCTGCGCACTTAGCAAGTGCGCAGACCCTGCTTCCTGCGCACTTAGCAAGTGCGCAGACTCTGCTGCCTGCGCACTTAGCAAGTGCGCAGACCCCTCTTCCTGCGCACTTAGCAAGTGCGCAGGTCCCTCCTCCTGCGCACTTAGCAAGTGCGCAGGACCTGCTCCGTGCGTACTTAGCAAGTGCGCACGACCTGTTCTTCGCGAAAAACCCTAACTTTCGCATTCGGGTCTGATCTTGTCAAGATCCCGAACCTGTTGCATTCAAAACGTTCGTTTTCCATTAAGGAACTCAAATCCATGATTATCTTTCAGTTTCATCCGTTCAAACCTTACCTTTTCACCCAAAACCCGAAAAACCCAAAAACGAACTAAAACTCAGATTTAGGTTGGATTGTTACCTGAATCGAGCTTCTGATCCGGAGGTTCTTCTCACGAGTGCAAGAGACACGAGCGGGTGCAATCTTGTGAGATTCCGACACTTTCTCTCTCTACGGTTTTTCTCTCTCTAGAATTGCAAATGAGAGAAACATGTGGTGATCTTGGCTATTTATAGGGGAGACCTCCCCAAGCCCGGTTCGCGACTGACCCGGCCCGACTTCGGCCCGCTTGAACTCGTTAACTTTATTTCTCGACATTTTGGGATGTTACAAGTCTACCCCCTTATAATAGGTTTCGTCCCCGAAACCTATCACAAGTCAAATAATTGAGGGTACGACTCCCTCATTTCCGCCTCCGTTTCCCATGTAGCCTCTGATCCCTTTCGGTGCCTCCATTGGACTTTAACCAATGGAATAACTTTATTACGCAAACGCTTCTCCTTTCGGTCTAAGATAGCCACGGGTTCTACGATGTAATTAAGGCTGTTGTCGACCTCGATGTCAGTAAGTGGTACGTGAGCCGATTCATCCGCCAAACACTTTCGCAAGTGTGATACATGGAAGGTAGGATGAATCCAACTTAACTCATCAGGCAACTCCAACCGATAAGCGACTTCCCCAACCCGTGCCATTATCCTGAACGGTCCGACAAACCTTGGACTTAACTTTCCTCTCTTCCTGAATCGTATGATTCCCTTCCAGGGCGACACTTTCAACATTACTCTGTCCCCAACATCAAACTCGATAGGCCTTCGTCGTCTATCCGCATAGAATTTCTGGCGATCTTGTGCGGCCTTCATTCGAGCTTTGATTTGATCAAACCTTTCCGACGTTTCTTTTATGACTTCCAGACTTCCTAACTCCTTCTGTCCAATCTCACCCCAACAAACCGGGGTCCTGCATCTTCTACCATACAACATTTCGTAAGGCGGCATGCCTATAGTCGTGTGATGACTATTGTTGTAGGAGAATTCGGCCAACGGCAGATGACTGTCCCAACTGCCACCGAAGTCGATAATACAAGCACGGAGCATATCTTCCAATGTCTGAATGGTCCTTTCGGATTGACCATCCGTTTGCGGGTGGTATGCCGTGCTGATATTAAGCCTTGTGCCCATCGCCTCATGAAATCTTTTCCAGAACTTCGATGTGAATCGTGTGTCCCGGTCAGATACGATCGTCAAAGGCATCCCATGCCGTGCTACTACTTCGTTGATAAACACTTCTGCTAACCTTTCCGAAGAGAACGCCTCGCGAATAGGTAGGAAATGAGCACTCTTCGTTAATCGGTCCACAATTACCCAAATGGTGTCATGACCTTTAGCTGTGCGGGGTAGCTTGGTTATGAAGTCCATGGTAATGTATTCCCACTTCCATTCTGGTATATCAAGTGGTTGGATCTTTTCGTACGGCTTCTGGTGTTCAGCCTTTACTTGCGAGCAAGTCAAACACTTGCTTACATACTTCATTACATCACATTTCATTCCAGGCCACCAGTAGTCCTTCTTCAGGTCTTGGTACATTTTGTTGGTACCAGGATGGATAGAGTAACGAGACTTATGAGCCTCATCCAAGATTTTGGTTCTAAGTTCGCCACCCATAGGTATCCATACCCGTCCATAACGTGTTCTAACACCAAGGGTGTTATATTCAAACTTGTCTTGTTGGCCAACCATTCTTTCCTTCTTTATGTTTTCTTCTTTAAGTGCCTCATCTTGAGGCCTTTCGATTTCGCTCATCACATCCGATGTTACCACCAACTGGCAAACTTTCACTCTAATAGGAGTAGGCACATCCTTTCGGCTTAGAGCGTCAGCCACCACGTTTGCCTTTCCAGGATGGTACATGATCTCACAATCATAATCCTTCAGGAGTTCCAACCATCGTCTCTGCCTCATATTAAGCTCCTTTTGTTCGAAGAAGTACTTCAAACTTTTGTGGTCGGAGTAAATAGTAAACTTCACCCCGTACAGGTAGTGCCTCCAGATTTTCAATGCAAATACGACAGCAGCAAGTTCCAAATCATGAGTCGGATAGTTGACTTCGTGAACTTTCAACTGCCGCGACGCATACGCAATCACTCTACCGCGTTGCATCAACACACACCCTAATCCCTGACCCGACGCGTCAGAGTATACCACCAAGTCTTCATTGCCCTCGGGAAGGGCCAAGACTGGAGCTTGGGTTAACTTCTTCTTCAATTCCTTAAACGCCTCATCTTGGGTCGAACCCCATTCATACTTAACCTCTTTCCGAGTCAACTTTGTCAACGGCGAAGCTATTTTCGAGAAATCCTGGATGAATCTCCGATAGTAGCCTGCCAAACCCAAGAAACTGCGGATTTCCGTTGGCGTCTTAGGAATGTCCCATTCCCTTACCGTCACTATCTTTGCTGGGTCAACCATAATGCCGTTCGGGTTAATGACGTGACCTAGGAATTGGACTTCCCTAAGCCAGAACGCACATTTGGAGAACTTAGCATACAACTTCTCCTTCTTCAGAGCTTCCAATACTTCCTTTAAGTGACACGCGTGATCACCCTCATTCTTGGAGTAGATAAGGATGTCATCGATGAACACTATTACCGATCGATCCAGCATCGGTCGACACACCCTATTCATCAAATCCATGAACGCTGCAGGGGCGTTCGTCAATCCAAAAGACATTACGCGGAACTTAAAGTGTCCATAATGTGTGCGAAATGCCGTTTTCGGTATGTCTTCTTCCCTCACCTTCAACTGATGGTACCCGGATCGAAGGTCGATCTTTGAGAACCAACTTGCGCCTTGTAATTGATCGAACAGGTCGTCGATCCTTGGTAACGGGTACTTTTTCTTCACGGTACGTTTGTTCAACTCGCGATAATCAATACACATTCTCATCGAACCGTCTTTCTTCTTTACGAACAACACCGGAGTACCCCAAGGCGAGATGCTCGGTCGTATAAATCCTTTCTCAAGTAACTCGTCTAGTTGCGTCATTAGTTCCTTCATCTCTACTGGTGCTAGTCGATATGGAGCCTTAGCCACGGGCTGGGCATCTGGTACTAAGTCAATTCGGAACTCAATTTCTCTATCGGGTGGTATCCCAGGCAAATCCTCTGGAAACACCTCCGGGTACTAGCGTACCACGGGTACATCGTCTAGTTCATTCACTTCCTTACACTTGTCAATCACATACACCAGATAAGCCTCGCATCCGCACCTCAAGTAATTTGTTGCCTTAATCATTGAGATGACGTTTGGCATCGGGGCGTCACGATCTCCAAAAACTTCGACTTTGCTACCATCCGGAGCCTTGAGTCGGATTATCTTTCGTTTACATATAATTTGCGCTTCATTGGCAGTTAGCCAATCCATGCCTAACACGACATCGAACCCTCCCAAAACCATAACACACAATCTGACAGGGAACCTATGACCTTCTATTTTTATCGTGGAGTTTTCAACTACATCGGTTACTCTTGCAGTTCTACCCTCAGCGGTTTCTACGCTAAAGGCCCTTTCTAACTTACTGACAGTGTACTTCACGCGTTTACAAAAAGTCGCAGATATAAAACTCTTACTGGCACCCGAATCAAATAACACAGAAACAAGAGTGTTGTCAAGGACGAACGTACCTGACGCCACGTCGGGGTCCATTCTGGCCTGGTCTTGCGTCAGCGCGTACGCACAAGTCTTTGCTCGGGGCCTCTCTTCCCTCTTCTCCGGGCCTTTCCCTTTCCCGGCTTCACCCATTCTTGGTTTGGTGCATTCCCGGCTCAGATGACCGGCATCCCCACAGTTATAGCACTTGTAGTGTTGTATGCACTCACGGGAGTAGTGCCCGGTCTTGCCACACTTAAAGCACAAGTTAGATCCCAGTCTACATTCACCCACATGCTCATTTCCACACTTCCTACAAACAGTCGGCTCATCCACCCGAGCCCTTTTATCGCGAGCCCCAAACATCTTTCCACCAGTTCGCTTGTTTGAGAAGCTCGGTCTCTTCTTTGGTTCCTCGATGGCGACGACATTCAGTGCCAGATCATCAAATACTACGCCGCTCAGTTCTACTACCGAATCATAGGTAGTAGGGACGTTTGCCTTAACATAGGTACGGACCTGGTCCGGCAACCCTTGAATGTAGCAGGAAATTTTTCTCTCCTCCGTCGTAACAAGATGTGGCACCAGACGTGCCAGTTCATTGAATCGGGTTTGTACTGCCGGTGCGTCATGCTCCCGGCCTTCAAACCCAGAAATTCCCTCTCTACCTTCTCAATCTCGTTCCTCGGGCAGAAATTCTTGATCACCAAAGTTTTTAGTCAGCCCACATCATCGAGTCAACAACCTCATCCCCCTTAGCCTGACGTACACCTTCCCACCAGTGGGATGCTTCCTCCCTCAAGGAGTTAGCAGCAAACTTCACTACTTGATTAGCTCGACACTCGCTCAGACGGATGGCGGCTTCCATACGTATTACCCAATCAAAAGTAGCCACCGCGTCCCTCTTCCCAGTCAGGACCGGCGGGTCACATGCCTTAAATGACTTATAGTCTTACCCGCGAGCAGGCGGTGCGTTGTCGGTCTCGTTGTTCTGAGCACCAGTTGCCGCACTAGATCCGCTTTCCCCACTAACTTTCTTTAACGCTTCAGCCAACAGACTTGGCAGAGAATTCTTCATCAACTCGGAGAACTCTCGAGCTATGGCTGCCCTCACTTCTGGTTCAAAAGTGAAAGGTTGTTCTGCAACCTGTGTCTGTTCAGTTCCATGCACACTAACCGTCGGTTCAGTGTGAACACTTCCTTCTTCGCTGTGCTCTTGGCGCGCAGGAATCCTGCCACGCCCACCATTTCGACCACCGGTACGGCCCCCACCACGCCTTCCGTTTCCTCTCCTTGCCATTTCGTTCTATAAGACAAGGAATCCAATGTCATCACGCTAGTTAACAAATAAAATTCAATAAGTACTGTAAGATGTTAATATACACTGGCCATCTGCAATTAACCATTACACTACCTTTCGATTTCTATTTGACCACCTTTGTGATTCCATCAGAACACAAGTCCTTTCCTAACCCTTTCTAAGGCATACTACATACACATACTCTACTTTTCATACCTGATGCTGTGGCTCGAGTTACCCGTACTGGCATCCGCTTTCGGTCCCATTCAAAGTTTAAGTTCAGACACTGGGAGTGTCTGAATCTCTCAAACTATTGCTCTGATACCAACTTGTAAGGCCCCAAACCCGGGAGGCCTCACTCGTTGGATTTACTCATTCACAAACAATTCTTAAACATGAATATCAAATAACGCAGCGGAAAATTTCATTCAAACATAACGTCATCATTGTTCATACATGCGGAAGCGTAAACATTGTTTAAAACATAATTACATAAACTTAACATAAACAACTCATAACGGGATGCCAGTCTTCATGATCGACCGGGTAACTCTTCTCGCTTGCCAAGCATCACCGTCCATCGTCCATACCTGCCTTAACCTGAATGTGCACACTAAAAAGCTCAGCTACGCTGGTGAGTTCTAGCATTTCATAAAAACTTTAACATCAACTTTTGCCAAAAACATATCATTCATTCATTAGTAAAACCTTTCACAAAAGCATGTAATTATAACATCTTTAAAAAGGTTTCGTACCCATATCATCATCAACATCATAATCATAAACACCGTTAAACGGATCGTTCATTAAAACTTTTAACATTCATTTAAGTCATACATTATTATCTAAATCTGTGTTACCCTTCGTTCCGTCATTTAGTATGGTATTGCCCCTAAGGCTAACTGCACGAAGACCGAAAATACCATACATTCCGTCAATTCCCTTTTTGGCATTGCCCCCAAGGCTAACTGCACGAGGACCGACAATACCCATTAAGTTGCCCTTATGGCTCTTATGTCCATAAACCGACAACTTCCATCGACGGCCACGGCTCACGGCCAATGACACCGTCGGATCATAATTTAACCTTACATAGGGTCACGTTAACCCCTGAGTAACCGTCGTTACTCCCTTTACCAGTTGTACAACATCATAACCATTGACATGCCACAGAGACAATGCCCCTGTTGTTCTTGTGGCAACTATGGCTCGCTGTCCATAATCTACCACAAGGCTGGGAATCTCATTTCCCAGACTTCATTCGTCAATTCCATTCATTCGACAGATTAGATTTGTAATGACTTCTTTAAAACCTTTACCTCTTTCTCTTCTCATTAAACATTTCCTCATTTAGACCGTTCATAAAGCATTCGTAACCTTTTTGGCAAAAACATTTCAAAACCTTTCCTTTCGTAAACATCGTTTTGTTAAAACATCATTTCGTTAAACATCATTTCGTAAGCATGCACACCAGCCCAAAAACATTAACAAAACATTTAAAAGAGGGCTCTAGAACTCACCTGATACGCTAATATGGGTTGTCCTAAACGAAGGTCCAACAACGTCACTTCCGATCTGAATTGATTAGTTAAATACACATCAGACCAATCCCGACTCTAACGGTTTAACCATTCTAACATACTGACTTCACTTAATCAGTTCTGATGTCTGCGCACTTAGCAAGTGCGCAGACCCTGCTTCCTACGCACTTAGCAAGTGCGCAGACTCTGCTGCCTGCGCACTTAGCAAGTGCGCAGACCCCTCTTCCTGCGCACTTAGCAAGTGCGCATGTCCCTCCTCCTACGCACTTAGCAAGTGCGCAGGACCTGCTCCGTGCGTACTTAGCAAGTGCGCACGACCTGTTCTTCGTGAAAAACCCTAACTTTCGCATTCGGGTCTGATCTTGTCAAGATCCCGAACCTGTTGCATTCAAAACGTTCGTTTTCCATTAAGGAACTCAAATCCATGATTATCTTTCAGTTTCATCCGTTCAAACCTTACCTTTTCACCCAAAACCCGAAAAACCCAAAAACGAACTAAAACTCAGATTTAGGTCGGATTGTTACCTGAATCGAGCTTCTGATCCGGAGGTTCTTCTCACGAGTGCAAGAGACACGAGCGGGTGCAATCTTGTGCGATTCCGAAACTTTCTCTCTCTACGGTTTTTCTCTCTCTAGAATTGCAAATGAGAGAAACATGTGGTGATCTTGGCTATTTATAGGGGAGACCTCCCCAAGCCCGGTTCGCGACTGACCCGGCCCGACTTCGGCCCGCTTGAACTCGTTAACTTTATTTCTCGACATTTTGGGATGTTACAATTCTTCAGACATCATCAGGGCCGAAGGATTATTGCAGTTGTCTATGTCGATGACATCTTTGTTAGAGGAGATGATGAGGTCGGGATTACCATGCTCAAACAGTTTCTTCAGTCTCAGTTTCAGATTAACGACTTAGGTCGACTTCGGTACTTTCTCGGCATAGAGGTATCTCGTTCTCCACAAGGAATACTTCTTTCTCAACGGAAGTATGCCCTTGACATGCTGACTGAGTGTAGCTTATTGGGTTATAAGCCCGTTGATACTCCAATGGTTCCTACGGGGAAGCTCCTTCCAGAAGACGGAAGTCCAATGAAGGATCCTGAATGATATAGACGGTTAGTTGGGAAGCTTAACTATCTAACAGTTACATGTCCAGATATCTCCTTTGCTGTTAATGTTCTGAGTCAGTTCATGGCCAAACCATACACTGGACACTGGGATGCCGCTCTTCGTGTATTGAGATATCTTAAGACCACACCAGGTTTAGGGATCTTGTATTCTGACCAGGACCACTGTCGTGTGGGTGCTTTTACAGCAAAAGGAGATGGATGAATATCAGGTTTCTCAGATGCTGATTGGGCAGGTTGCCCTACTTCACGAAAGTCTATAACTGGATATTGCGTATTTGTTGGAGGAAATCTGGTGTCTTGGAAGAGCAAGAAGTAACACATTGTATCTAGATCAAGTGATGAATCAGAGTATAGAGCTATGGTAGAAGTTACTTCAGAGATGATTTGGATTCGTCGTCTTCTCAAGGAACTCGGGGTTGCTTCTGATAACTTGATGAGGTTATATTGTGATAGTCAATTGGCAATACACATTGCCAAGAATCAAGTATTTCACGAGAGGACGAAACACATAGAGGTCGATTGTCACCTTATTAGGGACCGTGTAGTGGGCACCCAGGCTAATCCTCCATCCATCTAGCCGGTTCATGTCAAGACAGAATTTCAACTTGCAGATATATTCACGAAAGCACAGATAGACTCTGTATGTAGCAAGTTGGGCATGATTAACATCTATGCTCCAATTTGAGGTGAAGTGTTAATTGTAAATATTAGATTAGACACATTTGTATGAGTCCATTCAGTCTTGGCCCATGGGCCTCCTTTTAGGGTTTCCTCCTCTATAAATAGAGGATCCCCATTTACTTGTAGTTACACATTCAGTTAATAGATTACCAGTTTACTAGTTTACATGAAACAAGAAACTAGTCAAGCTTACTTAACTTTTGACAATTAGCTCCGACCTAAATGAAATGAAACCCACCATTTGGAATATCAAACAATTCCGCATGGTCAATAAAACCATTAAAATTCCTAGTCGTGTTAGGCAAAAAAAAAAACAGTCCCTAATCTCTTAGAATCACTACGAACCATATTAAAATCTCCAAAAACCAAATAATTACCTGTTCGGATTCATACACAACAAAATAGTTTGCCAAAGCCTTTTCTTTCCCCCTCCTCTTGTACGTGACACATATACATTAATCATAAAGCATCTAAATTTAAAAGGGGACCATTCCCCTTCTACAATCACCATATTTTCAAAACAAGAGATCGAATATTTAGTAAATACCGTCGGATCCCACATTAAAATAATACCCCTCGATCGACCTCTAGCACTACTAGCCGCAAAAACAAAGTAATAATTCCCCCCACATACTTTTCACTTTAAAAAGGTCCAAACTAGTCATCCGGGTTTCTTGAATGCCTAAAAACTTAACACCAAATTTAGAACACAATCTCATAACTCGCTTCCTCTTAAAAACATACTCGCTCACACAAATATTTATGGACATAACATTCATTTGTCCACCAATTTCTCACCCATCTAAATTTCTCACATTCATTTGTCCACCAATTTCTCACCCTCTCCGACAAATATTTATGGACATAACATTCAAGTGTTTTCTAGTTACCCGTGACATAATAGTCTAGTGGTATGGTGTTTGTCCTCCATAAAAGGTGTGGGTTCAAATATCTGTAAGTGCAAGATTATGTGGTATTTAGGTGTAAACAATTGCTGTTAAAAAAGTGTTTTCTTGTTTGAAACTCTACATTTCTATGTCTAAAATTGATTAGTTTAAGAAATAGAAAACATTGTTTAATTCGTGTTTTCAACAAGATCAACCTGATTGAAACGATGACTTGTTAATAGAAAATTTAGTCAATCGGATAAACAACTTACACCATAAATGCTATGACGATGAAAAAATATTAGAATTTGAAGACGTGAACATAATCGAAAACGTTGTTTAATTCGTGTTTCAACAAGATGAACCTGATTGAAACGATGACTTGTTAATAGAAAGTTTAGTCATTCAGATAAACAACTTACACCATAAATGCTATGATGATGAAAAATAAATTAGACTTGTTAATAGAAAATTTAGTCAATCAGAAAAACAACTTACACCATAAATGCTACAATGATGAAAAATATATTAGAATTTGAAGACATGAACATAATCAAAAACGTTGTTTAATTCGTGTTTTCAACAAGATCAACCTGATTGAAACGATGACTTGTTAATAGAAAATTTAGTCAATAAGATAAACAACGACTTACACCATAAATGCTATGATGAAAAATATATTAGAATTTGTAGACGTGAACCTAATCGATATTAGTGTTGGCAAATCATCGATTCTTTGAGCATATTAACCTATAAATTTGGAAGGTGGAATTCTTCAAATATTCTGATTCTTTTTAGAACTTTTAATAAATTAATTATAAAATTACAATTTGTGCGTAGTTCTTTTAGGACGACCCAAAAATGCTTGGATGTGTCACTGTCAAATTAGATATAACGTATATAACTACATACCAAATGTGAATCGAGTATCCAGTGAAATTACGTGCTAAAACATGTTATGTCGAACCCAAGAAAACATGAATAATCTATCGAATAAATTTGATGCTAAAACTAGGTTTTAAATAAAAAGAGTTGATGTAACGTGTGAATTTATTCACATGAAGTTGCATGTAAACATTTTTTACATGATATGTCAAGCAGGAAAAACATGAATATGTATCAAATAAATTTGGTGCTAAACTAAGTTTTAAATAAAAAAGTTGATGTAACGTGTGAATGATTAATATTTTTCACATGATATGTCAAAGCAGGAAAAACATGAATGAAGTATTGAAATGCCACAGGTGTGTGTGAATTTCTTTCGTGCTCGATTTTTTGGTTCATATGGAAGGCTAGAAATGTCGTGGCGTTCAACAAGATCAAACTCTTGGTTTCAAAGATTACCGAGGAGATCAAATTGAGTTTGTTTATGTGGACAAGAGATCAAAGCGTTCACATCCCTTAATCCGGTCTATATGTGCTTATCTCCTAATGCATGTTTATAGTACAGTGTAGTATCGATGTCAAATGTGTGTTGATGTTTTTTAATTCCTCTTTATATTTGTCTTGTATCTGTATTTTTTGCTCAGCTTCCCGCTGGCATGTTATTTGCTATCGCCGTTCTAAAAGAGGTATCAACATTACGTGTTAAAATTAAGTTTTGAATAAAAAGGTGATGTCATATGGGAGTTTTTCACACGCCGTATCACATAAAGTAACGTGTGTTAATGCATTAGACCTCAAACCACATCCATTTGGTAAATATTTTTAAAACCACATCCATTTAGTTAAAACTCTTTTGTTTTTCATTTTTTTAATAAATAGAAAAATTATTGTCATTGTACCAAACATGTTATAATTTGAAATACAGTATGAATCAAATTCGCAATTTCTGAAAAATAAAGATTAAAAGAACATTTTACTTAACCATCCATGTAATAATAATTTAGAAATATAAACCACAATAATAGATGATATGGTAAAAGTTCTTTCAAAAATTATTTTTTTGAACTCGTCATCGTATTTTTATAAAACTTAATTTAATTAGATTTATAGATATCACATTTAATTATTAAGAGAGTAAATGCTTACCTAGATAGTTTGATCTGTAGTTTCTAAAATATATAATTTTAACATATGAATTTATACCGTGACCGGAAAATATTTCAATGAGAACCGATAAATAAAACTAAATAAAATAACTTTTAGTCATTAGTTCATTTTAATAGTTTCATTTTTGCCCTATAAGTTTACCACTTTTTCATTTTTGTTTCTTTCACAATTAAAAGCTAAAAACTATCTATTTTAGTTAATAGAGTAAATTACAAATTGTGTCCATTATCTATTATGCAAATTGCAAGTATTGTCTTTTCGCTTTATTAATTACACTTTATGTCCTTATTTTGAAACATTTGCACACTTTACGCACTTTTGACTAACTGGTGTTAACTTTTTATGTTAACTTGCACATGAGGGAAATAAGGTCATTTTACCATATAAAGGACTAAAAATGTCATTTTGGTTATGAACTCACAAGCCTTGTGCTGATCCAAATGTTTTCAAATGTTTTTTTAGCACAGGTGACCACTAGCTGATAATTGGCATTCCAGGAGATGTACAGGTGTTTTGAGATATGGATAACTTAGGGCAGGTTCTTTGGTAACCATAAGGCCTGAATGGATGGCACGTTCTCAGTGAACTATAAGTCCAGAGTTATATGTGTTCCTACTAGGAACAATATGTTGTATTTACCGGTCAGTACTTATTGTAAAACTCTGTTATATGTATGAAATAAAATAGTTATGACTTTTAAGTCTTCTGCTGTGTGTTTTTGATATCAACGTCACAGTAACTAGAAGACTTCTGACCGGAATGTAGTTATCTGACAAACGAAATGTTTCGTTTAAGGAAAGAGTGGTGTATAAATCTGTGACACCCAGTGTTCCAGGTCAATACCCATAATCATATTTGAAAGTTCATATTTTATATTTCCTAGAACATTATCTTTGACATGGTATTGTCAGGAGTCTAGCAAAGGAACACGTGTCATATTTTAGTAATTTTAAGAATTACTAGGTCAAATACATTTATAACCCGCAATGTACGATCATTGGTGATTATCAAAGTTATGCAAGTAAAGTCTAGAGGTATAGTTATTTTATACAAAGTATATATTGGTGACTAAATCTTTAAAGATTGACGCAAAAATGTTTGTTCACATGGCCTTAATTTATTTCTTATGTGAGAACATGTACGAATAGTTAAAGATATTAACTATGTCGGGATTCACTAGCAGATTATTAAAGCTAGTCAAACTACACAAAATGTAGGACGTCTTAATAATTAAAGATATTAAAGCGAGTATTAATTGCGGGTAGTATACCGCATCTAAATCAATCAAATCGTCATGATGACTTCACTTACACTTCACTCAAGTGTCATAATCTTCATGATTATGACCAAGAGTGCAAGCAACCTCAAAGATCACATCACCATCATTATATCTTTGCTTATACTCCACTCCAACGTCAAGTCGTAATGATGATGACTTGTTGAGATCTACACTCAACCCCCGTTCATCTAATAGTTATATATATATGTATATATATATAATATATCTGGGTATATAGATATATAAAGTTTAAATTATAAAAGTCCTACACCGGGTATTAGATCACGAGATCACTTACCGGGTTTACGCTAACTAGAAACGAACTAACTAACTATTGGATTCCAACTAACAAAGTGACAAGACCCAACCCCCACCCACTCCCCTATTATGGCCGACACTTGTGAGGGACACCCACAAGTCATCACCAATCCCATCACCATGCTATGTGTCATATGGAACCCATACTCCATTAACCAAAAATCTAGCTAACATCAAATCCATCATCTCATATCATGATTAGCAATGATTTTGTTAAATGAAACACTCAATCCAACTCCTTTTCCATCTATATATAATCGATGCATATATACACACACACTTTACACTTACAAAAATCCAAGAACAACTCTCTTTAACATAACTAGCTAGGAGCTTGAAGATTCAGGGAGGTTTTGGAAATTAGGAGTCGTTTTTACTAACAACTCAAGCTTTTATCATCCTCTACACATGATTCTTCACCTATCTTTGTCTAGCGGAATGAAACCGACACTACACTTTACTTTCGTCTTTATTTTTAGTTCAAAGCTCGTTGTTCACCATGGAAATAAAGGATTTAAAGGGTTAAAGAGTTTTTATAAAGTTTAACATTATTAAGTTTAAAAACTAAAAGCTTTGTATAAATATATATAAAGGGTCAAAATTTTGTGTATAGATATATATAAATATTGTTCTTGATCATATGATGATAAGATTTGGGTATTAAGTGGAACTCATGATTACCAATCTAAAAATGTGGTTAATACTTGATGAAAAGTGGAATATATACACACACACATATATATATATATATAATCGTGATTTATATGTATATATATGTGTATGTTTAAAGTTGGTAACTTGGAAAGATGGTTAGATATAAGAATATGTTTGTGCATATATTCATAAATTGTTGACTTGAAAAATTGTTAAAGTGTATGTATACATGTTATAAAGAACCGAAATATACATATATATATATATGAGCATGTATATAGTGTAGTTGGTAACTCGGATTTATTAAATATATACATGGAAATCTAAAAATATATATATGTGTGTGTCTAAAATTTTGTTAACTCGGACAATGATAAAGGAATATACGCATGGTTGAGAACCAAGATGTATATATATATATATATATATGAATACGTATATAAAGATGTTGATCTGGAGTTACTAAATAAATATATTTATGTATATACGTATGAAAATAAAAAATGAATACATATACATGTTTAAAGATGTTATATATGGAAATCAAGTTATATGTATGTATGAAAACATGATTATGATTATTATCTTGAAAATGAAAATATTAGATAACATGAAACTTGTATGTTAAAAGGTAGATATACTCGTATGCATATATTGGTATAAATAAATGCATGACGAGCATGAATAAATTAATAAATGTTGTTCCGAACAAGTAATCGCATGTGGACGTGTTAACGTGATTTATATGCACGTAGAATAATTAACATGCGTAGAATATACTTGAACGATATTTGTGATTTTATATAATTATTTGTAAGAAATAATTATATGTTTATACGTGACCATAATATGAATATATTATAAGATACTACACAAATAATATTTATTTTTGTTTCACGTAACAAGTCACCAATATGGAAATATAACATCTTCTTGGAAAATAAGAAAGCGTCTAGATTGGAAAAATAACTGATAACATTGTTTTACCAAACAAAGGCGTACTTAACGAGATTCGTTAAGTCGGGTGAACAACTTGCGTTTAAGACGAGTAGTCTTAACATATGAGGTGTCCTTGCATGATTAGGATACGGATAGTCAGGAACTATTAGCACACTGATATTTGCTAGGATTTTCATCGGACACAAGGTGAGTTCATGGCCCCCTTTTATCTTTTTACTGTTTTGTAAACGTCGGGGGAGAAACATACTTACTTAATATGTTTTGAAAACATGAATACTCTGGCTTAACTCCTTGTGAGTTTCACTGTCCCCTTTTCTGTTTCTGAAATGTTTTGGGGAGGAAAACATTTTTATAACGGTTTTCATATAATGAAAGAACAAAGACCAGACCGTATGTTTACATGAGGAACAATAAAGCGTTAAAAGTCCCCGGAACAACATTAACATTTTGTAACCATTAGCTATGGTCTTAGCCTAGGATTATATGAATAGTACTATTGGGGGTGACGCCCCCGGTCATGGTTTGTCGCGCTAACCAGGACTTGAAGGGTCAAATGCCCGCATATTGTCTTATTCTCGTGGTATAGCGAGGGAGGGGCATTCATATATCAAGGTTTGGTTACGGTTTCATGTATTAACATATTATTATTTGTATTCCTAGCTAGTTTACAAATGGGGTCTGTCGGTCGTTCATTCATGGTTCAATGCATTAGTCGTTTATAAAAGGTTTAATGGGTAGGTTAATTACTCATTGTTCAATGCATTGGTTACTTATTTAAACGTTTTGTAACACATTTGAACGTTTTGAGAATGTTGGAATTACAAGGAATTCATCATCATGTTTTCGAGGAAAACTACTTATATTTTATGACGGTAAGGTCATGTATATGTTTTCTGGGAAAACTACTTATTTTTATGACGGTTAAATCATGTATATATTTTCGGTGAAGATTACTTATATTTTATAACGGTTAAGTCATGTATATGTTTTCGGTGAAAATTACTTATATTTTATGACGGTTAAGTCATGTATATGTTTTCGGGGAAAACTACTTATTTTATGACGGTTAAGTATGTATATGTTTTCGGGGAGAAACTACATATTTTATGACGGTTAAGTCATGTATATGTTTTCGGGGAAAACTACTTATTTTATGACGGTTACGTCATGTATATGTTTTCGGGGGAAAACTACTTATTTTATGACGGTTAGGTCATATATATGTTTTGGGGGAAACACTACATATTTTATAACGATTAAGTCATGTATATGTTTTCGGGGAAAACTACTTATTTTATGACGTTTAAGTCATGTATATGTTTTCGGGGAAAAACTACCTATTTTATGACGGTTAGGTCATATATATGTTTTCGGGGAAAACTAATTGCACTGAAATAACAAACTCTATGAACTCACCAACCTTTGTGTTGACACTTTCAAGTATGTTTCTCAGGTAACCCTTAGCCATGGCGCGGTTGGAATAGGCTAGCTATGCTGGATTAATTCCTAGTAACTGGAAGAGCATAGAGTACCAAGTCTCAAATCTATCGTTGATCTAAAAGAACTTAAATCAGTGTATTACATAGTTTTAGTAATTGCATATATAATCAAGTCTTAGAAATCACTTTTACAGCTTCCGCTATCGTGTAATGAACCAATCGTTGCAATATTTATTTATTTATTAAGTAAATAAATTTGGGGGTGTGACAAAATCTCTCCTAGACCCGTTGTTCTTTCCTGGGAACATATCTTTTGGAGGTACTACTCTGGTTAGATAACTGTCATGTGTTACGGGTGTGAGGTTGGTATCAGTTCGTTTCGCTAAGAAACCTAAGAAATAATTTCTTTTTTAACCGAAACCTGGTCAAACGAAATCCGATTGAGCTCATTCCAACGACGTTGAAAACGGCTCATCAAAGGTTTTGGGGGTGGGGGTGAGGGGATTTAGGATTTTGAGGGGTGAGTGTGGAGGTGGGGTTTAGGTTTTTTAGGGGTAGGGGTTAGGGGTGGGGGGATTTAGATTTGTTAGGAGGTGGGGTGGGTAGGTTTAGTTTTTTTTGGGGGGGGGGGGGGTGGGGGTGGGGGTGGGGTAGTTAAGCTTTTTGGTTTAGCTTTTAGGGTTTAGCTTTAGTGTTTAGTTTTAGCGTTTAGCTTTTAGCTTTTAGAGTTTAGCTTTAAGGGTTTAGCTCTAGGCTTTATTTCGACGAGCCGGTTCCAACGCCGCTGCAATTAATTCAATCGGAGTTCGTTTGACCCAGTTTTTTATGTTTCTTAGCGAAAATTCACTTTTTAGCGGAATCTTTCCCTGTATCTATACTATATAATTATTTAATGACACTATATCTTCCAGTGGTGTTCACGGTCCGGTTTTGACGGTTTTTAGATCAAACAGTGAGCCAAACCGTTAGTAACGTTTTTGATCTTCAAAAACCGAAACCGAACCGTAAAAAACTAAAACCGAACCAAACCGAACCCTTACTAACGGTTTGGTTCCGGTTTAGTTTCATGGTTTAGGCTTTTGTGTTAGGCCGACTTTAAAATAAGGACTAATTCTACAATTCAACAATGGAATATTCAAAGCGATTAGAACCCGATGTCAGCCAAAACCATAAGTTTTCTAACATTAGGGAACTATAAGTTTTGTAACATCACGTCAAAAGAAAACAAGAAATATACTTTATAGAAACACTTGTGAAGGATTGTGATCAAAAGGTTCGAACAAAAAATTTAGTCAGTTGCCAAATGGGAGATGTGCATACCACAATATCAAATCTATACATACTAATAAATAAAAGTTTTTTAGTGCCACGTGTCATCTCCACATTCAATCTTACCATTTTTTTTCCGCCTCTCTCTCTTATTTAATACATTTCTATATTTAAATAATAATATATATTTAAAAAAAAGTATTAATTGGACTAATACAACACATTTATTTTAAATTATTCCTTATTATAAGGAAACTTTAAAATTTAATTATGTAACTTTTATTTCAATCAAATAGTAATTGAAAGTGAAATTACATTACATAGTAATTAACGTATTTTCAAAACCTAATTATATATTAATTTTTACATATTTTGAGTTTGTTTATATCCGTAGTATATGTAATATATTTTTACACATGTGAAATATATATACATAAAGATTTAAAAAATTTAAATATTAATATTTTTCACCCCGTGTGTGTAGACACAGGACCTAAACTAGTAACTAATAATAATGGGTTTGCCGTGGTTGACAGTAAGCTCAAATGGAAGATTTGGCAATTGGCAGTTAGTCTCGTTTCAATGCAGTAAACCCAAATTAGTTTGAAATAAACTCAATACAAGAACCTCTATAATTTAATACTCGATAAATTAATAACCTCGATAAAATTAATAATTTGTCCGGTCCCAACTTAGGACCAGTATAAAATTGGACCCCGATCGATAAAATAATAAGATAATAATTTTTTTGAAATCCCAATGTAAATATATTGGTCCCAGCGAAATTATAAATTAATAATTACTAAAATATTTCAAAATTCTAGGATTTTCTAGTAAAAAATGAATATATAGTCACTTGTTTTTTTGTGAACTTCAAATCTATATTGAGTTCATCTTTAAATCTCCCCATTACACTTAAGAGTTGAGGCACTGTATTCTCGTATTGCAACAAAAAGTTGTGAAGAGTTGTTGCCGCTTGCAATGCTTATTTCCGAGTGATCGGTTCCAAGGGTACTGAATCATCATCAACTTCATCATCAACCAGATTTTGAACGACATCCGCCATAATTTCTTCAATGCTTTGAACCTTGTAACATTCATTATTTTCACCTGAATAATCCAACAACTCATTCACATCCATTTTGTGCCGATAATGCATTCCCGTAATCAAGTTCTCAAGCTCACGGATGTCTTCTCCAAATTTTACATTGTTTAAATCATTTGAGCCGGTTAGATTAGCCGAACGAATTTTACAGTGTCGATGCATTAATTTGAGAGTTGCTCACAAATATAGGCCTACTTTTTAAATTAATAATTTATTAATTTATCGATATAATAATATCTCGCTAAATTAATAAAATATCTCGGTCCCAACATTATTAATTTATAGAGGTTCTACTGTATATATATATATATATATATATATATATATATATATATATATATATATATAGTTTAAAAAAATTGAAATAATCTTATGGTCCGGTCCGGTTTCATACGGTCGGTTTTTGGTATAAACCATGAACCAAACCGTTCGCTACAGTTTGAAATTTTTAAAACCGACCGACGTAAAGTTAAATAAAAAAACCGACCGTGAAACCAAACCGATAACCGGTTTCACGGTTTTAAACCAAACTATGGACACCCTAATATCTTCTATGCATTGAATTTTGATCATCTTGTGCCCCTTGGACCCAAAGAGTCAAACCAAGTTTCGTAGGGAATCAGGGGGTGAGCTGGAAACAGTGAGCCAAGCCTATTATTTTAGCTGCTTATCCGTCACGTGTGACTACTCAAAACCACGGAACGTTTCCAGCATCCCCGCGTTTTCAACTGTTAAAAAAATCATTATTATTATTATTATTATTAGTTATTATTACTGGCGTAGAATTAGCACTAGCAACTAGAGGTGCACAAAAAAAACCGGTTTGGAAATCCAAATCGGTTCGGAACCGGAAACCGAACCGCCCACGAACCGGTTTTTTGTGAACCGGTTTCAAACCGGTAGGAACCGCCGGTTTAAATCCGGTTTGGATCATTTGCGTGAGGATCGGTTTAAAACCGGTTTTTTGTGAACCGGTTTGAGAAACCGGTTTGATAAACCGGTTTAACGTTAATTTTTTTAATCTAGCCGTTGGAAAACGGCTATATAGCCGTTAGAACCAATTTTTGACCGTTTTTTCACCCATTTTAACCCCCAAACACATTATAAATAGGTAGTGGGTGTTTTGGTTAAATCACACTTCTCAAACGCTCAAAAAACGCTCAAGAAACGCTCAAAAAACGGTCAAAAAACGCTCAAAAAACGTTATGGCAACTTCTTCAAGTTTTGGTGTTTCCTCTTCCGAAGTTAGCGTTGTGAGAATCATACCAACAACGAGGAACCCCGCAATTTGGTCAAACTACGATCTATGTGAGATGTCTGACGGGTTGGAACGGGCTCGTTGCAAAAAATGTGGTGGGTTTTTTAAAAAGGATTCAAATTCTACTTTAAAAACTCATATGGAAAAATCTTGCCCGAGTTTGAAGAAAATTCCGGATGAGGGTCAAGCATCTATGACAAGCGAGGGTGGAATTTGGAACTTCGATCCAAATATTGTTCGAGATAGAATGGCGAAATTAGTTATTCAAAGAGGTTTGCCGTTCAACCACTTCGACAATCCGCTCACGACGAGGATGATTCAAGAAGCCCTTCAACCACGTTATCATCAAGTAAGTCGTAATACTCTTAGACGTGATTGTCTAAAAATGTGAAAAAAAGCAAAAAAAGAATTAATTTTAGGTTTTGAAAAATTGGAAACTGGTGTGAACTTAACCACCGACGTTTGGTCGGCTCCACATGGTATTCCCGACTCATATATTTGCGTTACCGCTCATTGGGTTGATCCCAATACGTGGCAAATGATGAAACGTACAATCGCGTTTGATATGTTTGAATATCCTCACACGGGTCAAAATTTATTTCACATTTTAGATGATGTGATAACCGATTTTAAATTACAAAATAAATTATTTTCAATATCTTTTGATAATGCCTCAAATAATACAAATGCGGCTCAAAAATTAATATTAAAATATAATCCGATTTGCAACGGCGCTTTTTTCCATAGTCGATGTATTGCACACATCATCAACTTAGCCGTGCAAGACGGGCTTGCGGTTGAACCCGTTATTGAATTAAGTAATGCATTTCGAGTCATGCTTAAAGACGTTTTTAGTAGTAGTAAAAAAGGATACCATGAATATATTAGATTATGTAATGATACATGTTTGATTTGCTTAGGTCCCAATTGGGACCTCCCAACAAGATGGAATTCAACTTATAAAATGTTTCATAGTGCTATACGACAAAAAGATACTTTATCAATTTTTCATGATATGCTTTCCTCAAAATCGCGTCGTAAAATTCAAAGTTTTCCGTCTACGAGTTGGGACATTCTTGAAAATATAACCGAATTGCTCGAAGTTTTCAAAACCGCCACTACTTTTTTATCCGGGGTTTATTACCCCACAAGTCCCTTGGTTCTTAAACAAATATTTCTAATGTGTAACAAATTAGCCGAACTTGAAAATAAAAATACTTTTTTTACGAGAATGATAAAACCGATGAAAGAAAAATTTGTTAAATATTTTAAAGAAATGCCTCCGGTTATAACTTGTGCCGCCGCATTAAACCCTACAATTAATGTTTACGGTGTTGAAACCTTGATTGATAAAATAACTTACGATTTGGATTTGAATGCCGAAGATATTCATTTTTCAACCGTAACAAAAACTTATTTTAACAAATGTTTGCAAGATTTGTTTGATATTTATTTACATAAATATGGTACAACACAAACCCCACATGATACGATGGGCGCGGGCGCATCAAGTAGCAGCTCGAGGAATGTGAACTTAAATTTGTATAACGAAATGAGAAATGAATTTACTAAACGGGCTAGAGGGTCCATCCCGAGTAGCGAACTCGGAAGGTATACGGGAACAAACTTTTTATCATTTATGAGTCCGGATGTTTTTGAGGACTTTGATATTTTGGCTTGGTGGAAAGGAAACGAATCTACTTTTCCGGTCCTTTCCGCCATGGCCCGTGATTTACTAACCGTCCAAGCTTTCACGGTAGCTTCGGAATCCGTTTTTTCTCTTAGTGGCAGGGTTTTATCTATTCGAAGAACTAGACTCACTCCCGCGACAATGGAAATGTGCATTTGCTTGAAAGACCATTTGGATGCGGTAGATAGGAGACAAGATAGGGCTTCGCTTGAAGACGAAATTGAAGTTGAAGAACTCATACACGAATCTGAGGTTAACCAAGGATTGGCGAGCCCACTTACAAATGAAGAACTCGCCGAAGATGATAGACTACGAGGATCCACTAGTAACTCCGAGAATGACGGCTAATATTAAACAAAAAAACTCCAAAAAATAAAAATATTTTTTTTCTCGTATTGTAATGTTTAATTTTGTAATGTTTTGTGATTTCCGAACCCCTTCAATATGAATAAGCGTTGAACTTTATGTTTTTATTTTTCTCGTATTGTAATGTTTTGTAATTTTGTAATATTTTATAATTAAAAAAAAAAAAAAAAAAAAAAACCGGTTTAAACCGGTTTACCAACCCGAACCGGTCCAGAACCGAACTGAACCGGTTCAACAGGTTCGATGTTTTATACTTACAAAACCGGTTTAACCCGAACCGGTTTTGGTCAAAACCGGTTTACTGTTTGCGTTGACCAAACCGGTTCGGGCCGGTTCGAAACCGGTTCGGTTCAAAAACCGGCTTTTGTGCACCTCTACTAGCAACCACAACGCCATATGAACCATTCTTGTGATTCAGTCTATATTACGAATAACTACCATCATTTTAAACTGTTTACGGATTTTGACCCTACTTGAACTTTCGCTATATAATTTCACTAATTGTATATCTTTTAAGTAACCATTTCTTCTTTTATATCTTCAATTTATTCAATTAATTTTATAATGTTAATTAATGTTTAATAAATTAAAAACCACCTTTCTTATGTCGATATCACTACCACCACCGTTGCACTGCCATCTAGAGATGTAAATGAGTTGAGCTAAGACGCCTTGGCACGACTCGATAATTTTAACGAATTGAAAAGTAGAGCTCGAGCTCGGCTCGTGGCTCGTTGAACCAACTCGATAATTTTAAAAAAATGTTTTTTTTTATTTTGTATTTTTTGAACAATTTGATATATATGAAAAAAATAGTATTATAACTAATAAAACAATAAATAAAATAGTATTAAATTCGTAAACAAAATAAAAGTATAATTTTTAACTTTTTTTAGAGATCGAGAGAAACATACATAATTAGGGAAAATTGCTAAAATAGACACCCGGCTAAATGGGCGCTGGCTAAGCCGACAACAACAAAGGCTTTAGTCGGCAAACAACAAAGGTTTAGCAGACAATTTACCCCGTTAAATGTCTATATTGATAAAGTTGACCAAGTCAATGTCTATTTAGATAATTATCCCATTTAATAATCGTTAATTTGTGAATGACATGACCGCTCCGCCACACTAGCAAATATCCCAACATTGACATTTAATAATTTTTTCGTACTAGTTCAAACAAGATGATATTTGTGTTAAAAGGAGATTATTTAACACGTCAGCATATGTCCCCACTTTCTCACATTTATGATTTATCTTATTGAATCTTTCTTTTTACCTCTCCAACGGGCCCATCGTTATCTTCTTCTTCCTCGTTATATATAATCTCCTGCATATCACATCTGTTGGTATAGAGCAGAAACAATATCGAAGAAATAAATGAAACAAACAAATTGCAGCAGGGAATTCGTTTTATTCATTGAATTTTTTAGTGCAAACAACCACAGCCTTTTGGCTTACTATTTAAAGGAAAAGAATGACAGAAAATAAAGCAACAAATACTGAAGACTCGGATGACATAGCAACCCATCCGTTGCAACTTATTCAATACTTAAACATGAAAATAGGAACTGATAAAAACATGTGCAAAAGGCTGCATGCAGGCTAACGGTAATTCCCTGTTGACTAAGTTTGGATCACATTTTATCATCCTCCCTTGATCCAAACTCCATTAATCCTATCTTGTGTCTGAAATAAGCAAACTTCTCCATTGTTAAGGACTTAGTTAGAACATCAACCACTTGATCATGCGTAGAACAATACTTCAGACTAACTTCCTGTTGTTGAACTTTTTCCCTGATAAAATGATGCATCAATTCAATATGTTTGGACCTACTGTGCATAATAGGATTCTTTGACATGTTAATAGCTGATTGATTGTCACACTGGATCACAGTTCGTTCCTTTTGCTCGAATCCAAGATCTTGAAACACTCTTCTTAACCAAATTGCTTCACATGTTGCAGCAGTTGCTGATATGTATTCAACTTCTGTACTTGATAAGGCGACTGTGTGTTGTTTCTTTGATGCCCATGCTATAGCTCCACTGCCTATAGAAAACACATAGGTTGATACACTCTTTCGATCATCAGCACAGCTTGCCCACGAACTGTCACAATGACCCATAAGCTGCATACTTTGAGACTTGTTATATCAAATTCCCATCTTTGTTGTACCTGCCACATACCTTAGGATTCTTCTGGCTGCACCCATATGAATTCTGGAGGGATTGTGCATAAATCTTGATACTACACTTACTGCATAGGCCATATCAGGTCTTGAGTGAGTTAAGTAAATTAGGCCACCCACGAGGCTTCTAAACATCACTTCATTAGCCTTTTCTGCCCCATCATTCATCATCAACTTATCATTATAGTTCATAGGAGTGGCTTCAACATCACAATTTTGCATTCCAAATCTTTTTAGAAGTGTTTGAGCATACTTCTCCTGACACACATGAATTCCAGAATTGGTCTGCTTCACTTCTAGACCCAAGAAATATTTGAGTAGACCCATGTCAGTCATCTCAAATGTTTGCTTCATCCCTACTTTGAATTCCCTAATCATGTTGTCACACGAAGAGGTGCAAATGATATCATCAACATACAAGCATACATAAATGAAGTTACCTGCATTATTTTTCTTAACATACAGTGTAGGTTCATTGATGATTTTCTCATACCCATTTGACTGAAAGTAGCCATCAATCTTGGCATTCCAGGCTCTAGGTGCCTGTTTGAGCCCGTACAAGGCCTTGTTCAGTTTGTACACCATATCAGCTTTTTCTTGAATTATGAACCCTTCTGGCTGCTCAACAGAAATATCTTCAGTTAACTCTCCATTAAGGAAGGCAGACTTAACATCAAGTTGATGAATCTCCCACCCTTGGTGAGCAGCCACTGCAAGTAAGACTCTTATGGTTTCAAACCTTGCAATTGGTGCAAAGGTTTCCTGAAAATCAATCCCATACCGTTGAGAGTATCCCTTAGCCACTAGTCGGGCCTTGTGTTTCAGAAGTTCTCCATCAAGACCTAGCTTAGTTTTATACAGCCATTTAACACCAACCAGATTCCTTTCAGGAGGAAGTGTAACAAGTTCCCACGTATTACTCTTTTCAATAGCTTATAGTTCAGCTTCCATTGCCTCCTGCCATTCCTTATGTTTGACTACTTCTTCAAATGAATTAGGGTCCGAAGTGGTAAGAGCAAATTGACAAGTCAGCATGTCATTTTCATCTTCTGATGGACTGTCACCTGTATAGTAATCTTTAAGCCAACTAGGTGTCTTACTTACCCTTTTGGAGGGTCCAACTGGGGTAGGAACCGAGGGTGTAGGTGGGGCAGTGGTTAAAGGAGGGGTGTTGTCATTGTCTTGGTTAGGTGTTTGTGTAGGGATAGTAGGGTTTGACTGAGTAGGATGGGATATTATGCTTGTAGTAGTGGTATTATCTGGTGGGTAATAGATATCATTTGGAAATGGGTCAACAAACTGGTAGCCTTTTGAGGGTGTGTTTTTATCAGTGTTCCATACCCACTTTGCATCTTCTATAAAAACAACATCACGTTTGTTGAGAACTTCTTTGTATCTAGGTTGTATAGCCTATAACCTTTGCTATGAGTGGAATATCCAAGAAAGATATTCCTCTCAGATCTATTATCAAGTTTTCTCCTTAATTGGGTAGGAACTAAACCATAAGCTATACATCCAAATGTTTTCATATGAGTAATAGACGGTTTCTTACCTGACCAGGCTTCTAAAGGTGTTTGGTTCTTCAAGGCTTTGGTTGGGATCTATTAATGGAATAGATAGCAGTAGCCACACCTTCAGCCTATAATTCGTTTGGGAGGTCCTTATCTTGCAACATACTTCTGGTCAGGTCCATTACTGTCCGGTTCTTTCTTTCTACCACCCCATTGTGTTGGGGTGTGTAGGGGATAGTCAACTCTTTCCTTATCCCTGCTTCTTCACAAAACGTATTAAATTCATTGGAGCAGAACTCTCCTCCTTGATCTGATCTTAGAACTTTAATAGGTCTGCCACATTCTTTTTTTAACCAGAATTTTAAACATTTTGAACTTTGAAAAAGCATCATATTTGTTTGCTAAGAAATAAATCCAACACATACGTGTGAGATCATCAATAAAGAGCAAATAATACCTAGACTAGGAACCTCATAGGTCCACATAAGTGTGTATGGATCAGTTCAAGCTTGTCTTGTGCACGCCATGATGAGTACTGAAATGGCTTGCCAACAATACATGCCTCACAGGTTATTGACGTGGTAATGTTGGGAAGTCCCACAACCATTCCTTTATCATGCAGACTCTTTAGACCATCAAAGTGAAGATGACCATATCTACAGTGCCACCTCAGGGACTCTTCATCTTGCTTACTTAATCTTGGATCATGGACAGTGACGAAACATAAAGTATAGCCCTTTTTCATGAGTTGGCGGACACTCAGAAGGTTATATTTCAATTTGGGTGCATAGTAAACATGCTCCAAGAATTTGAAATTATTGTGGCTTGTTTGAATTTTGACAGTACCTTTTCCTTCCACAGCCAACTTTTTCTTATCTCCCAAGCAAACTTCAAGTTTAAATGATTCATCAAGTGTTACAAAGCTTTCTTTGGTACCTGTCATGTGGTTTGAGCAGCCAGAGTCAATAAACCACAGCTGATTAAATGTACTAGATGTGAAGGTATCAGCCATTAGCATGAACTGATCTTCTGGGGTGGTGAAAGAAAGGTGTAAATGTTGTTCCTCTTCTTCAGCTTCAGGATGGTCTTCATTTGCAGCCACATTCACCTAAGCCTCCTCATTGTACCAACAATTTTCTTTAAATGGCCATACTTCTTGCAGCAGTAACATTGAGGTAGTTTAGATCTATCAAGGTTCCCTCTTCCTCGACCAGCACTGCCCCTTCTTCTAGAAAATGATCTTCCACCATGACCCCTACCACGTGGTGCATTGCTTTGATCATGAAACACTTGTAGATCCTGTTCATCTTGCTTTTCTGGGCTCTTGATTTTTTCAGCAGTGACTCTGCTGTTCATCCTTTCTTCCTGGGACTGCAACAGCCCCATTAGCTTTACAGGAGTAATGTCTGAGAGATCGAAGACCACCTCTATAGATGGTATAACAAAGTCATACTTAGGAGACAAACTTCTAAGGATTTTCTCAACTACCTTTTGATCAGATAGTTCTTCACCATATGTAACGAACCAAAATCCGGGTTTCGTTTTCAAATAAATAAAGCATTTTAATAAATATTATGGTGAAAATAATATTTATGAAATAAGTTGAAATTAGTGGGTTTCAAGTTAATAATGAAGTTATGTTAGTTTTAACTAACTATGGAATGAAATGAGTGAAATGGAAGTTAAGGGGCCAAAAGTGTAAATGGCAAAATCTGCCATATTGACTAGCAAAAGTCAAAATAAACCTCATTTGGTTGTTTGGTCGTTCAAGAGAAGATGAAGAAAAGAGAAAAGTGTGTTGAAGCCATTTTCGTGCAATTGAAGCTTGATTAGTGAAGGTTTTGGCTCACACAATACCTTCCTAACATCAAGTAAGTGATTCTCTTCCTCTTGATTTCACCATGTATGTGTTCTTTGTGGGTTTTGGGTGAAATCCGAAATTATGTATGCATGTGATGAAATGGTGTTAGATTATTGATAATCTAGCTAAACTAAAGTTAAAGAATGATGATTAACATCCTAGAACCCTTTGATTTTGATTTTGAAAAGTTAGGGTTCATATGGTGGAAATTGGGGGTGTTTGGATCATGATGCTAGAATGGTGAATTAATGAAGATTAAGTGTTTTTAAGATGCTAGACACTTGAACAAACACCAAATTAGCTTAATAATAATTTTTGAAAGAAGAATTAGTGTTAAGATTAAGTTAATGAAACTCAAGTAGGTGAGTTTGTGGTGAAAGAGGGTGTTTGGCTATGAGGATAACCCAAACGGGTCAATTTGGGTTGGAATTGGGAAATTGGGTTGTGAACTCAATTGTAATGAAATGTTGGTATATGTTAGATTACCAAACTAGGCGAATGTGTTTAGGTAATCAAATTGCAAAGCTTGAGAGCGGTGCGGGATCTTCTAACCCGAAAGGTAAGTGCCTATGCACTTACTTAGTATTGATGATAAATGGTGAATGTTGTGAATTATGTGTTATGTGATTGTGTACATACTTACGATATGATAAATTGTGAATGATTTAGTATGTACAATGAATGAATGTAGTTATAGTGTTAAGCTATAATGGAAATGGATCATGTGTTGATCATAAATGAAACGGGGATAAATGAATTTTATGCAAGGTTGTATGTATAATGTGTAAAGTTGCATAATTAGTTAAGTGGTATGAATGAGCATGAAATTGTATGCATAATTGAAGGAATGTAGTTATAGTATTTATACTATAATGGATATGTTGATATGGAGTTATGGTCTATGAACCATAATGGATAGAATGCATATGGAGTTATGGTCTATGAACTATAATGGATAGAGTGGATATGGAGTTATGGTCTAAGTACCATAATGGATAGATTAGTTATGGAGTTATGATCTCGTATCCTTTGGGATATGAAGTTATGGCCTACGTGCCATAATGGAAATGGAAAAGTGATAATGAAATGATGAAAGTAACTTGTAGGTGATATACAAGTGTATGAAATCCTTAATTGACCAAATGGGTGTTAACGGGTCAAATGAGTGTTAACGGGTCAAATGGGTGTTAACGGGTCAAATGGGTGTAAAGTGTGAAAACAAGTTGTAATTACTTGTTTGTTATGTTTAACACATTACAATGGTAATATGTTGATGAAATGTTAATGTATGGAACTCTAATAGACCAAATAGATGCAAACGGGTCAAATGGGTGAAAAGGGTGACAACAAGTTGTAAATACTTGTTGGTTATGTTTATCTCATTACTAATGGTGATATGTTTATATGGTTGTAGGAAAGGCTCCGAAGTAGTCCAAGTCAAGTCCATTGCGTGAAGGGTTCTCGTGTGCATTTTGGTATTTTGGGGATTTTTGGGAAAACCCTCGTAGATGGATGTAAATTTGATACACAATTGATGTTTTAGTGTATTTACTTGTTGTTGATGTGTTTTTGGTCAAAACCCAAGTGTTGGGAATTTTAATGTCTTGAAGGTTTGAAAAATGTTGGATATTTGGTTAAGTGCTGAAACCTGCAGGAAACTGGAAACTTTCTGTGAAAACGGGCCCCTCGCGCTACGCGACGGGGGTGGTATGTATGGGTCGCGCTACGCGACGTGTAAAAAAAAAAAAAAAATTCCTGGGTTTAAGACTTCCGCGCGTTAAAGTTTTGTTTTTAAAAAGTGGTGTGTTTCACCATACGATCTCTGTTGCCCAGCATTGTTCATTACCCTGGAGAAGTAATCTCCCACTACTTCCTCATCATTCATGTTTAGGTTTTCAAAGGCCATTCGTAGTCCCTGCAACTTAAATGACTGAACCTGAGAATCTCCTTGGAATTCAACACGAAGGATTTCCCAGGTCTCTTTAGGTGTATCAGTAGAAGCAATCCTTGAGAAGAGACTGTCATGCACACCCTGTTGAATTATAGTCATCGCCTGAGCATCCTTTTTCTTGATTTCTCTGTTGTCATTGGACCCATATCCAGCAACTGTAATGCCTAGATAAACAACCTCCCACAGGTCCTTGGATCTTAGGATGGTTTTCATACGCAAACTCCAGTGTTCGTAGCCATCTCCTTTGAACACATGAATTAGAGCAATAGGGTTGTTTGAGGAACTCGAAGTGGCAGCCATGGAGAATATGAACCTGGATCTGATACCACAAATGTTGGTATAGAGAAGAAACAATATCGAAGAAATAAATGAAACAAACAAATTGCAGCAGGGAATTCGTTTTATTCACTGAATTTTTGAGTGCATACAACCACAACCTTTTGGCTTACTATTTAAAGGAAAAGAATGGCAGAAAATAAAGCAACAAATACTGAAGACTCGGATGACATAACAACCCATCCGTTGCAACTTATTCAATACTTAAACATGAAAATAGGAACTGATAAAAACACGTGCAAAAGGCTGCATGCAGGCTGCTGACTAAGTTTGGATCACATTTTATCAACATCTCCCCATCACTCACATCTCCTGTTTTCTGATTTTATCTCGTAATTTGCTTCTGGTTCTCCAATTGGGGCTGTTTTAATTTCTTCTAAAACGACAGACGAATGGAACTGAAGAACATGGTAGCCTTGGTTGCTCGTAGCGGCCGACAGTTGCAGCGTTACAACAAGGGCAACCGCCAAGTAGTTGAGTCAGTCTCTAGTTCCAGTATATGTTAATCCATTTTGTTGGGTTATTTCAAAGTAATACGACTGGATGACGTCATCATACCGCCTGCATCGTTATATGAAAGTTAATACATCCCGTATTGTACATGTCAGTGATGTATGCGTCATATGAGTCGCTTATGTCTCGATCAGAAAAGATAATACGACTCGTATTGTATATATCCGTATGGGTGAAAAACAAACCCCATACAGCCCATGTTGTATTTTTCAGCGGTGTGCGCGTCACATTAGTCATTTATGTGTCATTCAGAAAATGTAATACGACCCATATTACATTTATTATACGGCCTGTATGAGTGAAAAATAAACACCAAACGGCCCGTATTAGGGCTAGTGTACTGATAAGACTGACCTGAAAAAATAGGGCATTTCAATCGATTTGACTAGTTGAGTGAAGAAATTCATGTTCATAATTCATTTCTTCACAGGATTTGATGGGGGCTTTGCTAACTATATTCACAAATTTATCATAAATGTCAATTTGGGGATCTAAATTCTATGATTTATGAAATATGTACACTAATATATTGTTTGTAATTTGTGGCAGATGTATTCCTTATAGAATAAAAGGTAACAAAGGGAAGAATTTGGAAGATGCATTAGAAGTTCTTGTCATTAGTGCACAAAGAAAAGGCAAAGGGATGTTGTTCCCTAATGCCATTTTAATTTCAATTTCTCATGTTTTAAATGTACATTTAACTTTTGAACATAAAATATAAGTTTGACTTTTTCAAAAGGTCAAGAATGATGATTTAACAGATTTTGTAATCTTAATAGAGTGGATGGGAATCCGATGAATCGATCACGGACGCCGCGCTAAGAGAATCCGTTTAGGAGGCTGGAGTTTTTGGAACCGTTGAGGTTTGATTCTTGGTTCTTTTTCAAATTTCAATATGATTTCACTATGTAGTATACAAATTTTGACAATTTTCTTGAATCCTTTTGTAATTAGCAATAATCCATGTTAATCATATGCAAGAATCGATCAATTTACGCGTTTATGGTCAATTTTTACAGGGTATATTGGGTAAATGGCACTTCAAGAGCAAAGGCAACAAGAAATCATATGAAGGGTACATGTTTCCTTTACTAGTGAAAGAGCAACTCGACTTATGGCCCGAAAAGAACATTCGGCAAAGAGTTTGGGTGAGTTTTTAAACACGAAAAAGTTTCAATCTTTGAGCCAATTTCCAAGTTTTTCACAAGATATCTTGCTCATACATGTTTTATCTCTTGTCAGGTGAGTGTACCAAAAGCTAAAGAAGTTTGCCAACAATCTTGGATGAAAGAAGCACTGGATTTGCTAGTAAAGCGACTTGAGTCATCGAAAGATTAACGAGGGAAAAGAAATTCAACCGCCCGAGCCACTAGTCGGTTTTTGAACTCGATCGTATGCTTATCAAAGATCAAGGCATTCATTAGAAGAAAAGATCAAAGAAACCGAAGAGACAAAGGTCACAAGTACAAAGATTGTTTCTTGATCAACCTTTCTGAGTGGATAAACTTTCACCAAGTCATCTATGATAGTTACTTCTTGTTTTTGGCATAAGTTTCCACAACAATAATTGTTGGATTGGTCATATTGTTTTAAAAAATGAAGTGACATCAGTGTCTTATTTATTATATATTTTGATTTTAGCATATAATGCAACAAGTGCATTTTAAAAATGTGCCATCTGCTTGTTTTTGTATCCAACATGACTAAATAAGAACAAAAACTAACCTTTCATATCCTGATGTGAATGCCACGTCTCCAAGTCTGCATGTTTAATTTAATTCTGCATATGTTTAATTATTTCATTTTTAATGTTATGTTAGTTTGTTTTCCAAGTTTGATAGAAGTGTTCCTAGAATAAAAGGGGCTGGATCAAGAACCATCGACACCACTCACCTACAGTCGAAGAAGACAAAAGCAACCGATGGTTGATCAAGGTGAGTCTCGACCGAACACTTCAAAAGAGAACAACACGACATTCTTTCAATGTCCGATGTCCTCTACAAATTACACAATATGGGTCATGCGAATAAGGGTTATCTTCAATGTTCATGGGGTTTGGGATCTAAGAACAACTGTGGATGCCAAGAAGAATCACATGGCTATCGCTATTCTATTTTAATCAATACCAGAAGAACACATGTTGCAAGTCGGAAATCTCACGGTTGTAAAGGAGATGTGGGATGCGATCAAGTCTCGGCATCTAGGTTCCGATCAAGTTAGAGAAGCAAGACTTCAAACCCTTATGTCAGAATTTGAAGGTTTGAAGATGAAGGATCCAAGTTCTATTGATGAGTGCGCTGGAAAGATATCCGGTATAGCTTCCAAATCGGCCTTCATTGGTTTGATCATAGATGAACAAAAACTTGTCAAGAAGTTTCTTAATGGGTTACCGAAGCCTTCATTGGTTTGATCATAGCCTCAATCGAGCAAGTTGTGGATCAAAAGACCATTTGACGACGTGGTAGAATCCCTTAAAGCTTAGGAAGAGAGAATAAAAGATGAGGGAACCCAAGTCGAAAACCAACGTAAGCTGATGTTCAACAAAGCCGAACCATCAAATAAACACCACCCGAGAGGACGTGGTAAGGGCGGCCAAGCCTTTCGTGGCCATGGAATAGGCTGAGAAGCAAGCTAGGGATGCGGGTCGAAGAATACAAGTCAAAACAAAACCGATTACCTCCAAAAAAAGGAAAGAAAGATAGATCATAGATTCAGTGTTACCGTTGTGACCAATTCGGACACTTCGTTTTAGCATGTCTGGAGTTGAAACAAAGGCTACAAAAGCAAACCTAGCCGAAAAAGAAGAGTTAGATCCGGCTCTTTTCACGATGAAGCACATGCAGAGACCGTATTTGTCAATGAAGAAAAAGTGATTCCAAGACGTTTCCAGAACGATCCGATGGAGGACGATACTTGGTATCCTGATAACGGAGCGTCTAATCATATGACATGAAATCAAACTTACTTCTCCGAACTCAAGGAACGGGTAAGGTGAAATTTGGTGACGACTATTGTGTGGATATAAAGGGAAAAGGATCAATCATGTTCAAAAGCAAAACTGGTGAACATCGACTTCTAACTTATGTGTACTGCATACCGAGTTTAAGGAGTAACATCATGAATATAGGGCAAGCAACAGAGACGAGATGCAAGATATTAATTGAGGATAATTTGCTACTCGTGCATGACAATGCAAGGAAACTAATGATGAGGGTCTTTCGATCAAAGAACCGGTTCTATAAGATCAAGTTAAATGTGGGATCTCTGGTTTGTTTACTCTCTAAATCCAATGATTCGGTTTATGCCCGACTAGGGCACCTCAACTTCGAGTCAATGAAAAATCTAAGCACTAAAGGATTGGTGATCGACGCATTTTAGGTACACGTTATCAGATATTAATTACATTAAAAATGCATCGATTGAGTTATAAAAATATATTGTTTTCGTTAGTTTTAGTATTTGGTAGGTTAAAGAGAAAATGATTAAAAAAATGAGATATTTCAACTAAACATTCTAAACGGGCTGCTAATTAAATTAATGGAATCTTGATCTTGGGCCAGAGGGTTTACGCAACAACAGCCCATTAAATAAACAAAACAAACAAAACAGATTGACGTAGAGGTGCACAAATAAGTTTTTCAAACTGAACCGGTTTGAAATCAAACCGAAACCGGTTTGGTCAAGAAAAGTCAAAACCGTTTTTTTGTGCACCTCTAGATTGACGTGAACAAGAGGAAAAGAATAAAATGAGAATTGACGCAAATTTTATGAAGGGTACATGCTTCCTTTACTTGTGAAAGAGCAACTCGAGTTATGGCACTAAAAGAACATCTGCCAAAGAGTTTGGGTGAGTTTTTAAACACGGAAAAGTTCCAATCTTTGTGCCAATTTGCATGTTTTTGACAAGAACTCTTGCTCATACGTGTTTTATATCTATTTTGCGGTTTTGCCAGGTGTGTATGCCAGAAGCTAAACAAGTTTGCCAACAATCTTGGATGAAAGATGCATTGGATTTGCTAGTAAAGTGACTCGAGTCATCGAAAGATTAACGAGTGAAAAGAAATTCACGAAATGCATCCTGATCACAAGCTCGAGCTACTAGTTGGTTTTTGAACTGCTTATCGAAGATCAAGGCATTCATTAAAAGAAAAGATCAAAGAAACCAAAGAGTTAAAGGTCACAAGTACAATGATTGTTTCTTGATCAACCTTTGTGAGTGGATAAATTTTCATCAAGTCATCTCTGATACTTGTCGTTTTTGGCATAAGTTTAATAATTGTTAGCTGTGAAGGTTTAATCTTGATTAAATTAATTATTAGTTTATTAATTGTTTGTTTGAGTTCATATTAGACTAGGACTGGGTTTGTTTATTTATTTGATTATTTAATAGTTATTGAGTTGGGTTAGGATTAGTTTAACAGAGGGTTTAGGGGACACCGTAAATGGTGGTTTTCAATATTAATAAGAGAGTCGATCTTGGTTTATGTCAAATCCTGTGTTCGTGTTCTTGGACCTGATTTCCAACAATTTGGTCATATTATTTTTAAAAAAAATGAAGAAGTGATATCAGTGTCTTGTTTATTATATATATTGATTTGTCGTAATATAATACAAGTGAACTTTTTTTTGAAAGGCGAACATTGAATGTTGTAACGTCGCACCCCCCGTCACATAGGAGAGTCTCGTCCAACTCCGGCCAATATGTTGTCTTAATCGGGCCCACTTGGCGTCAGATTTGATGAGATTTCAAAGAAAAATCCCACTTAATACGGCCCAGAGTACTGTTTGTTTGTGGTTTTGTATCCAAGGAGGAGTATAAAATTTCTATTATTAGAGCAACTTATTACTTTCTTGTAATTTTGCTATAATTTAAGCAGATTGCTTTAATCTATTGTCGCTAGAATAATTTAAGTAATTGTAAAAGAATTATAACCCTTGTTACAAATTTATGATTTTATACTAAATTTAGTTGACTCGGTAGAGAATTTCTGATTCTGTCACTATGGTTGTTCACGAGCCGAGTATGAGCCGATCAGGCACGAGCCAAGCCAAAACCGAGCCAGGTCAGGATCAAGCTTGAAACAATGGCGGATCCAGAATTTCTTTTATGGGGATAATGTGCTTGGAACGGTCTATAAAAAACTATATAATTTAATCTAACCTAGACACTCTATTATTACTCTAGAAATCCTCTAAACTAGACCACAATAACATGCAAGTGTACCTATCAATTGCAATACAGCTCAACGGAAGTCCCGATATCGAACCCACGAGACACATACACTAACTAAAACTAGACTCTGACAAAGAACTAAACTTATTTAAATTGGGGGGGAACTCTATGAACTATGATTAAACTAATAGAAATCAAAAGTACTAAGAACTCACTATCGACAGCTAACTATCAAGCAAAAGACTCGGTTGAAATCAAGAATTGGGAAAACACTACCTAGGTGTGACTCTTATTTGTGAATCTCGGTTTTCTCTCGGTTATGGAAACTGTGATGGAACCAGGATCTAGAAATACTACACCCTCAGACTACCTAAAGGATCCCTGATCATTCTCAAGGTGTGACCTAAAAGGAAATCTAAGGGGGGTGTGATGCTCACTGGATGGCCAGATTACCTTTCAGTCTCTCCAACAATACTAAAGTACCCTACAGACAGATCATCTTTCGATCTCACTATCTCAGTACATTCAAGGAATGCAAGGGGTAACTTGAAGACTCTCGATAAGACACGGGAATGCAAAGGATACTAGGACAACCAGGGAAACCTCTTTTCAAAGTCTTTGCACCTAAATACCTAACACCAAGGACATACCGACTACCTCTCACCTTTCAGCTATCGTAGTAGGTAGAACATCTATATCCTCTAAACTCTCAAATATTGTTCCTATGGATAATGATATCAAAAACCCATAAACAAATCACAAACACACAGTAGGTGACCTAATCATGTATCTATAACTGAAAGACATTCAGCAAGATTCATGAAGAACAACAAGTGATCATAAATTAGACATAAACATGCAAACACATCAGATCAATTGCAAACAAGTTCTTTACTTTAATATCAAACCATCACAAGAATCCAAAAACCGAAACAACACTAAGAATTTAACAAATCATCATCAAAACCTAGGCAGTTATGAAAGTCTAGCCAACAACCATGTCTAATAGCATCAAAACAGTAGTAAAGAACAGAAACATGGTGTCAATTAAACAAATTAAAGGCAAAGAATCGAAGAATGAGAACCGAATGATTACAAGCTAACCAATCCGGATTCAAAAGCTCCAAATCCTTGCTCCAATGGCTTCCTCTGCTCTGGAAATCGCTTAAAGCTCTCAACTTGACGGCCAAAAGTCCAACCCTTGAATAATGGCATTACAATTCTCTTTATTATTGATTTAGGGCTTTTTCATGGATTTTATAACCTTCGCGTGTCGCAAACCAAAGATCAAGGCCCTTCGCGTGGCGCGAAGGCCAAAACAGTCGGGCCCAATTCTCGAGCCTTTCGCGTGTCACGAACATCTCAGCTTCCATCTTCGCGTGTCACAAAGGACTCAATTTCCAACTTTTTGCATTCTTTTCACCGGCTCTCTCCTTGTGTGCTCGATTTCTTCATGATTTAACTTTGAATTCACACGAGTACCTGTCAACATAATACAGACTTAGAACGAACTAAAAAAAATAAAAACGGATATAAAACTAACTAAAACGAATAGAAAACAATAGGATAAAAGCATGTGTTTTGCAACACATCAGGGGGTCGGAAATTTTTGGGGTCGGTTGACAAGCGATATATAACACGTATATAACACTAAAAATGTTTCATGGGGAGCGATCGGGGGGCAATTTCAAAATTTTATGGGGGACAATCGTGATTTTAACGGGTATATAACACTAAAAAAAAATTCTTATGGAGGGCGGCTGCCCCCATTTGTCCTTACTAGGTCCGCCCATGGCTTGAAATCTTTAATCGAGCTTAAAACTTGAGCTCCAACTTGCTTGTTTATAACTTGAGCTCGCTCGCTCATGGCTCGACGAATCGACTCAATATTGAAGAAAGTAAGGGGAGAAGCAACCTATCAAGAAAAGGAAGCATTCGAGCAGATCCTAACCATCTGATGTAACAAGTTCATACTTGTTGAATCAGTTGAAACCAACTATGCCCTTTTGTATTTGAGCAGATCCCGGCCATCCAATGCTATGATTTGTATATTTTGTTATCATTTAAAGCATTTATCATGTACTTAATGAGAACCAAATAGCAGTTTATAAAGATGTTAAAGAATTTCACTACTAATCCATCACTTAAAGTTCCGCTTAAAAAATGAAATACATTACACAGGTCCTACGAATATGCTTTTTTGAATCCTATAGTTACCGTGTGAACAACAAAAACTAAATGCAGTACCTTTGAGAACTGGTGTTTGTTTCTCATCGAAGTATAGAAAGTGGAGAAAAACGTACGAGCTCCATAGCATAAAGTATACAAACTAACCGCGCAAGGCATTCCGTTCCAATTTATTATTTAAGTTACCCTCATCGTGAAACCTGATACCATCAAACTTACCAGCCCAAAAGAATGAGCATAATGTAATGAAAGATTCCATAACACCACTTACTGATATATATGAAAGAATTCTCATATCATTGAACCAAATTGTTGGGAGTATGAACGATAACAACAAAGCTTTTCTTTCTACTCACATGAACCACATAAATATAAAAGTTCATTTATGGAAACAAGTTGCTCAAATTATCTCCTTCCATGATCAAGAAACCTATAGCAATTAATATAGGGCAATGTTCATGGTGAACTAAGATCATTCTTGTTCTACCAAAAGCACGATCTCCCATGTCATGATATATAACTTGTTATCGTCGTCCATACATTTATTTAGGGGCATTTTAGTCTTTTCACACCCACTTAACAGAAGAAGTTAACCTCCATCCACTTTAGGGACCATGGGTGTAACAAAATGAAAGTATCTTGGACCAAACCCGTATTTTTTCAAAGTTAGGGACCAAATCCGTAATTTGGCCAAACCACGGGGACCATCCGTGTAATTATTTCTTTTATTAACTAAACCGGTATAAAAAGTTGTCCCAGCTATTGTAAAAGCAACAGGACGCTCAACCACCCTCCGACTGCGGACTGCCAATGCATACGGAACTGTTATAATCCAGGCCGATGACACCTGAGGAAAAAAAAACAAATAACAATTTCATCCATTTATTTAGTTCAATTTAGTTACCAAATTAACCACTGCTACAATCAATATAATAATATTAAAAGTAACCTGATAGGGTGTTGAGGCCATTGATGTTGGTTTCTCATGGAAGTATACAAAGGGGGATGAACTCCATAGCATAAAGCCATAAAGCATACAAACTAACAGCCCAAGGCATCCCTTTCCAATTTATTATTTTACCACTTGTTCATATATACGAAAGAATTTTCATATTATTAAACCACACTGCGGGGAGTATGAATGTTTTTTTAATTCCATTTTCTTTTGGAGAAAAATTAAAGAGAGGCTATTTGCATAGAAAAGATGAAGTGGGTTTGAAGGTTATGGGTTATTTATATAAGTGAAATTTGTCATGCATCCTGCGTTGCTTTTTCTCGGCCCATCCCAACTACATGTAAAGGGGTGAATTAGGTGTATCATGTGTTTGAACTTGAATTAATGAATTAGGTAGCTCATGTTTTTGGTCTCTCTAGTATTTGTAGAATCTTTTTAATTCCTAATTGAATATAAGGCCATGTGTTATATCCTGGGAGTAGGGCCGTGAGTGGGCCACATAGGCAACTCATGATGCGAAACACTGCGACATCAAAGTGACCGGGGGTCGGGGGCAGCCCGTTAGTGTTTCTGGCCCATGCTATGGGGGGCCTCCATTTTTTATGGACCTCCAAATTTTGAATTTTCTTTTAGATATACATATGTGTATTGGGCTTGTAGGTAGTGTAGCATGGGCCTATATCAACAACAAAAGAATATAAGGACATGTGTTATATCACTCTAGCATTTGTAGAACTTTTTAATTCCTAATTGAATACAAGGCCATGTGTTATGTCCCGGGAGTAGGGGCGTGAGTGGGTCACATAGGCTACTCATGATGCGAAACACTGCGACACATCAAAGTGACCGGAGGGCGTGAGAGAGTAGCCATGAGCAGCCTCACGTTCGTGAGGCAAACATCTTTTCTTCAACCAATGAGCAGCCTTCACATGTCTGTCTTTTTTTTGGGAAAACTTTACAAAATAGTAATCAAGTTTCTCATCTGTTACATTTTAGTCACTCAAGTTTTTCATCTGTTCCATTTTGGTTACTCAAACTTTTCTTGTCTCATTTTAACCACTTAAGTTTCACATATTATTCCAATCTTGCGCAATTACGATGTTAACATGTTACTTCTTTTTTGGATTTTGTTTTATGAATATGGTGAAAATGTTGGTTTTCTCTTTTTGGATTTCATTTCATCATATCCATAAAATGAAATAAAAAAAAAGTAACTCGTAACATGGTAATTACGCAAGATTGAAACAACATGTGAAACTTGAATGACTAAAATGAGATAAAAAAAGTTTGAGTGACTAAAATGAAACAGATGAGAAACTTGGTTACTATTATGTAAAGTTATCCCTTTTTTATTATAACAAATAATTTAAAATTTAATCTGATTTTTCTCAAATAACACTTCGTTAGCTTAAAAAAACGAAATACACAGGCTTGCTTATTTTTTTTTTAGAACATTCCGGTATAAATTTTAACGAAAACAGAGTTGTTTTAAAAAATATATATTTTTGGTCACGTAAGTGGTTTTGACACATGTTTGGATCAACATTTCAGATAATAAGTAAATATTTAAAAAAATTAATATCAGTTGTTTAAAAATAATTAATAAAATGCTTTAAAAATAATAAAAAAAAATCCAGTCACTATGCTCACACTCATTAACCATAACACATGTTTAGTGAGTGAGAGTGTGGAAACACCCAGTGCCACGCCTACGTGGCTGGACTTTTTGGCTCACCCTCACTAATCATAACCCATAGTACCTAAAGCCATATAAATTGAGGTCGCCATCAAACACGATATGTATTTTTTGACTCCCATTTCGTCATAGGATTTGATGAGGTTTTGCCATATACATTTTAGTCACTCAAGTTTTTCATCTGTTTCATTTTGGTTACTCAAACTTTTCTTGTCTCATTTTAGCCACTTAAGTTTCACATATTATTCCAATCTTGCGCAATTACGATGTTAACATGTTACTTCTTTTTAGGATTTTGTTTTATGAATATGGTGAAAATGTTGGTTTTCTCTTTTTGGATTTCATTTTCACCATATCCATAAAATGAAATAAAAAAAAAGTAACTCGTAACATGGTAATTACGCAAGATTGGAACAACATGTGAAACTTGAGTGACTAAAATGAGATAAAAAAAAGTTTGAGTGACTAAAATGGAACAGATGAGAAACTTGGTTACTATTATGTAAAGTTATCCCTTTTTTATTATAAAAAATAATTTAAAATTTAATCTGATTTTTCTCAAATAACTCTTCGTTAGCTTAAAAAAACGAAATACACAGGCTTGCTTATTTTTTTTTTAGAACATTCCGGTATAAATTTTAACGAAAACAGAGTTGTTTTAAAAAAAATATATTTTTGGTCACGTAAGTGGTTTTGACACATGTTTGGATCAACATTTCAGATAATAAGTAAATATTTTAAAAAATTAATATCAGTTGTTTAAAAATAATTAATAAAATGCTTTAAAAATAATAAAAAAAATCCAGTCACTATGCTCACACTCATTAACCATAACACATGTTTAGTGAGTGAGAGTGTGGAAACACCCAGTGCCACGCCTACGTGGCTGCACTTTTTGGCTCACCCTCACTAATCATAACCCATAGTACCTAAAGCCATATAAATTGAGGTCGCCATCAAACACGATATGTATTTTTTGACTCCCATTTCGTCATAGGATTTGATGAGGTTTTGCCATATACATTTTAGTCACTCAAATTTTTCATCTGTTTCATTTTGGTTACTCAAACTTTTCTTGTCTTATTTTAGCCACTTAAGTTTCACATATTATTCCAATCTTGCGCAATTACGATGTTAACATGTTACTTCTTTTTTGGATTTTGTTTTATGAATATGGTGAAAATGTTGGTTTTCTCTTTTTGGATTTCATTTTCATCATATCCATAAAATGAAATAAAAAAAAAGTAACTCGTAACATGGTAAATACGCAAGATTAGAACAACATGTGAAACTTGAATGACTAAAATGAGATAAAAAAAGTTTGAGTGACTAAAATGGAATAGATGAGAAACTTGGTTACTATTATGTAAAGTTATCCCTTTTTTATTATAAAAAATAATTTAAAATTTAATCTGATTTTTCTCAAATAACTCTTCGTTAGCTTAAAAAAACGAAATACACAGGCTTGATTATTTTTTTTTTAGAACATTCCGGTATAAATTTTAACGAAAACAGAGTTGTTTTAAAAAAAATATATTTTTGGTCACGTAAGTGGTTTTGACACATGTTTGGATCAACATTTCAGATAATAAGTAAATATTTAAAAAAATTAATATCAGTTGTTTAAAAATAATTAATAAAATGCTTTAAAAATAATAAAAAAAATCTAGTCACTATGCTCACACTCATTAACCATAACACATGTTTAGTGAGTGAGAGTGTGGAAACACCCAGTGCCACGCCTACGTGGCTGCACTTTTTGGCTCACCCTCACTAATCATAACCCATAGTACCTAAAGCCATATAAATTGAGGTCGCCATCAAACACGATATGTATTTTTTGACTCCCATTTCGTCATAGGATTTGATGAGGTTTTGCCATATACATTTTAGTCACTCAAATTTTTCATATGTTCCATTTTGGTTACTCAAACTTTTCTTGTCTCATTTTAGCCACTTAAGTTTCACATATTATTCCAATCTTGCGCAATTACGATGTTAACATGTTACTTCTTTTTTGGATTTTGTTTTATGAATATGGTGAAAATGTTGGTTTTCTCTTTTTGGATTTCATTTTCATCATATCCATAAAATGAAATAAAAAAAAAGTAACTCGTAACATGGTAAATACACAAGATTAGAACAACATGTGAAACTTGAATGACTAAAATGAGATAAAAAAAGTTTGAGTGACTAAAATGGAATAGATGAGAAACTTGGTTACTATTATGTAAAGTTATCCCTTTTTTATTATAAAAAATAATTTAAAATTTAATCTGATTTTTCTCAAATAACTCTTCGTTAGCTTAAAAAAACGAAATACACAGGCTTGATTATTTTTTTTTTAGAACATTCCGGTATAAATTTTAACGAAAACAGAGTTGTTTTAAAAAAAATATATTTTTGGTCACGTAAGTGGTTTTGACACATGTTTGGATCAACATTTCAGATAATAAGTAAATATTTTAAAAAATTAATATCAGTTGTTTAAAAATAATTAATAAAATGCTTTAAAAATAATAAAAAAAATCCAGTCACTATGCTCACACTCATTAACCATAACACATGTTTAGTGAGTGAGAGTGTGGAAACACCCAGTGCCACGCCTACGTGGCTGCACTTTTTGGCTCACCCTCACTAATCATAACCCATAGTACCTAAAGCCATATAAATTGAGGTCGCCATCAAACACGATATGTATTTTTTGACTCCCATTTCGTCATAGGATTTGATGAGGTTTTGCTGACTATATTCACAAATTTATTATAATTGTCAATTTGGGGATCCAAGTTTTATAAACTATGACCTTTTGATTGCCACTTGTTCAAATATTATGTTAATCATATGCAATAATCGTTCATTTTACGTGTTTATGATCAACTTTTAAGATATGTATATTGGGTAAATGACACTTCAAGAGCAAGGGCAAGAAGCAATCATATGAAGGGTACATGTTTTTCTTACTTGTGAAAGAGCAACTCGACTTATAGCCCGAAAATAACACTCGCCAAAGAGTTTGCAGGGTGAGTTTTGATACGCGAAAAAGTTTCAATCTTTGAGCTAGTTTGCAAGTTCTTCACAAGAAATCTTGCTCATACATGTTTTATATCTTTTGCGGTTTTGCCAGGTGAGTGTACCAGAAGCTAAACATGTTTGCCAACAATCTTGGATGAAAGAAGCATTGGATTTGCAAGTGAAACGACTCGTGGGTTTTTTAAGTCGGATCACATGATTAATGGGGAAAACTGGAAAAGGAACTCATGAACCGCCCTTGGATCACATGCTTGAACCACTAGTCTGTTTTTTAAGTCGGTCGCATGGTTATGGTGGATCAAGGCATTCGTTAGAAGAAGAGATCAATTAAACCGAAGAGACAAAAGGTCAAAAGTATAAAGAATTAAAGATGATTTCTGGATCAATCTTTCTGACTGAATAAACTTTCACCAAGTCATCTCTACAGTTACTTCTTCTTTTTGGCATACATTTCCACAACAATAATTGTTGGTTTAGTTTATATATTTTGTTTTGTTGTAATATAATGCAACAAGTGAATTAAAAGAGTATCGTTTGCTTCTTGTTTTGTATCCAACGTGAACAGAAACTAACCTTTCATATATTAGGGCCAGCTTAGGCTCGAGCTTCGAAATGGGAGAATGTAACGAACCAAAATCCGGGTTTCGTTATAAATGAATAAATATTCTAATAAATATTATGGTGAAAATAATATTTTAGAAATAAGTTGAAACAAGTGGGTTTCAAGTTAGTAATGGGGTTATATTAATTTTAACTAATTTTGGAATGAAAATGGATGAAATAGAAGTTGAGGGACTGAAAGAGCAAATATGGCAAATCTGCCATATTTGACTAATGAGAAGTCAAAGTTCAGCATTTTGATTTTGTGGGTGTCGATGCTCTCAAGAGAAAAAGGGAGAAAAGGAGTTTTGAAGCTAAATCTTGCAATTGAAGCTTGATTTGTGTAGGTTTTGGATTGCACATCACCTTCCTAACATCAAGTAAATGATAATCTTCCATTTCATTTCACCATTGATGTGTTCTTGGTGGGTTTTGGGTGAAATCTGAAATTTATGATGCATGTGGTTAATTAGTGTTAGTTTGTTGATAATCTAGCTAAACTAATGGTAAAAAATGGTGATTAACATCTTAGAACCCTTTGATTATGATTATGAGAAGTTAGGGTTCATATGGAGAAATTTGGGGGTATTTGGATTATGATGATAGAATGTTGAATTAATGATGATTAATTGTTTGTATGATGTTAGACACTTGAACAAACACCAATTTAACCTAATAATAATTATTGAATGAAAAATTAGTGTTAATGTAAGGATAATGAAACTCAAGTATGTGAGTTTGGGGTGAAAGAGGGTGTTTGGAAATGAGTATAACTCAAACGGGTCAGTTTGGGTTGGAAATGGGAAATTGGGTTGTGAAACCAATTAAAATGTGATTTTGATGTATGTTAGATTACTAAACTAGATGAATGTGTTTAGGTAATCAAATTGCAAAACGTGAAGTGGAATCGGGACCTTCAAATCCACAAGTTAAGTGATTTTGCACTTACTTAGTAATTGATGAAAAAGGGTGTTATATGTAATGTTGTATGCATAATATGTTAAGTTGCATAATGTGTTATGTGGTATGAATGTGTATAGAGGTGTACGAATAAGTGAATGAATGTAGTTATAGTTTTAATACTATAATGGATATGTGGATATCGAGTTATGGTCTAAGTACCATAATGGATATGTGGATAGGAAGTTATGATCTAAGAATCACAATGGAAATGTGGTGATGAAGTTATGGCCTATGTGCCAAAGTGGAAGTGGAAATGAGTTAATTATGAATGTTATTTGAAAAGAATTAAACTTGTAAGGTGATATGCAAGTGATATGTAGTATATTGACAAATTGGGTGGAAACAGGTCAAATTGGTGAATGGGTGAAAACAAGTAAATTTTACTTGTTTGTTATGTTTTATCTTCATTACTAATGGTGATATGTTTATGTGGTTATGTAGGAAAAGCTCCGATATAGTCCAAGTCAAGTCCAAGGCGTTGGCGGATTCTCGTATGTGTAAATGGTTGATTTTGGGATGTGTATTGAAATCCTCGAAAGGGGTGTGAATTTAGGGCAAGAATTGATGTTTTGGTGATATAGTGGTGTATGTATACTTTTGGTCAAAATCCCAGGTGTTTGGGAATTTTTGGTGTCATGTTGAAAAAAAAAAGTTGGAAAATTGGTTAAGTGTTGAAACCTACAGAAGCCTGGAAACCTTCTGTGAAAACAGGTCCCTCGCGGTACGCTAGAAACCAGGTTGGGTTCTCTCGCGGTACGCGAGAGGCCTGGTTTTCGGCTGACTTTCTGATACTCCCTCGCGGTACGCGAGAGGGAGGGACCTGGTCTCTCGCGGTACGCGATGACCTAAAAAAAATTCCTTTGGATAAATGCTTTCGCGCGTTTAAAATTTTATTCAAACCGGTTTTTGAGTTAAGGGTGTTACAACTTGGTATTAGAGCGATGGTTTGAGGGATTTGGTGTGTGAGGCACCAAACTCAAATCGGATGCTCTTGATATGGGGGAAATGATACGAGAATCCATGAAGGACCTGACTAAGACTCGGAGCTTACGAAAATGAAAGGTTAGTAATGTTATGATTAATGTTGTTACATAAGGTGTATATGTATATGTATGATTGAATGACAAAGTGTTATGTGAGCCGAAACTTGTTTTGTGATTTGTTATATGAATATGATAATTACACTTGGGCATAACGTATTATTAAACATGTCTAGCCAATATGATTAATAAGACGAGATGTGCAAGGGTCTTTATGATAACCTTATAAAAATGAACATTTGTGAGGATTAGGTGAAGTTGATTATATATGTATGTATATTTGTAGATATATATATACTTAGTACACATAAGAGTGTAAGTGTGATGGATACCTTAGGTATTGAAAGTGTAAGGATGTTAAGGTGTTTTTGTTCTAATTCTCAGCTAAAAGATGACAGACGATGCGAATAGGGAACCGTTGGATCCAAGAATCCAAGAGTTAATAAAGGAAGGAGTGGCCAAGGCTTTTGAGCAAGCCACAACTCTGTTGATGGAAGAAATGAGAGGGGCTATTAAGCTTACTCTCGAGGAGGTATCGAAAGAGAAAGAGAAGGAACCTTAAGGTTGTACTCTTAAGGAGTTCATGGTAATCTAGCCAAAGGAGTATAACGGGCAAGTGGACCCGATCCTTAGCCACAGGTAGGTGGTGGATATGGAATCCAACTTTGAAACGACTAAATGTAAGCTCGAAGACATGGTGATGTTCAGTGTGCCAGTGTTGACTGGGAGGGCAAAGAAATGGTTGTTGAATCTCCAAAAGGAGAGGGGTGATTTGGGTGTGACCTCCATGACTTGGGAGGAGTTTAAGGTGGCTTTTCTGAAATACCACTACCCACAAGCCGCAGTTGACAGGATAACTGAGGAGTTTCTCCTCATGAGGTAAACGACAGAGTCGATTGATAAGTTGGCAGGGACTTTCTTTGATCGCGCCAAGTTCTGTCCGGACGTGGTGTCGACCAAGAAGGCAAAGATTGACAGATTTTATGCTATGTTGACTGTGGAGTTCAGAGATAGCATATCTCCTTCCTCTTTTACCACACTTGTTGACTTGATAAATAGGTGTCGGGAAAGAGAGGTAGAGTTGAGGAAGCAAGAGGTGAAAAGAGAAAGCTTGAAATTGTGGAACAAGTTGTGAAGAAGATAAAGGGCGGGAGCCCTAGTAAGAATTCTTTTAGCAAGTTTTCTCCATGGGGATGCAAGGTTTGTGGAAAGGAGCACTTTGGGGAGTGTAGGAAGGGAATGTCGAATTGCTATAAATGTGGGAAGCGGGGCATATGGCTAATCAATGTCCAAGCCAAATCCATATATGCTATAATTTTTAAAAGCCGGGGCACAATAGGGCAGATTGCCCCGATCTGAAGCAAGGTGGAAGTGAAAGGAAGGTTTAAATACCAAAGCCAAAGGGTAGAGCTTTCCACATCTCGGCGGAAGAGGCAAGGAATAACTCAGAGGTGGTGTCAGGTACATTCAAGATTAACTCTTTACCTGCACTAGTTTTATTTGATTCGGGGGCTAGTCGTTCATTTGTGTCCTTGAAATTTGTTAAGCATTCTTCGTTTCTAAGTAGCAAGTTAGATGAACCCTTAGAAATCGAGGCGGCAAATGATAAGAGTTTCCTAGTGTTTGATATTTATAAAAATTGCAAGTTAAGGGCGGGGGGTGAAACGTTCCCTATAGACTTAATTCCTATGACCATGGGGGATTTTGATGTAATAGTAGGGATGGATTGGTTATCAAAGAACAAAGAGAATATTCTATGTGGACCTAAAGTGATACAACTCGTTTCCCCGATGGGTGAGTCCTTTTACATAGAAGGTGAAAAGAAAGGTAAGGTAAGATTGTGTTCTTATGTGAAGACAACAAAGTACATGGCACGTGGGTGCAAGGCGTACATGGCTTGTGTTGCGGTTGTGATCGAGAAAGTGAGAGATATTCGCGATGTTCCGGTTGTGAATCAGTTTGAGGATGTGTTTCTAGATGAATTACCGGGGGTTCCTCAGGAGAGGGAAGTAGAGATTGGGATTGATTTGTTACCGGGTGCTAAGCCGGTAGCCAAGGCACCTTATAGGTTGGCACCGCCGGAGATAAAAGAGCTAATTCGCCCGAGCGTCTCGCCTTGGGGTGCGCCCGTTCTCTTCGTTAAAAAGAAAGATGGAAGCATGAGAATGTGTATGGATTATCGGGAGTTGAACAAGTTGACGGTGAAGAATAGGTACCCATTACCTCGAATTGACGACCTCTTCGATCAATTGCAAGGGGCGTCATGGTTCTCTAAGATTGATTTAAAATCCGGGTACCATCAATTGTGTAGAAGCATGTTTCGTAACTATAGATTAAATTCTATGTATCGGTGTACGTGGCTAGTACGCAGGAGGGTGTTCCTGAGTACTTAGCCCGCACACCAGTTTGGTCCTGCGTACTTAGTAAGTACGCAAGGCTTTTGCCTTGCGTACTTGTCAAGTACGCATGACCAAACCATGCATACTTGCCTTGCGTACTTGTCAAGTACGCAGGAAGTGTTCCTGCCCCTATAAATAGAAGACTTGTCTTCATTTGTAGGTGAAACTCTGGAACTAGGTTGAGAGATGTCCGGGTCTGGAAGAGCTCTCCCGACCCCTGGACCGTGAGCTTAGATGAGAGATGTGTGTTCCTTCGGTATGTAGTCTGTAATACGGGATGACTTCTTTGCTATGGATTACGTTTCGTTTCATTATCTTTTGTCTTTGTTCGTGTTTCTCTGTCTAGTTTCTTTGTTCCCACACAAATCACAGAACAGATCGTGTTATATCCGCTGCGCGACGAGGCTCTCGGGACCTACAAGTGGTATCAGAGCCTCGGTGTTCGTTGATTTGTGTTCCAGTTTTGATTTTTTAGGGTTTTGAGCAAAACGAGTTCGTAACCTAAAATCCTTAAAATCGAGTTTGTTATCACTTCATTTGGTGTTTGGAAGGCTAAGGGTTTGTTAGATGATGTTTTCGAAGCTTTTGGAAGCATTAATTTCTCAGATCCGTCACTTTTCGAGCATTCTCCTCAAGATCCGTCAAGAACACTACTGTACTGAACAAGTACGCAGAATCACCTTTTCTGCGTATTTGCTAAGTACGCATGGGTTAGCCCTGCGTACTTAGTAAGTACGCATGAGAAGTGACATGCGTAGCTAAGTACGCAAGAGCATTTCTCTGCGCACTTAGCAAGTACGCATGAGTACTTGGCTTTGCGAACTTACTAAATACGCAGCAACACCCTACATGTGCGTATTTACTAAGTACGCATGAAGAGTTTTTTGGCGGGAAAACCTTCCTTGTCCAAAATTTTGTGTGATCATTTGTACGCGTGTTTCAGACCATTTTTGAGAAGATAGTAATTTTGGTTTTTCCGGACCAGAATTTGTATACGATGTGGCTTGGCGAAACACGAACGAGATTTTTGTTGGATGATACCACTTGTCATACATTGTTTATGGGTCCATACCTGAAAATGTAGGCTACGAGTATCCGGGATACTTATTTAATAGGGTATGAATGCTGAACTAATGGAAGCAATTGGGTCGTCATCGGCTAAAGGTCTCGTTCTATTTGTGAAGATGTGGCTGCTTTGGGTCTTTTGGAAAAAGAATCATCTTGTTTAGGTATTCAAACCTGAATATGTAGGCTACGAGTATCTAAGATACTTATTTAATAGGGGATGAATACTGGAACAACTTGAACCCAAGGATTTGCTGTTTTGGATCTTTGCAAAGGAATTAAAGAATAAAATCCTGGAGTTGGCTAGTTGTGCTTTTTGAGGATTTGAGTGAAGTGGTGATGAAGCTGGTCATAGTTTACAGAGAAATGAGGGGGATAAAATCTAGTATTCATGAGACATTAAAGAGGTGGTGGAAAAGCCGTTGGTACTTCCTATATATATACCTCTCTGACGTAACATGGATCTCAACCGTGATTTCTCGTGTAATCTATATTTTTCGTGTTTGATTCTATCGTGTGTTTTCAAGATGAAGCTGGATATTCGTTGGATTATTAGTTGAAGATGGAACCTTTTATCATCGGCCGATGGGATAGGAAACATACCCTTGTTTCTGGTCTAGTCAGGTGGAGCTTAAACTGAAAGGGGATATTGGAAATGAACATCTTCGGGAATTTGGTTGACTCGTGAAGATACAGAATAGAGTTGGACACATCTGGTTAAAGACTTAAGTTTATCTTACTGGAATTCCTATGGGAGCTGATTAGTTTGATACAGGTTATTGGAAACTCAAACTCTCTATCATATGCCAGCTGATTTGGAGTTGTCTTAGTCTACTATTGTTACCTAGTTAGGAAGACATTGTAAGACTCAGAGTCCTAAGTCAGGGTGGAGGTTGCTACTGCTGAGAGGATGAACTACAATGAGTTGTGTTGGGTTAGTTGGTTCTTATTGAAGCACTTGGTTTGGTCTACAATGAAAGCTACAGTTATGACGGAGTCGGGTTTGTCATCACTTGGCAACTGAAGACTGAAGTTTGAAGATTTGAAAATCTCAAGTGGAATGCCAGAAGATCAAGTCTCGCCAGAAGACACGTGATGTCATTAGTTTAGAGGGAGTCTGTTAGGACATTCTTTGTAAACTGATGTATATCAGTGTTAGAGATAGATAGAATTTGATGCTATAGTTAAGAGGGAGTTTGTAGAAGCATGTTTTGTAACTATAGATTAAATTCTATGTATCGGTGTACGTGGCTAGTACGCAGGAGGGTGTTCCTGAGTACTTAGCCCGCACACCAGTTTGGTCCTGCGTACTTAGTAAGTACGCAAGGCAATTGTCAAGTACGCATGACCAAACCATGCGTACTTAGTAAGTACGCAAGGCTTTTGCCTTGCGTACTTGTCAAGTACGCAGGAAGTGTTCCTGCCCCTATAAATAGAAGACTTGTCTTCGTTTGTAGGTGGAACTCTGGAACAGGTTGAGAGATGTCCGGGTCGGGAAGAGCTCTCCCGACCCCTGGACCGTGAGCTTAGATGAGAGATGTGTGTTCCTTCGGTATGTAGTCTGTAATACGGGATGACTTCTTTGTTATGGATTACGTTTCGTTTCATTATCTTTTGTCTTTGTTCTTGTTTATCTGCTTCGTTCTCTTTGTTCCCACACAAATCACAGAACAGATCGTGTTATTTCCGCTGCGCGACGAGGCTCCCGGGACCTACAAATTGAAAGTGAAAGAAGATGATGTTCATAAGACAACTTTTCGCACTCGATACGGTCACTATGAGTTTACGGTTATGCCATTCGGTTTAACCAACGCACATGCAGTTTTCATGGATCTTATGAACCGAGTGTGTAGACCGCTCCTCGATCGTTCAGTCATTGTGTTTATTGAAGATCTTCTCATTTATTCAAGGAGAGAAGGTGATCATGCTTGTCATTTGCGTGAAATTCTTTAAGTTCTTCAATGGGAAAAGTTTTATGCAAAAATTTTCTAAGTGTGCATTTTGGTTGCGCGAAATCCAATTCTTGGGTCATGTGATTAATGAGAAAGGGATTACTGTCGACCCATCCAAGATAGTGGTGGTTAAAGATTGGTTATCGCCGAAAACTCCTTCGGAGATTAGAAGTTTCTTAGGGTTGGCGGGTTATTATCGGCGGTTTATTGAAAACTTCTCTCAGATTGCTTTGCCGATGACGAAGTTGACGCGAAAGGAGACTAAATTTGTATGGGGTTACGAGCAAGAATCTGCCTTTCAACTCTTGAAAGAAAAGTTTACTAAGGCGCCTGTTTTTTCATTGCCGGACGGGACCGAAGATTTTGTTTTGTATTCGGATGCCTCGCATTCGGGATTGGGTTGTGTTTTGATGCAACGGGGGAAGTGATTGCTTACGCGTCTAGGCAATTGAAGACTCACGAGATGAATTACCCTACCCATGATTTAGAACTTGCGGCCGTGGTTTTTGCGCTCAAATTTGGAGGCATTATTTGTACGGGGCTAAGTGTACGATGTACACGGATCACAAAAGTCTCAAGTACTTCTTTGACCAAAAGGATCTCAACATGAGGCAAAGGCGGTGGCTTGAATTGGTCAAGACCTATGATTGTGAGATACTTTATCATCCGGGTAAAGCTAATGTGGTGGCGGATGCTCTTATTCGGAAAACGAGCCATACACCTATCAAGGTGAAGTCATTTAAGATGACAATTTCATCATCTCTTATTGATGAAATCCGGGAGGCTCAAGTGTTAGCACTTGGTGGTGATTTGAAGAAGGAACGGATGGTTGCTTATGTTGATAAGCTTGGGGAAAATAGTTCGGGTTTAAAGACATGCTTTGATAGAATTTGGATTCCTAGGTTGTCAAGTGTTTTGACAACTATTTTAGATGAGGCGCATAAGTCCAAGTATTATATCCATCCGGGGGCTACGGAAAATTTTTATGATTTGAGGTGTCATTTTTGGTGGCCGGGTATGAGGCGTGATATTGTTAAGTATGTGGAGAGATGTATTACATGCTTAAGGGTAATTCCATGTTAAGTATACGACATTTACTTCTCGTTTTTTGAAGAAATTCCATGAGAATGGGGACTAGATTGAATCTTAGCACCGCTTATCATCCACAAACGGATGGTCAAAGCGAGCGAACGATTCAAACGCTCGAGGATATGTTGCGGGAGTGTGCTTTGGATTTTGAGGGTAATTGGGACGACCATTTACCGTTGGCTACCATTCTAGTATTGGTATTCCGCCTTTTGAGGCGTTGTATGGGAGGAAATGTCGAACACCCGTGTGTTGGGGTGAAATTGGTCAGCGGGAACTTAGTAGTAAAGAGGTGGTCAAGGAAACTAATAGTAGTATTGACCAAATAAGGGCACGCTTGAAGGCGGCTCAAGATCGCCAAAAGTCCAATGCGGATAATAGAAAGCGGGCGATTAAGTTTCAAGTGGGGGACTTTGTGCTTTTGAAAGTCTCTCCTTGGAAAGGGGTGATACGGTTTAGGAAACGGGGGAAGTTAAGTCTACGTTTCATCGGACTGTTTAAGGTGATAGCAAGGGTGGGTGCGATGGCTTATCGTTTGGAGCTACCGGAGGGACTAAGTAGGCTTCACAACACGTTTCATGTGTCTCATTTGAGAAAATGTTTGGCGGATGAATCTACTTTTATTCCATTGAATGATATTGAATTGGATGAAAAATTGAATTATGTTGAGAAACCGGTGGTAATCTTGGATAGAAAGGTTAATCGTTTACGCAATAAAGAGATATGTCAAGTTTTGGTGATGTGGAAACAAAAGAAGGGAGCGGAAATGACTTGGGAAACCGAGGAAGAAATGCTCAAATATTATCCGAACCTTTTTATGTGAAGTCGAGTTTCGGAGACGAAACCCAAATAAGGGGAGGTGATTTGTAACGAACTAGAATCCGGGTTTCGTTATAAATGAATAAATATTCTAATAAATATTATGGTGAAAATAATATTTTAGAAATAAGTTGAAATAAGTGGGTTTCAAGTTAGTAATGGGGTTATATTAGTTTTAACTAATTTTGGAATGAAAATGGATGAAATAAAAGTTGAGGGACTAAAAGTGCAAATATGGCAAATCTGCCATATTTGACTAATGAGAACTCAAAATTCAGCATTTTGATTTTGTGATGCTCTCAAGAGAAAAAGGGAGAAAATGAGTTTTGAAGCTAAATCTTGCAATTGAAGTTTGATTTGTGAAGGTGTTGGCTTGTACATCACATTCCTAACATCAAGTAAGTGATAATTTTCCATTTGATTTCACCATTGATGTGTTCTTGGTGGGTTTTGGATGAAATTCGAAATTTATGATGAATGTGGTTAATTAATGTTAGTTTGTTGATAATCTAGCTAAACTAAAGGTAAAGAATGGTGATTAACATCTTAGAACCCTTTGATTATGATTATGAGAAGTTAGGGTTCATATGGAGAAATTTGGGGATGTTTGGATTATGATGATAAAATGTTGAATTTATGATGATTAAGTGTTTGTATGATGTTATACACTTGAACAAACACCAATTTAACCTAATAATGATTATTGAATGAAAAATTAGTGTTAATGTAAGGATAATGAAACTCAAGTAGGTGAGTTTGGGGTGAAAGAGGGTGTTTGGATATGAGTATAACTCAAACGGGTCAGTTTGGGTTGGAAATGGGAAATTCAGTTATGAAACCAATTAAAATGTGATTTTGATGTATGTTAGATTACTAAACTAGATGAATGTGTTTAGGTAATCAAATTGCAAAACGTGAAGTGGAATCGGGACCTTCAAATCCACAAGTTAAGTGCTTTTGCACTTACTTAGTAATTGATGAAAAATATTGTTATATGTAATGTTGTATGTATAATGTGTTATGTGGTATGGATGTGTATAGAGGTGTACGAATAAGTGAATGAATGTAGTTATAGTTTTAATACTATAATGGATATGTGGATATCGAGTTATGGTCTAAGTACCATAATGGATATGTGGATATGAAGTTATGATCTAAGAATCATAATGGAAATGTGATGATGAAGTTATGGCCTATGTGCCAAAGTGGAAGTGGAAATGCGTTAATTATGAATGTTATTTGAAAAGAATGAAACTTGTAAGGCAAGTGATATGTAGTATATTGACAAATTGGGTGGAAACAGGTCAAATTGGTGAATGGGTGAAAACAAGTAAATTTTACTTGTTAGTTATGTTTTATCTTCATTACTAATGGTGATATGTTTATGTGGTTATGTAGGAAAAGCTCCGATATAGTCCAAGTCAAGTCCAAGGCGTTGGCGGATTCTCGTATGTACATGTAAATGGTTGATTTTCGGATGTGTATTGAAATCCTCGAAAGGGGTGTGAATTTGGGGCAAAAATTGATGTTTTGGTGATATTGTGGTGTATGTATACTTTTGGTCAAAATCACAGGTGTTTGGGAATTTTTGTTGTCATGTTGAAATGAAAAGGTTGGAAAATTAGTTAAGTGTTGAAACCTGCAGAAGCCTGGAAACCTTCTGTGAAAACAGGTTTCTCGGGTACGCGAGAAACCAGGTTGGGTTCTCTCGCGATACGCGAGAGACCTGGTTTTCGGCTGACTTTCTGATACTCCCTCGCGGTACGTGAGAGGGAGGGACCTAGTCTCTCGCGGTACGCGAGACATAAAAAAATCATTGGGATAAATGCTTCCGTGCGTTTAAAAGTTTATTCAAACCGGTTTTTGAGTTAAGGGTGTTACAGAGAAGCAGCCGATCAAGAAAAGGAAGCATCCGGGATGCCGATTACATCGTACGAGCAGGGTTGAGGTTCCTCAAGAATGCCACCATATTATCTTAAAAAACATCCCTGTGATCTTCGACTAGATGAGGTGTTATAGTATTGAAAAACCCAATGCATCGCGCGGGGGAAAACACTAGTGCACACTAAATTATATAAGACTTGAGCCTTACTCACATGAGTCTCACTCACCTTTCGTCTAATTCCGTGTGATAAAGTGATAAGTTTATGGAAAATAATGAAAATGACTATTTTAAATTTTGACCAAAGCTTTTACACAATTTTAAAAAAAATGATTACGTAAAAGGTCTAAGTGATCACGGAAAACTACTATAAAAACTGGTATCGCTACGGATTTTTGTTACGGAAAAACACGATCGTAAATTTTGCTATGGATTTGCTACAAAGACATTTTGCTATCCTTTACCTACGGATATTCCGTCGCAAACAAAATCCGCAGCAAAATCGAGAAACTAAACATTTAAAAATTAACTAAAAATTAAATTAATAAGATAGTAGTAAAATCCGTAATAAAAACGAGAAAATAATTATTAATAAAAAAAGTTTAATAAAATTCGTAGCAAAATTTGTTGTAAAATAGAGAAAACAAACATTAAAACAAATTAAAATACTTTAATGAAATTTGTAGCAAAATCCTTAGCAGTAAATAGAGAAAAGAGACATTAGTAAAAAAGGTTTTATAAAATCATAGCAAAATCGAGAAAATAATATTAAAAAACTAAAACTAATTTAATAAAATTCGTAGCAAAATCAAGAAAATAATAAAACCGTGTATTATCTCAGGCTCTCAGCAGGGTCTTACAGGGCATACAAAATTATTTGCCGATCGAAAAGATGTGCTTATCACTCTACTTTGCAACAACCAAGCTCTGACACCACTTCCTTTCCACAATAGTGTTGATATTTGCTTGAACGGACGTTAATAAGTTTAATAAAAATCGTATCAAAATCTAGAATTTTTTTTAATTATAATAGATAATTCAATGAAGTTTGTAACAAAATCAAGAAAGTAAATATTTAACAAATATCCTAGTAAAATCAAAAAATATATATAATTAGAAATAGTTTAATAAAATTTGTACGTAGTAAAACATGAACGAACTCATATATATAGTAGAGTAAATTTCGTTTTAATTCCTTTTGGTTTGCTTAAAAAATCGCTTTGAGTCCAATGGTTTTAATTAGACTTTTTGAGTACTTGTGATTTTATTTTTGTTTCAATTAAACCCATGACACTAACACCGTTAGTTTTTTCGGTTAAATTAAGAGGTATTTTAGTCTTTTTACAAGTTATTAAAATAGTTTCATAGTTAAGGGTTTTTTATGTAACTTACTAATAAAACAAATAAAAACCCAAACCAACCCCCATTTCTCACTACTTCCACCACCACCAAACACTGCCCTTCACCACCATCATCTCAGACTTCCATTTTATCTACAATACCCTTACAACTACAGAAAGTGAGTTTAGCACAACCCCTCTCCCTCATCGTTCTTCATCTCCTTAAACCCTAAAAACCCAATTTTCTCAAAAACCTACTTTTGCCTGTATGAGAGAGAGAGAGATTGGAGGAAGTGATAATGGAGACTGGTCGGCGCATAAGGAGAAGGAGAAAAAGAAGTTACTGGCTCTGGATCCGATTGCTAAGACTCTGGCCGGCAACCACCACCACCATCTCCAGCGCCACCCTCCTCCCCAACACCACTACCGTTACCGATCTGAACCGAAATGGGGGGTTTTCAACCCTTGAATACACCACTATGGAGACGGAGAACTCACCAGAGACAACAAGCCCAGGGCACTGAATGGGCGGTGGAGATGGTGGTGTTCAGAAAAAACGGCTAGGTTTACCGACGACGGTGTTGCTGTGGTGGGAGCTAGGGTTAAGAGGGGTGGGTCTTGGGAGGGGAGTAGGCTAGCAGTGGTGGATTGGGGAGGAGGAGGGTGGCGCTGGAGACGGTGGTGGTGGTTGAAATGTGGATCGGGGATTGTGTGGGTTTTGATTGTATATAAAACCTATTTACAGAAATAGTCCCTTCAAAATTACACTATTAGTCCATATAATGTTCTTCAATTTAACAGAATCATCCTAACGATGTTAGTGTCATGGATTTAATTAAAACAAAAATGAAACCACAAGAACTTAAAAAGTCCAATTAAAATCATTAGATTCAAAGCGATTTTTTAAACAAATTACAAGAACTCAAAACGAAATTTACTCTATATGGTATGTTAAAACTTAATGAGTCATTAAAGCATGTTCGAATATCATGTTGAAACTTAATATGGCCTAGAAAGACTACCGTACCCTACAAAGCGCTATAATGATCTTAAATGAGTCATTAACAAAATAAATATATAAAAAAACAAAAATACCCTTTGTTTAACATTAAAAAATAGATAGGATTAATCGATCGAATAAAAATGACAAGTTTTGAAAAACACGAATACGCGTAGAAGAAAAAAATGAAAGTGTCGAAAAGTAACCGAATATGAGGATGAAAATGATATATTACTCTAAAATCAAACTTTCAATCATGGAGAATAAAAATCACTGTCTAAATCAAACTTCATTAATTAATTCATCAAACTTTTAACGCCAAAAACATTATACTTTTAAAAGTATTTCGAGTCAAAAAGGTTTTTAATAAACGATTAAAAAGGTTATATAACATTAAAAATTTAATAAACATACAACACGATATAAAGTTACAAATCGACCCTCAAACCCATCACACAAAATGCTTAAAACAATTCACCATCACCTAAGCAACCTTCAAGTGAGGATCCACCTCCACCCTACCAACACCTTGCTCCGCCACCTCAACTTCCCCAATCACCACCCCATCCGCCCTCTCCTCCTCCTCGCTCACATAATTCGGGTCCTTCTCATCCACCGCAGGCGGGGCGGGGTCTAGCTCGTCGCTTACGATCCCTCCAGGACCGTCCCATGTGTACTTCCCGCCCCGCCCGCCTTTGGCCTGCTTCTCGATCGGAATCCCGTCGCGCGGGTGGCGGTCAAGGCGACGTAACCCCTTATCTGTCAACTTCTTCTCTATGTGTTTCAAAGTATCAATATTGTGAGTTTGCACTTCCTTTTTCCCCACTCGTTTCCGGCCTTCTTCGTCGGCGCTCACTGGTCGAAACGTCACCGTTTCTTGCTTATCGTCTATCTGCTTTGCTTTGTCCATGATTCTATCCTCTTCCTTTTAACTACCAATTAAAAACGATGGGAAATCTTTATGGATGTCTATCATGCGTGCGTGGTGTGGTGACTGGTGATTATATATATTGGCTGCAAAGGAGAGCGCTATAAGGTGCTAGAATGTTCAGCCACGTGTTAGCTTTTCGCCACGTGTCCTTTCTGGATTATTCAAAGGATATATTCCATTTGTCTAGATGCTTCGTAGTATTAACTGAAAATTTAAAAATTAATTAATTATTAAAATTTAGTTTATAACTAGAAACTAGAAAGGTTGTCCGATGCTTCGCGACGGGAGGCGCACCTTAAATGGTTAAGACGTTTACATTAACGTGACTAAACAAAAAAAATGTGGTTAAATAACTTGTCCTGCGCACCACGACGGGAGGCGAACCTTAAACGGTTGAGCCTGTGACATTAACATGACTAAGCACAAAAAGAAACGTTGTCAAATACATAAAAGAAACATATTAAATTACGGCGACTAGATTGTGGAGATCGAAACATATATAAAAGACAGTTACATAATGGTACCAATATTTTTCAATGGTGTTAGTCTCATTCTTCACAGTAACAGTATGTCAGCGTCAGTCGATATAACCCACGATACCTATATTAACACACAATGCTTCCAATTAGGGGTGTTCAAAGTCGGATATCCGAAAATTCGGATATCCGAATTTCGGATATCCGAAATTTTCGGATAGTGGATTTCACTATCCGAATCCGTATCCGAAATTTCGGATATCCGAAAATTCGGATACGGATTCGGATAGTGAAACGGATATCCGAAAATATAAAAAAAAATAAAAATATATATAAAAATAATATTTTTAAATTACAAAAACAATTAAAAACCTTAAAAAATATTAGAAAATATACATATAAAAGTATATAAATATAATATATCGGGTTTTGATTCAAATTTTCTTATTTTTAAATAATAAAAACAATTAAAAAAATATATAAATATAATATTTCGGATATTCGGATATCCGAACTATCCGAAATATCCGAAAATCACTATCCGAATCCGAATCCGAAAATTCAGATATCCGAAAATTCAGATATCCGAATTTCGGATATCCGAAATTTCGGATATCCGAATTTTCGGATAATTCGGATTCGGATTTTCGGATAATTCGGGTTCGGTTTCGGATTCGGATTTTTTTGAACACCCCTACTTCCAATCACCTGGTAATCAGAGCCTAAAACAAACTCACGATCTTTTTTATTTCATGGTTGCTTCGAATACCATCATCACCATAACCGCTTATACTCACTTCAACATCAAACTCACTTCCCAAAACTTTTCCGTTTGGAGACGCCATGTGAAATCCACGCTCATCGGCCTTGACTTTGAAGATTTCATCACCGGAGCTACTCCGGCTCCACCAAAAACAGTCGTTGACAAAGAAGTCGTCAAACCTAACCCCGCTTATGCCACCTAGTTTCGACAAGATCAAATCATCTTTAGTGGTCTCCTCGGCTCCTGTTCTGATGACATCCAACCGCTCATCGCCTCGGCGTCCACCACCAAGGATGCTTGGGATCGTTTAACCTCTTCCTTTGCCAGCAACTCCCGCTCCAGAATAATTTCTTTGAAAGCCAAACTTGCAAAGAACCCTAAGGGCAGCAGATCTGTCACTGAATTCCTCAATGAGATGCGCTCCGTTGCCGATGAATTGCCGCTTGTTCAAAATCCCGTCAGCGATGAGGATCTTATGGTCCACATTCTCACCTAACTTCATGACGAATACGCCAATATTAGCGCTGCTCTTAAGGTACGCGAAACTCCGGTTTCTTATCCGGAACTATTTGACAAACTAGTGGACTTTGAACGATACTTGAAATCAGCCGAACCCATAATTCCCATTGTTGCTACTGCAAATGCAACCCAAAGGCAGCAGGTTCGAACCCCGTTCCGATCGTCCTCTGACTCAACAAACCGGAATGCCCGGTTTCAGTTGTCTGCCTCATCCTATCGGACATCCCGGTCTAACAGGTTTCAACCGAGTTCATCCGGTACCCGTACAAATCAGTTTTGCAACTTTTGTAACATCTAGGGTCATGACACTCGTGACTGCAGAAAGCTCGCTCGGTTTCTAAAAGACAATCAAATTGCAGTCCACAGTCACTCGTCCAACCCTACTGTTAACACAGCCACTTCGGCTCCGGGATCTCACATGTGGATGATGGACAGTGGTGCCTCGCATCACCTCACCTCATGTCCGTCCACACTCTCCTCTGTTTCCGAGTATGGTGGTCCCGATGAAATCGTTCTCGGTGATGGTACGGGTCTCTCTATATCTCATATTGGTTCAACTCAATTTTCTACTAAAACCAAATCATTATCCTTACCCGATATTTTATGTGTTCCTACCATGCGTAACAATTTAATTTCGGTTGCAAAATTAAGTCGTACTAATCAAGTCTCGGTTGAATTCTTTCCTTTTAATTTTTTTGTGAAGGATCTCAAAACGGGGGCGCCCATCATGCGAGGGGAGAACATCAATGATGTTTACTATCTTAATCGGGCCACCTCACTTCCACAAGTTAATACAACTACAACCTAGTCACCACTCTAATGGCATCATCGACTTGGACATCCGTGTTTTCGTACTTTTAAACTTCTTTGTAAAGACCATGGTCTTAGTTTTAAATCATTGTCATGTTCTACGTCACACTGTCAATCGTGTGCTATTAATAAATGTCACAAGTTGCCATTTAGGCCAAACTCGTTTGTTGCCACTAAGCCACTACAACTCCTTTACTCGGATGTATGGGGACCAGTACAACAGTCTATTGATGGGTTTGCATATTATGTTGTGTTTGTCGACTACTATTGTGACAACCAGCAATTTCAGGTCAATACCTATCCCTGTCTCTGTCATAATTTGCATACATTATGCTCGTCTTAGACTTAATTATGGTTAATTAAGGTCATTTCATAACTAGCAAAGTCCATTCATAACATTTCACGCGTCGGTAATTCGGTAAATTATCGGGTCACACACAGTATAACCGACACACACGAACGTTGGTGATAATTAATATTTATGTTTTAATAAATATTTTGAGATATTACAACGCTATTTTAGAACATACATAAATATATGTGTGTATTTATTTATGTCAACCTAATACTTTAACGCACATTTATCGTTTCACCAGTATACTTTATTTTAACACGCTATTTCGCTATATTAAATTACTAAACATATATTCAAATGTTAGTAAAACATTAAATATATAATGTATAATTTTATTGAGCTCGATTTTACTAAAAACTCTATTTTATATCGTGTCCGATTTATACCCGGTACCACCCGAATACCCGTTTAAAACTACAAAAATCCCCTTTTCCATGTTAGTCCATATAAAAATAATAAAGTTGATTTTCCTTTCGTTGATTGGCCACACAAATGGGATTATGTGTTGGTTTTACCAACATCAATTTGCTTTATTTTTCTTCTTGAGATAATAGCTATTACACACACTATCACCATTTTAACTCTCTAGTCCTATCACCCCACCTTTCCTCTCCATTTCGGCCAAAAGCACACACATTTCACATCTCCTAGCTTTTGACTTCTACCCCAAACCCAAGAGTTTCCATTTTTATGATTAATCAATCCATGAATATAAACCCATCAACTTTGACTCATGCAAATTTGAGGCCTCTAAAGCCCCCTTTCTTTCCCCTCATAACCGTAAATGTAAAATCCACACCAAGTTCGAAAGTTGTTTTTTTTTGTTGCTAGCAAGAAACCTTCACATTATAAACCCCATTCCCTTATGGATTAATCACACAAATATTTTGCTCTTTCTTCCTTATTTACGGCAATATCACCCCACCCGAACCTTCATCTTTCAAAATTCTACTTCAAGCACACCAGTGTTGAAGTCTATTTTTGATGGAGATCAAGTGCTCAAGTGGTGATTCCAAACAACCTACTCTAATCCTTCCTTCTTCCTTGCTTGCTTCTAGTGAGGACATTTTCTACTTGTTCATATTTTGCTCTTGTTTTATATTTTTCTACATGTTGTGTAACAACCTTCACCCACAAAAACCCATTTTTGTTAAATTTAGAGTTGTTATAATCTAATCCCTACTTAAAACTAGTTTTATATAAAAAAAACTTATGGTGGGTCATGAACTAAAATAAATATTTAAGTTGGTGATTTTAGTTTTTGTTGATTATGTTTCACTTAATAAAAAATGTTACTGATAGAAACTAAGTATATATTAAATCTTTGTTTAAATGCATTAAGTGGTTTTACTAAGTCCATGGATTATCTTATGATTATTAATTTGTGTCATCATGTGTATTTTAAGTTACGTTCAAGTTATATATTCTTGGTTGAGTTACTTCAAGATTATGGAAGTTAAAATTATTACTAACTGTTAGAAGAGTTAAATGGTTATGACTAGTTATTATGTTGACATTTTTGTTAGATGGATTACATGGTTATTATTATGATTTTTAGAAATATATAAATATTAGGAACTAAGTTTGTATAAAGATGGACAAAAACCTAGTCTTCACCTTATTGTAAAAAAGTCATTATTTCTAAAAGTATATGTAATATTAAGAGTTCAAGACTAGATTTTGAAATATATATATATATATATATATATATATATATATATGTGTGTGTGTGTATATATATATATATATATATATATATATATATAATTTTATAAGTATAAATATATATATATACACTTTGGTCGTAAAACGAAAACCGACTTTATTTTAAGAGTGATAATTCTCAAAGGTATATTTCATAGAAATAATATAAATATTATTTTTACCTAAACACCGGACGTATTTCGAAAACATTATTTTGAATAAATATATATAAAAATATTTATTTATTGTTCGCATCGAGTTAGTCAAACTATATTTTGATACTCGAACTCTAAGATGACACCAAGTTACTTATAGTCATGGACACACTTGATCGAATTTATAACTTATATTTATTTTATATAAATATATATTTTTGGGTAACAATACATATCACCAACGGGTCGTCGAGTCAAACGTTTTTAACCAAGACTTACACACATAACGTATCGAGTTGGGTGAAACTGTTACATGACCAACTTGCATATAGAATCATTACTTAGACCTTAAGGTGTCTTATATATTTTAGGGCACGCGTAGGTCGGTTTACACACGGACTTTTGCTACTTACACGTTAACGGTACTCACGCATTAGGTGAGTCTCACGAACCCATTTTACTTATTTTCCTTTTGGGGGAGATTACATGTATATTTACTGTTTTCATTGGACACAATTTCACTTACATGATTTCACATATTACATAAGCGGTTTCATATCGTATTAAGTCCTCTCAAACTGTTCCGTTAGTTTCGTTTCTAAGCGAGGTAATCATGGATAGATCTATTTGGGTTTGACAACCCCCACCCGCGTTAGTCGCGCTAACTTTGACCGGAGGTCAAAACGGGTGCGTCATTGACCTAATCACCCCATGCATATGATAGGCATGGTAGAGGCATTACAATACATTACTGTTACAGTCTAGCTTCGGTTTCGGTGTGCTGATGGTAATTTTGTATCATTGTCTGTACAACAATCAAATCATTGAAATTTTGTGGTCCATTACAACGATTTACTTTTACATTTAAACCTGTGAACTCACCAACATTATTGTTGACTCGTTTAAGCATGTTTTCTCATGTCGTTAAGCTCGTACGGGATTAGGTTACACATCATGCATGAAGTCTTTTGTTGTTCCCATGACAATGAACTTTTGAATGTCTTTTGCTTGGCATTGTATTTTCAAAACAATTTATTTTTCTTCCGCATTACTTTCCACATTAACTCTGTAAAACAATGCTGTATTTTGGAATGACTTGGAATGCATGATTTTCAAAACCATATAGAGGTCGTTCTATGTAATCAGTGACGATGATCCATGACCGTCGCGCCCCGCGGGAAACCGCCGTGGTTAAGGTGTGACAACTATTCTAAATATGTGTGGCTTTATCCTATCAAACGCAAATCCGGTGTGTCCATTATTTTTCCACATTTTAAACTACTTGTGGAAAAATTCTTTCAAACCAAAATTATATCCATTTTTACTGACAACGGTGGTGAATACATCGGCCTTCGTCCGTTTCTCCAATCCGCGGGGATCTCACACTACACCACCCCCCCCCCCCTCACATACCCCTGAACAAAATGGCATCGTTGAGCGCCGTCACCGCCACATTGTGGAAACCGGCCTTGCATTACTCCACTATGCCGATTTACCGCTTTCATTTTGGTCTCATGCGTTCCAAACGGCGGTTTACTTCATTAATCGCCTCCCTGCACCAATTCTTCAATCAAAATCACCATATCAAATGCTTTACCGTGTGTAACCAAATTATACGAAACTCAAAACCTTCAGATGCTTATGCTACCCATGGCTGAAACCTTACGCCACATCCAAATTACAACCCCACTCTCAACCATGCATTTTCTTAGGATATTCCATGTCGAAATCCGCCTACAAATGTTTGGATTCTCGAACGAACCGTCTTTATCATTCTAGACATGTTGTCTTTGTCGCGGATATCTTTCCCTCCAAAGTTGACTCTTCCAAACCACATTCTCTCCCAACCACCACTGATTTTTTATCTACTTCACATACCCCTACAACACCTGTGCACGTGCCATCTACAAACCAACCCACCTCTCCACATGTACCACATTTGCATGTGCCTCCTTCACATGTGCCTTCCCATGAAGAATCCTTATCATCCACCACCCACATGCGTATTCCCATGAACCCCACTCCTACTACCACCTCCACATCCTCATCTGCCTCCACCCCTAGCTTCCCCTCATCTCCATCTATCTCTTCCTCAACCCCTCTAAACACAGACTCCACCTCACATCCATCCCTTTCATCCACAACCCCTTCGTCCACGCATCCAACCCCACCCTCCCCTTTGCCTTCTAGAAATCGGAAACCCAATTCAAAATTTTTCAACCCCCACTTCGTCAATACCACTACTGTTCATCCTATGCCCCAATCTCTTGAACCAAATACCTATCTCCAAGCATCTAAAGACCCGCTCTGGCGTAGGGCGATGGATGACGAGTACGATGCCTTACTTCGAAATCAAACGTGGGAACTTGTTGCACCACCCTCTAGCAAATCGATTGGATGCAAATGGGTTTTTCGAATCAAACGACGTCCCGATGGTAGCGTTGATAAGTACAAGGCACGTCTAGTAGCTAAAGGTTTCTTACAAGAATACGGAAAGGATTATTTCGACACATTCAGTCCCGTTACCATACCCGTTACTATAAGCACTGTCCTTGCTATTGCCTTATCTCGGGGATGGTCCTTACGTCAACTGGACGTCAACAATGCGTTTTTGCATGGGCACTTGCAATAGGAAGTATACATGATACAACCCCCTGGTTACATCCATCCAGAATTCCCGACTCATGTGTGCAAACTCCGTCGGTCCCTATACGGCCTAAAACAGGCACCCCGCGCATGGTACATGGCTCTTACTTCTTTCTTGGTTGATTTCAGTTTCATCAAATCCCATGCGGATGCTTCACTCTTTATCTACAATCGCAATGGCATCGTGTGCTATTTTTTAGTTTATGTGGACGATATTCTCTTGACAAGCAACAACAATGTGTTCATGGATGAGTTTGTTAACAGTCTCGCATCTCGGTTTTCGGTTAAAGACTTGGGGTACCCTAATCATCTTTTGGGAGTGGAACTCATACCCACTACCCACGGTCTTTTTTTATCTCAGCACCGGCATATACAAGATCTGTTGACTACGCATCGCATGGATGGGGCCAAATCGGTTCAAACACCTCTATGTTCGTCCCAAGTATTGACACTCGAAGATGGAACTCCGAAAGTTGACCCTACACCGAAAGTGGGCTCTCTTCAATATCTTGCGTTCACACGCCCGGATATCTCTTTTGCTGTAAACAAGCTCTCCCAGTTCATGCATCTACCAACTCAAACGCATTGGCAAGCCCTCAAACGCTTACTTCGTTATCTTAAGGGAACACTTTATCATGGCTTGTTTTTGAAAAAAAAATCTCCCTTAGAGCTCACGGCCTTTTATGACTGATTGGGGAGGTATCTCCACGGCCGGTCGCTCTACCACGGCCTACAACCTTTATCTTGGTAGCAACATCATCTCTTGGAAATCTGCTCGCTAAAAGTCGGTATCTCGGTCCTCCACTGAAGCTGAATATAAAGCTCTTGCAAATGCAGCTGCCGAACTTGCGTGGGTTGAAAATCTTCTCAACGAACTCGGTCTCTCCATGACCGTGTCACCTCAACTCTATTGTGATAACACCGGAGCCACTTACCTATGTGCTAATCCCGTTTATCATCCGCGTATGAAACATGTTGCCTTAGATTATCATTTTGTTCGTGAAAAGGTTGCAACCGGTACTCTACGGGTTCACCACATCAATTCCACTGATCAACTGGCGGATGCCCTCACTAAACCTCTCTCTCGAGCTCCATTTTTAAAGTTCCAATCCAAGATTGGAGTTTCTGACGAACCTCCATCTTACGGTTGCGTATTAACACACATGCATCAACATCAACTTCCGTAAATAATTCAATCAAATAATTTGAAATATTCTAGAATAAATGTATAGTCAAAGGTTGTTATAGTTGCCATGTATATTCCTTTAATATTGCCTGTAATTGTGGGGCTCCACCCTATTTGTAATCTTGTATTCATTCGAATAAACCATGCTTCCAATCACCTTGTTAAAGTTAAATACGAGTTCGTTTTTAACAAAATTTATATCGGGACAGTAAGAAAAAAAATTAAACAAACAAACGAAAATTATTAAGGAAAAATCAGATTATATATACAACAGGGGTAAACTTTAAACTTTAAAAACTTGAGGGGGTCAAAGTGACATTTTACAAAGGTGAGGGGCCATTTTTACCATTTAACAAAATGAATGGGTTGAAGTTGTCGGTAGTATAATTCTTCTCGCGTGATGATGCGACGTACCGACAGTCAACTTTTTTTTTATAATATTAAATGGTGTCAATCATCAAAATATTGCTACGTTTAAGCAATGTTTTGAAACCCGGACCGGACCGGCCGGTCGGACCGGGAACCGGTGGTCTGACCGGTCCGGTTACATGTGTTGAACCGTTTCTGTAGCGAACCGGTGGTCGGACCGGTTGAACCGCTTGACTTTTTTTTTTTTTTTTTAATCTTTTTTAAGTCTCTTGGCTTCTTATTTCGTAGGTAATTGTTAGTTTAAAATTATTGAAATTGACTTGTTGGTGGTTTTTGAAAGGATTAAAAGCTATTTAGACTGATATATTTTTATAATATTTATGACGTCGTCCGGTTCTTAAATCCGGTCCGACCAGTGGACCGGTAAGGAGACCGGTTCGACGTCCGGTCCGGTTCTGAAAACATTGCGTTTAAGTGAACAATGAATATTATACATGTAATTTCCAGAAAATATAAGCAAAACTGTAATATAACCTTAGCACGTCACTGTTCGTGTAATTAAATTTAAAATATATTTGGAATTTTGTTAAACAGAAAAGTAACAATAATAGTAATATTAGCAATAATGATGTGATACTAGCACCTTTGCCACCGTTAATGTCACTAGCCGAACCCCACCCGACTAACAACGTTTCCACCGTCACCGGTGGTCTCCACCTGAGCCCCCTTTCGCGCCGGATACATCACCATCGTCATTCCCCGCTGTTTGCCGCCGGCAGCCTTCCCCTCCTCGTCGCTCCTCCGTAACCCATTCCCACTCTCTCCCTTCTTCTCGGCAGCCGACCACCATGCCAACCGTGACCCCTCCTGCCGTCTGCCACAGTCACACACCACCACCTAGTGGTCGCCGGCCACCTGCTACCACCCACAGCCACTACCATGAACACCACAGCCTCACCGGCCGCTAACCCTCCTCCGAACCAACTCCTTTACACGAAAAACGAAGCAAGAAATGATAAAAATGTAAAACGGGATTACCTTAACGCGGTCCGGAAGCCACACCTCGCCGGACCACCCTTGCGCCGTCGTCTTTTCCCTTCTCCGTCCGATTTTCTCTCTCTCTCACGGCACTCCTTGCCGTCGCACACCTAGGTCAAGAATGACCTAGGGTTTTTACTTTAGGTGGTATTTAAACCCCTTCCCAAGTTCCATCCAGGTCCCTCTAATTCCATCCCGTACGTTTCAATCTCGAACCCTTTTTAAGCAACTAACCGTGTCATTTAATGTTGTTAAAATGCCTCATGCGTGACAAACCTTGCTCCTCATTTAATTTAAAAAGTATTCGGGCCGTCCACTAACCCGAACCATTAGTTTCTGGATTTCCGGGATGTTACAAGTCTACCCCCCTTAAAGGAGGATTCGTCCTCAAATGCTGTGTCGGCACAATCCAACACAACCTATCCTTCTTTTCCCTCTGGTGCATACAAATCCTTAGGTGCCATCCATTCACTTTCGTAAGTATCATCATGGTCACTTTACTTTACAATTCGGCCACCATACTTGGTGTTCAAAGAGGTCTTCTCCATTGCCCGCTTTCAACTTCGAAACTTGTAGGTTCTACCTACATATTCCTTCATCTCTCGTATTTCCAGCCATTAATCAAACGACACATCACTGTTCTACCCGATCCCTGCTCTGTATCCTTAACTAACAAAATCATAGGGTTGATTAACCAACTCCCGCCATCCTGGCACTTGCTGGAAGTGACATTCCGTAATTTCTTTGAATACCAACCTTTTCACGAAGGTTTCATTATCATCGTCCTCAACAATACCACATCGCCTTTGTTATCCTTATCAACGTTGTACGTACTATCCCTAGTACTACGCATCACATTATAAATAAACGTCCCTTAATTCGTTCAATTTCCATCTTTAGCTCATCAGCACGTTCGTCGTTGCCCCTTGTATAGTCCTGATGGTCTCATCACTCCAACGGTCATCACCCCAAGTACGCTTCCTGCCTTTCACAGATAGAAGCATTCATTGCTTCTCAATCGTATGATCATCATACTTCTCGTCTCATACTCTGATCACCATCTTGCGATGATTTTTCCGAAGTCTAAGCACAATGCCTTATACCAATCGTAAGGGTCGTTCATCCGCCCTTCTCAGATGGTCCCTAGGAGCCTGTGCAAAACTCCCCCAGTCTCTTCTATCACAACGTCCCTCTACCAATGTACTTCTTTACTTCGTTACTATGCGTCCAACGCGCCCTTTAAATAAGCACATATTACTCAAAACTAGAGTTATGATCATCGGTGACACACCCCGGTTTCAGGACACCCTTGGCGTGCGACCAGATTGGCACCTCCATTCTTCTTTTTTATGAAATCAGAGTTAGTTTGGCAGCGAAATTACTTTTGGATCGAACTTGTAATAAACATCAACCCAAGGTTTGATATTGTATATCTTCCAAATCCGGGGATAAATAAAATATCATTTCATTTCACTAGGAATTTAAAAGACCCCTTCTTTATACAAAACCATGGTCCACGACCATTTACATGTCACCTGCATAAGCAGGGTAAAACTAGAGCCACAAGTTAGTTGGCCTGTGCCTGGGGAGTTAACCGTGTCCAATACCAAGCTATACTAGCATTGGTATCTAAGGGTTTTACCTTCCGGCACCTAACCCTTTGCATAACAAGGGAGTATCCATGTCTAGGAATACATCTTCCTAACATCTCCTCTTGTTTTCATTCCTGCAGAGTTATCTCCAGGCTAGCAGCACATAACCCTGTCAAAATCCCTTTATGTACACATTTATCCCTAAGACTATCCCGTGGGACTAGTCTTATAGATAATCATTGATTACCTGAAAACATTTTTGAAAAATAAAACGTCAGCGCGAACGCTGGTGAACATGATTATCATGACCAGTTTCAGTTGGAAAATACAGTATCAAAACATTTAACCATAATGCGGGTACAATCTATCATTCAGCAGAACTATTTCATTTGAGTGTACAACCACGGTATACACTGATAATTTCTGTAAAAGGACTGCTGGCATTTGCAGACTTACTTACCGCGATGTCCCTTAACTGAGACCCCGTCTTATATACAGTTATAGACAATTACTAGCCCTAATATGGGAATTTCACCCATAAAGCGTATATCCCTTGATCAAGTTTTGCGTATACTTATGGCCTGAATGTTTTACATAGACGCCCTTATGCATCAAACTTTTGAATACCAGCATTGCCATTTCGTAAACGTAAAACTTTCAAAGTTTTAAAGATAAAGACAGATAAACATATTCACCTTAACAGTAGCTTGGCTTATCTCAGGGGTAGTCCTTGAGTGCTAGTGTAAACCTTAATGCTAGTTCCAGGACAAGTTAGTATCTTAACGCATGAATTCAGAATTAAGCGAAAGTGCGGAAAATAAGCGAAAGTCAGATAATTTACCGGAACGGAGGCACGAGAACCGAGGTTGGTCGGATTCCAGATAAGTGGGAGAGTTGTGATGGCTTTGGATGCTCTCAAATGGAGAACCGATGCCATCTATTTATAAACCTGAAATGGACTCGTAGCGGACCGTTACACAGGAGCGTGGCGGTCCGCCATCGCCCAGACGCCTGCGTCAGCCCTAAATGTCAACTCCTGATTAGACCGTTCATGTTTTGTGGCTAACGGTCGGCTTAGCGGTCCGCCACTCTGCCACGCGTCAGATTTCTTCTGCAATAGTCAGCGCCCATGTGGCATGACGTGGCATAACCTAGTTCAACCTTATCCAACCCTTAGCGGACCGTGTAGGAATCTTTAGCGGTCCACTAAGGTCCTGAAATCCATATTTTTCATCTTTAACCCTGAATTTCCGGGTTATTTTGCAGAACCTACCCATGGGGTTTTATTTCTTGTATAAACGGAACTATAATCAAACATGTCATATCCCTTATACTTAGTTCTGGCGTCAGTATGACTGATCAGAACTTTGCCCCTGTTCAGGACCAAAACAATCTTAGGGGAAGGCCTAAATAATTGACGAGGTACTAGCTAGTCATAATCATGGTTGGTTTTGAATAACCCTACCTAGTTTAGGTATGAGTAATTAGTCCATGCCTAGGCTTGGGTTATGTTACCTAATATCTACCCTGGCTATAACTCTAAACCCTGTACCTAATATTATTTTTAAACTATAAGATTTAAACTTAAACATACCTTGCTCGTTGTGGTTTTCTGATCGCGAGAGAAGGTTGAAAAGTGTGTAAGATTTGTGAAAGATTAACTTCATATTTTTAGTGTCATTGACCGACCTCAATTCCTTTTACAATTAAATATATCTTTATCAAATAGGTAATTCTTTCTTCCTTATCCACGTTTTGACTTAAGTTTCATCAGAAACAGAGCATGGTCGAATATAATATATTTTATTATTATTATTAAATATTAACCGCTCGTCTAGAATTTCTAGGTCGAATGTCTTAATTTATAGTCTCCAAATTTGGACTATCCAAGCCACACAACTTTGATTTATTTCTTATCGGTATAACTGTGACCTCAAGGGTCGGGGTGTTACAATCGGCTCCCGACGATTCCCAAAAGTTCACATACCACCATCATGTCCGTTTTGAAAGCAAAACATTTGTTCCAATTGATGCTTCACAAGTGCCCGCCTCATCCTAGTCATATGTTTACTAGTGTAGGACCTTCCTTTCCAGGAAATCCATGTGCAAATCTGTAATGAACCAAAACCCAAAATATAATGTTATTTGCAAAAATAATATTATAGGTTGTAAGTAATTAATTAAAGTGGGAGGTTTGTTACAAAAGTGGAATTTTGACTAGTTTGGATAAAAAGGGTCATTTCAGGAAGTCTAGGGACTAGATGTGTAAAAGCTAAAATGTCCATTTTGTAGGGGGTGCAGGTCGTGTGTGTTTTGGCGAAATTCAGAAGAAAGCAAGAAGGGGAGAGATCAAAAACGAAATTGATGGATTGCATGTAGAATCTGGATGATTCGAGGTGTTCATCTTCTTTCAAAACATCAAGTAAGTAGCTTTATCTTCTCCAAACCTTCATCAAATGGTGTTATTGGTGGGTTTTTCGGTGAAATCCGAATTGGGGTTGTTAGGGGTGAATTAGATGGTTAGAAACTGAAATATATAGTTATTTAGCTTGACTACAAGTAATGAGAGGTAGATAACATCATCTAAACATCGAATTTGTGGATTCAAGAATTAGGGTTCTTGAGGGTGATTTGGGGGTTTTCAAATTAATGATGTTAGAATGCTAAATTGAGGATGGGTAAGTGTCTAGGGAGTTGATAGACACATTTTTATGCAAGAAACGTTATCCAATTTTATGATTTGGAAATAAGGGTTCTTGAGGATCAAATTTGGGGTTTTTTGATTTGGGGACGTTTGAAGGTTGAATTAAGATTGAGTAAGTGTCTAAGGAATTGATAGATACATAATTAACCATAATGGGTTGAATTTGGGAATTTGAGAGTTTGACTTTTATGGGTCAAACGGGTCAAAATGGGTTGAAAGGTGGTTATTGGGTGTTGAGGGTTTGGTTAAGGTTGTGTTAACTAATGTAAGTTAGATTATTGATCTTTTGATCATAAAGGTGTGTTGGGTGTCAATTGGTGATCAATGGATTACTAATTGTAAATGGGTCATATAGGTGATCAAGTGGTAAGGAAGCTAGCTTGGAGGATCAAGCGGGGTCATCTTTAGCAAAAGGTTAGTGTCTTGCACTTACTTAGTAATGATAGGAGTATGTCATATATTGTTGATTGTTATTTGTATACGTAGTGATGTTTGTATGATCTTGTTGTATCCAAGGGTGGGAATGAAATAGAGGTTTGAAGTCTTTGAACTTCATAAATGGAAGGGGATGGGTTTGGGATCTTGAATCCCACATGTTGGTAAATTATGTATGGATTATAAAGTTGGATTTAGTATCATGTGTGAACACTTATTTGCATGTTAGAGTCGGTATTTGGAGTCTAAGAACCCCACTCGTGGTAATTGGGGTTATGAACCTCACTTATGTTGTTATTGTTTGTAGTCTTGAACTTTATTATACTTGTTATTGTTTGAAGTCCTAGAAAGCAAATGGAAAGGGAGGGATTTGGGATCTTCGAATCCTACGTGTCGGTAAATAACATAAGCATTATGAAAGATGAATAGAGGTCATGTGTGTACTCTTGTATGTTGTGCTAAAGAGTCGGTAGTGAAGTCTAAAAGCCTCACCCAGTAGTAAATTAAGGTCAAGAGCTTCACTAGTTGTCATTCTGTGCTTACTTGGTAGTAATAGATGGTAGTGATTTCACACAATATGTATATGCATTATGATTTGTAGTTTAGCTTATATGCATTCACGCGTGTGTGAAATTAATTGAAAAGCATATGGGTTGGATATGCAATAAAAGGGAAGGGGGCGTTTGGTAGTTGAGTTCTAAGAATCTCACTAAGGTGGTTTGAAATTGAGGTCTTGAGCCTCACAAGGGCGGTTAGATTTGAGGTCAAAGAATCTCACAAAGGCGTTAATAATTGAGGTCTAAGAACCTCACATGGGTAGGTCGAGTTGTAGTTTAAGAGCTATGCCAATGTGGCTTAGAGTTAGAGATATAAGAATCTCACAAAGGAGTGAATAACTTGAGGTCTCGAACCTCATATGTGTGCGTTGTCATCTAAATGTCTTAAGCTTTGTAACCGGTAGTATACTTAGTTTACTTAAAACTTTAAATTGTGTTTGGATTGTCTTGGATTCATGAGAAATCCACATGAGGTGTTTAGGAAGTGTTAAAAGGTGTATACAATAATGGTGTAACGTTGTGGGGTTGTTAAAACACCAAGGGGTCGAGTCGGGAGGGTCGGATTGCATTTAAAACGGATTTGGTGTGTGCAGACCTGACTGCCAGCGCATTATGCTCTGGTTCTTGCGCATTATGCGCTGGGCAGCGCATGGTGTGCTGAAATCCCATTGTTTTGCACTGAAATGTTTCCGAAAAGTGGCGTTTGGACCCGAGTTAAGGCATTAACTTGTAAAGGGTCATAAGGGGTGTCTATCATTACTAATGGTTGTTTTGTTTGGGTGTTTTTATGTAGGAAAAGCTCTGGTCTAGTCTCGGGTCATGTTTCAAGCTTCGGATTCTCATTAGAATAACGTTTGATGCTATGGGTGTTCGTTTAAGCCTCACTATGGGTGCTTAAACCCTTTGTATGTATAAATGGATGTAATTAAGGTGGTAAAACTTATGTTTTAATTTAGATGACGTCTAAACAAGGGTTAAGTCAAACCGTCGTAGTTGACTAGTCAATTGTTGAAACTCATGGTTGATTTTGGGAGTCTTGGTCGGTCATTTTAAATCAAACCATGTCGTTGTCATTTCAACTTAGTTAGCATGTGTTGTTTTGTCAAAGAGCGTTATATGGGACCTACTTTCGCATGATTTTGAAATTTAAAATCGGTTGAAAATTTTTAGGTGTTACAATTTGGTATCAGAGCAATGGTTTGAGGGATTCGGGTGTGCGGGTCACTGAACTCAAACTAATTTGCTCTTGATATGGGTGGGTGCAATGAGAATCCAATGAAGGCTTGACTGAAGCACGGAGCTTAAAGGCGAAAGGTTAGTAATGATAAATGTCGTTGGTCGTTATAATTGGTGTCCAAGGTGAATTATGTGTGCTGAAACTTGTCTTGGGATTTATTATATGGAGATGATCATAAATGCAATTATGCATATTATGTTACCAATCATTCCTGGCCAGTGTGATTCGTAAGATAACATGTGTAAGTGCCCTTATGATAACCATACAATAATAAACATTAACAAGGATTAGGTGAAGGTGTGTATATGTGGATATATATTAGATGGAGCAAAATGTTGTTGTAGTCAAAGATATATTTCCTCCACTGATTTCTCATTCTTTTTGCATTCAATGGCTATATAATTGCCAAGATGTTAATAAACAATTGTACCTTGAATACTCAATTGATACCTTATAGTGAGGGCATCTAATACTTAGGGTATCCGTCCATTTAGTGCTTAAGAGATCATGCTCTTCGGACCAAAGGTGCTCCCGACACGAAGTACTCTAGACATGAGGCACTCCGAATAGAATGTGCTTTCGACTATCGCAGCAGGGGTGAGTATAGTTCGGTTCAGCAGTTAACACCTAAATCTAAACCATAAACGAATACTCCGGTTATCAAAAAAACATGAACGATCGCTTTCAGTTAAATTGATTATCGGTTATCAAATGACTGGTCGGTATGTTTTTCGTTAACCAAACTCTAAATTGTACGCGAGTCGTGGTTCAGTTAGTTTCTCAATGAAAATTATATATTTGTGGACGTAATTCCTGACCTTTTGATGATTCTGGGTTCATAAGACATGGCTGTAGATTTTGTTTCTCCCACTCACCTTCATGAAGCCCAAAATTATGTAAAAACTATTTCATTTAACAGAAAACGTTTAACCGGATCATCTGTTATTTATATGGTTCAATTATTTAAATTTTTTTTATTGTGGTATGGTTAATTGATGTCATGTCACTCGTAGATCTCTAGTCATCCACATGGAGGACCCGCTTGGGCCAGGTGAGGCTGAGGCGCTTAGACCACCAAGCCAGTCTGTGTTACTGGTTTGCATGAATTTGTATATATACACTTAATAAATAATGAAAATAAAAAAAAATTAACCAACAAAACAATACCACGTGACAGTGATACTGTTCACTCCTATCACAAAACCCACGTCTTTTACTACATATATAATTCATTCTAGTATTTGAATACAGTATATTAAAATTCAAATAATATAGTAGAACATTGCGTTCAGATTTATATAAACAAAAATAAAAGAAATTTTAAGTAGATCAATAAGATCCTTAAATATATAATACTATGTTAGAATCCCGTGTATTACACGGGTTGAATAAATATAATGTTATATCCTTAATAATAAAAATTTTATGTCTTTAAAACACGTGTATTACATCGGTTGAATATAATATAATATAATTTGTTAACACATACACTCGTCAAAATATGTCTTTAAAAATGTACTTTAACGTGACAATTGTAAATTCTGTTAAGTTAATTTTTAAAATATTTTTTTCAACTGGGTAGTATTTTTTTATGTAATTAATAAATGTTAATTCATAAAAAATTCATTTGGTTAATGATATAATAACTATCCATAATTAAATAATAAGTATCAATAATTAGATTTATATTAAATATTTTAAAATATATATATTTTTAATATCATTATTTAATAAGAGAGAGACGGAAAAAGTATGTTAAATATGTATCAGAAAGTGATACGTGTACCCTTAAAATTTTTATTTATTAGTATAAAGATTATATTATTGGTTGAAATGTAAAAAGGTGTTGCTAATAATTTACATATAATATTCTTTTTCCAATTGTACAATTTTAGAATGCCTTGCCGAGAAAAGATGGAGATAACTATTTGAGAAAGAAGTGGAGAGACTGGAGTGAGGTTTTAACTTTGTACCTCTCCTTATGAGACATGCAGTTCCTTCTATAGCAAAGATATATATTATAAGAGAAACAATTAAAAAAAATAAACAAATATAATCATTAATATGAAAAAAATAATTGTAATCTTTTCATACGTTGTCCGGTGGCAAAGGAAACGTGGAATCGGGTCTTCAATTGGATGGCTACGGATCTGTCGGGTATTGGAACAGTGAAAGAAATGGCGGACAAAATTCATCAAGCTAACGGTTGTGGCAAGGTAAAAAAGGCAAGAACTTTAATAACTTATTGTACCTTTTGGGTTATTTGGATAACAAGAAATAAATAGATATTCTCGAATTCTAGAAGGCTTGTGAACAATATGGCCGACGACGACGTAAAAATCACGTAAATGGTTGGTGATGAGTGGGAAGGCCCAAAATGGCAGTTGGGAGAACTGGGTCCAATATCCCTTGCGTGGTGCTAGATAGTTTCAATCGTTAGTTCTAATGCATGAGTCTTGTTTCTTTTGGGTGCAACTTGCTTCAGCACTTGTTTGTCATGGTGTCTGTAATTTGGGTTTTTACTAGTTACCAGTTAGCTTTTATATGAATATGTTCATTGTTGTCGTTCAAAAAATAAAATCTAATCAAATATATTACTAAAAAGTTAATTAATTATTTTATCATTAAAATGGAGGATCCCAAATTTTAGGGTAGTGGAATCCTAGAGAAATCATCAAAGTGGATTGTCTAATGTTGTCACATGATGCATGAGTCTTTTCTTTTTTCCCTTCTATTTGGATTCTCTTTTCTTTGATCCCCTCTTTAAGCAAACTTTTACGTACATGTATCGGACGATTATACTTAAAAGAAACAAATTTATAAGTAGTTTGCAAAGCAATAAGGAGGAGTCACATGTCATACGAGGGAAGGGTAAATGCGTTTGACCAAAATATATAAAAATGATTTTAGTGTTAAGTTATTTTAGATAACAGAAATTTATTTAATACGAAAAGAAGACATTGGAATAAATATTGATACTAGTTAGCAGGTGTGGAATATACACTTGTTCAAAACTATTCTGATTTCTGAAGTATACATCTATTGAAATATAGCCGTTGAAATAATTAATAATGAAGATTTAGAAATATTAAATATTTAGTAATGTAGAAAATATTAAATAAGCGAGAAAAATAATACTGAGCTCACAGAACTATAACATGTAACAGAAATAATTACTTATTTATTAGGTATAAATTAACATATAAATTTTATATTATATAGTAACGGACACAATTAGTATAAATGAATAATATCTCCAACTATGAAACCTAAAAGGCAACAAAATCAAAATCTAAGTTTCACATGTTAAATCAACCTTTAATATTCATTTATTCGGTGGTGTTGATGGACATCTATTATATATGCCCTTGCATATGTTCTTAATACATATTGCTATACTAGTCATAATTCCATTACTTATAAAATCAATCATAATCTTTATTATAATAAATCAAACATCCTTATTATAATAAATGAATAGTTTTATCTGTCACGTGTCGACTTCTTGTGAAGTCTAGAAATTTGTTTCTCGACTCTCTCTCATATTAAATAATAATAATTTTAAATAATTAATTATCTAATATTTTATTAAACCTTACTAAATCATAAGAAGATTTCAATTATATCTTATCTTAATATATAATTTTATAATTCTTAAATCTTCATTATTTGTTATTTATAATTCTTATTCTTTATTATTTGTTATTTATAATTTTTAAATCTTCATTATTTTTTATTTCACAAATGGCTGATAACATCTAACATACGAATCTTTATAGGAACTGTTGGTTACAACAAGTTCGATTTAGAGTACATGCAATATAACGCATAAACATTATGTAAAAACCATTGCAAAATGTAGGAGAAATCACAAAGTATTTTTATTCATTCGGTACGTGCGTTAGCTTTCATATTATACAAAATTTTATCCCTATGCCTATAAAAATCGTCATAAAAAGTTAGGAATCCATTTTTGTTTCGCAAATTGTCATAATCGTGTTTAAATGTACAAACTGAATTCACTTTGTATCTTTTTCAAAGATTTTAAAATCTCGAAAAAATTTACATAAAAAGAAAATCTGATGGATCGTGAAAATTAAGTAAAAGATTGATTTAACCATTTAATAAATTATTACCCAAAATTTGGTGCATTGCATCAAGGGCATAGAATATGAATATATTCTACTTAGGTGAAAAAGTACGGAAAGGCTAAAATATGAACGCCTCATTGCCCTTGTCAACTCAATGTTTTCTAACTTTAGGCAAATGCCATTCAATTAAGGTACTATTATCAATACACGGGATTTGCTAATCACACACGGATCTATATGCCTCGCATAGGTCAATACGAGGCGTATAGCCTTCACAATTTTCAACGCCAGACAACATCATACACCTAGTCATTCCTAACCCTTATACGCCTCGTATAGCGCAATACGATGCGGTTTAGGGTTACGAGATATATTCTGCAACTAGTCAACCATCACATCATTATACGCGGCGTATAGTGCTATACGTGGCGTATAGTGATGTGATGGTTGACTAGTTGCAGAACGTACCTCGTACCCTAAACCGCATCGTATTAGCCTATACGATACGTATAGCTTAAAAAAAATTCTATTTAACGTTCTACTTTCTCATTTGAACGATTGAATAAAAAAAAATCGTATACGTGCTCAAAACACTCAAGTATAGCCATGTCATGGTGGTGGGATGGTAACTATGGTTTTCACGTATATTCTAACGAGTCATTAGAAAACAATCCAAAAAGTTCTGGCATTCATGCTGGGTACGGGACATGGCCAATAGATGGGAATCAGGAGGAGGTCTCGTCCGACGTTCATTCTAATCACCGGGTAAGACTTTTAAGTACCTATGCAAGTGGCACATCCACGAGAATATCTCAAAACATTGCAAGGCATCGTTTACAGGCGAAGACTTGAAAAAATTCAACTATTCATGGGCGGTATTGTGTGAGTCTCACACGCCAGATATATACCAGTACAACTTCAACCGACTTTACGAACGACTGTATGCAGCCAGACGAGGAAGTAAGTTTTTTTTTCCATATATATTATTTTTAATATATAATATTTATTCAGGTTTATATTATTTTTTTAGGAGTTATAGACTATGTGACTAAAAATTGGTTGGACCCATATAAAGAAAAGTTTGTGTCAGACTAGTCCAACAGAAACCTCAACTTTGGTCAACGCACAACGAACAGATTCAAGAGCCAGCATACGCTCCTAAGGAGTTATCTTATAAATGCTAACATCTCATTGGAGAGACTTGTGAGGTTTGTCGATGAAATTGTAACATCTCAGTACATAGAATTACAGCATGGGTTTGGAACAGGCCTGATAAAGAAAATAGACAACCACAAAGCTATTGAATTGTTTGATAACATGCACTGTAATGTTTCACATAAAGCTCTAGATTTGCTAGAAAATGAGTGGTGGAAGTTATGTATTATACGAAAACAAAATGAATCATGTGGTTGCCAGCTTTTCAGTAGTTGTGGGTTGCCGTGTGCTTGTCGACTGGCAAAGATCGAAGCTACAAATCATAAATACAACCTTTACGATTTACCACATTTCTTATAGTTCCAAACTATTCTAACTATCTCGTTTTAATACAAGTGGCAGAATTCCACTAAATGCGGTGGACGTCTTCTAGAGGAAGCTTGATTTAAAACCGTCGTTTGTTGAGAATGAAATGTTGACGTGGATAAAGTACTTGGTCTTGTGAAAAACAAATTAATGTCACAACCCGATCAGGTGAAAAAAAAGTATATTATCGAGAATCGCAGGGGTGGTATTTCCAAGCAAAAATAACAAGAAAGCGCATGTGGTACAAGAAGATACCCGTGGTCGTTCAACTTTGAAAAGGCAACAACAGAGGAAAAAGGACGGTGCGATAAACAACTCGTTTGTAGTCCCAACAAAGCATATGTGACCCTGCGAGACATAGCTCGTATATTGCGTCACAGGACTCTCGACGAGAGAGTTCAGTCGTAAAGTCGAAGAAACCCGTCATGCAACGCCGTCGTTCAACGGCATGTAAAGGAAAACATCCACGCGATGATAACGGGTTTCCATTGATGGTGGGGGACGAAGCAGTTAACGATATTCATCGTTTTAAAGATTCCATTCCATCTTTGTTTCATCGCTACATTTCACGTATACAGGATGTAATACCCAACGGTAACTATGGTTTTCGATCGGTAGCTGTGGGCTTAGGGTTCGATGAAAATAAGTGACTCTTTATTCGACAACAGCTTCTACAAGAGATGAACGGTCAAGAAGAATGGTGGAGAACTGTTTTGGACATAATCGTCTTTCAAGAGTATGATGACCTACGTCACACGATATAATGGCAGAAGGTGAAAAACGCACCCAATAGTCATTGGATGTCGATTCCCTACACGGGACTCCTGATTACTCAAAGATTTGGCATGATTGTTCAACCTTTAAGCATTGCCGGTAGTCAAACCTTTTTCCCCTTATGGTTTGGTCCTAACGTTAACGCTCACCATCAAGTCATATCGTTCGTTCATGTCAACAATGTCATTTCATCCATGTCAAGTTAGACAGAGATTCTCCGATGCCCATACCGAATCCTCTTTGGATTTTGCACCGAAATGATGCTTCAGCAGAATGGGGAAATATATACAAGGGTCGTATCGAATGGTTTAAGGATATAATGACTAGTATTGTACATACAGTCCCACAATACATAACAGATGTTTGATTGCGTTTGTTTGTAATTGTATTTTATTATATTTTTTAACGGTTTGTTTCGAATAAAAAACAGGTATAAAACTTAATAACGATTTGTTTAAAATACATTTTTATTATTTTAAAACCTTAATAACCAAAACAATAAAACAAAATAAGATTTTAAAAAATTTACTATACACCACGTATTATGCTATACGTAGCGTACAGAAATGATAGCCAAATTCAGAAAATTTAAAATTTCAGAAAATTTGAATTTTAAAACTATACTCCAAGTATTGAGCTATACGTGACGTATAGGAAACGAAGGGTCGCCAATCTTTTTAAAATGCTATACGTCACGTATTGTGCTATATGTGGCGTATAACACCCTGGTATAAACCAATTCAACTCATCGTATAGGGCAAAATGCTAAACAAACCCAAAACACACACACACATTACAGAACGCTCGTATAAGAAATTTCTCGGCTCGTAAATCATCCTCTTTCTCGTATAGGTACGTATTTTGAACTCTCGGTCAATAGTATTTACTTTGTTTTGGGTTTTAACTGTTGACTGAGGGTGAAAATGGGTTTAAATGGATTAGTATTTCAAGAAAACTTATGAACTATACACCACGTATAGCACTATATGTGGCGTATAGTTCCAAAGATGAAGATGATGATTGTATACGCCACGTATAGGGTCATACGCAACGTTTGGCTCATGATACTCGGTAACGTGGCTGCGTATGACCAGGTCTAGCCACGTATGGCTCATGTTACTCGGTAACCTGGCTGCGTATGACCAGGTCTTGCCGCGTATGGTCATTTTACTCGGTAATGTGCTGCTATACGCCACATATAGTGCTATACGTGGCGTATATGCCTTTATTTTTTATTTTTGATAAAATATTGTTTGTGGCATGTATATCAACTTTGATTTTTTCTGGTATGTCGGATTCGGATATCGAGGTGGATATTGGTATGGATATCGATGAGGACGATCTTACTCACTACCCGTTTTTAAAGTTCTCGGCTGACTCTGACGCGTTTGGACGGTGCCAGAAATTACGCCAGATGATGATGGCCCGGGGACTGCCGTGGACTGGGGGCTTCTTCAAGAGGTCGGCGAGGAAGAGCGAGCCAGGGCCATTATTGGTCAGGATACGCCTTGTGATCGTTTGTTTGACATGGCGTTCAAAGAGACTTATAGAGAGGTGGTTGTCGAGTTTCTTTCGACGTTCACCTACACGGTGTCGACGGAGGATGATGATGCCGACTGGGACGAGCATGATCTTCCGGATGAGCCGCAGCAGATCTCGTTTCGTATGTTCGGCCATGTTTACAATTTGACGCTCTGTCAGTGGGCAGTCGTGACCGGCTTCTATTACCAGCCCGAGACGGTCACGCCACTTTACACTGGCGCTGTGACAGAGGTGGATAGAGATGATCTCCTTGTTTTTTGGGGTCTTATTGCTAATGGCCCATGGTTGAGGACCAAAGTGAGGGTCTCGACGATTAGAGACCCTCTCTACAAATATTTACACCGACTTATTTCAACGTCTATTGCACCGCGCCGGAAAAGCCGTGAGTGGTGCATGCAGTGAGACTTGTTCTTTCTCTTTTGCTTGCTTACTAGCAGGCAGTGCGCCCTAGCGACATGCTTAACGTTGTACTTTGCGTCTACCTTATACATGCAGCAGCGTGGGCTGTTGTATGGCGGTGCTTTCATCACGAGTGTGATGCGTGTTCTTGCGCCGTGTGTAACATCCCAAAATCCTAAAATAAGTTGGGACACGTGTCGGCTAAGAAACGCGACGTTAGAACTTAACCGGACGCAAAAAACAGAAAGGCAGTTCGACCGGAAATAGCCCAAAACTTTCCATAAGCATATCTCGGGCTAGGAAATGAGTAACGGAAGCCAAAATATATGAAACTTGGGTGCCTTGGCGAGAAGAATCCGAAAATGAAGTCATAACGGACCGTCACCATGTGTAACGGTCCGTCATGGGTGCAAAAATCCATAACGGACCGTCACCGGCCGTGACGGTTCGTCACGCCGCAAAATCGCTGTGACGGTCCGTTACGTGGTCAGAAAGCCCTTGGTGGCCAAGAAAACGGTAACGGACAGTCCCCGGCGTTAACGGTCCATTACGGACTCAGGATTTTGGCTAAAAATAGATTGTTGGAGCCGTTCAAATAGAAAAGAACACACCAAACACCACATCACACACATACACTCTGAAAAGGATTAGAAGACGCGGTGCGACGCGTTAAAGTGCGAGAGCGATACGCTGCGAGTGCGGTTTGAGTTCGGAGAAGCCTTTAAGCGAGGAACGAGCGTAGAAAACGACCCGAGACTATTGTAAGTACATTGGACCCGTACCCTAGACACGATTATGTGAATTATGTGCTTAAATGATATGTGTTATGTAATATGTATATGACGAGGGTACGGGGTAATGAAGGGTTAGTCTAAACACTAAACGGGAATAATGGAGTAGCCATTACGTATCTAAGGGGTGGTGGATATGCCGCTGGTACTTCCTATATATAAATATCTTGGTGCTTCGTGGTGAAACCATTGTGAATGTTTAGAGGTATAGACTAAAAGACAATAATGAAATTATAGTAAACGTATGGGAGAACTTCCAACCGGTATGTAGTTATCTGACAAACAGAATGTTCTGTCTAAGGAAAGAGTGGTGTATAAATCTCTCCTAGACCCGTCACTCTTTCCTCGGAACATATCTATTGGAGGTACTGCTCTAGAAACATAATCACCCCAGTTTACAACATATGACAAGTGTGAATATGTGATGAATACATGAACACGTTATGCATGATAAATATGAATACGTGAATGCATGATGATACGTGCAAGTATGAATGAGTATGATGGAATGATTCTAAACCCTAAAATGGAATAGCGGAGTACTTACGAAGTGTTAAAGGGGTGGTGGATACGCTGCTGATGCTTCCTATATATATATAAACCCTTTTAATGTATCGTGGAGAAACCGTTACAAAGTTTTAAGGTGAGGACTGGTTGGGAAATAATTCAAGCATATATATGAAATGAAAACAAATGCTTGATACATTTGGGAGGCTATGAGTCTAAGATACTCAAGGTCCCAAATGAAATGAGATACCCGCCCTGTAAGGTGAATCTCAATAATAAAGAAGAAAACTAAAAAGATTACAAGCTTACGGAGCTGAGGAAAACGATTCCAAGCCTACAGGGCTGAGGAAATGAATGAGTCTTCGTGGCAAATGCAAGGGGTCTATACTGACGTGTATAAGAACCTTGCTAAAAAACTAGGACCGGAGGTACGTCCGAAGATGGCCGCGAGGGGGTTAGCACACCCATAAAATATACGAATGACGTGACCGGAGGTACATCCGGAGATGGTCACGGGGGCGCTGAGAGCCTGGGAAACTTGAACCATAATAAGAACCTAAAGGGTTCATAATAAAATGAATGATGCAGTGTACTTACTTAGCGTAAACTAATTCAAAACTGTTTTCTAAACACTGTAGGAAAGAAGCACCTGGAATGAAGCTTCCCGAGGATGGAATGTCGGAGTTGAAAGATCCCTATATAATATGATGTAATTATATCATATTTTGTAAAACAATATTATAATAAAAAGTTACCTTAGCCAGTTATGGCAGGGTTGTGTTAAACTGTGACCATTTTTCGCATTATAAAACTCTGATAAAATAAGAGATAAGTAGGATGTTTCACCGTGGCAGCAACACGTGCATCAGATGGCCGACCCCATCCAACATGTCCGATTAGATCGTCGCACGGCGAACGGCATGCACATCTCCCGCCGATTCTCAGGACTCGGCCTTCGGTTTGTAGGGCCGACCGGGACCAGGTTTGGGTCCCGCAGCCGTTGTCGCAGATGTCGGTGCTGGATATGCCGATTCCGCTAAAAGGGGCGGCGATGGAGCCGGACGCAGCCGTCCGCTCACGACCAGCCGCCACAGCACCTTTGACATGTACGTCGACTTGTTAGGCTGGATAGTGCCACACAGGCCTTGCTTGAGGGACTTGCTGCCGAGTCATGGCGACAGGCTCGTCAGAGCGACCGGATGGAGGACTTGATGATGTGGGTGGTTGATCGTCTCGTGGATCTGTCACGAGCCGCCGGCATCGAGTCACCACCACCGCCACGTCAGTATCTGGGCGACGTCGATCAGGATCAGGGCGGCGCGGGTTAAGATTAGGACGGCGTGGGTCAGCCGTAGTTGTTGTTATTTTAGTCAGTTGTATTTTTTGTTATGTATGTACAAACATTTTGATGTTATATATGTAATGTTTTGGTTATTTGTTTGATTGTAATGTTTAATTTGTTTGTTTGTTTACGTATAAAATGTTTTATTAAAAAAGTTATAAATTAAAAATGTAAAAAGATAAATTTTATAAACAGTGTTAATAATATTATTCAAAATTTTATAAAAAATTGATAAAAGATAAATATTATATAAATTAAAAAAGATAAATATTATATAAATTAAAAAAAATATCCCTATACGTGGCGTATAACGTATAGGGTCTTTGTTTCCTAAAATCTGCCAAGTTTGCAGGAAAAATATTACGTGTGACTCGTACGCCGAGTATAATGCAATACGCTACGTATAGTCTCATGCGTCAGACAAGGAATGACACGTGTCATTCTTTGTTTACAGACTTAAACGCTATACGCGTCGTATTGCCCTATACGAGACGTATAGGGTTACGACGTGTCTAGATAGCAATATTACGTGTTGTAGTAGAATTTGATGCATTTAATAAATTATTACGGGTAAAAAGGTACGGAAAGGCTAAAATATGAACGCCTCATTGCCTTGTCAACTCAATGTTTTCTAACTTTAGACAAATGCCATTGTCAACTCAATGTTTTCTAACTTTAGACAAAAGTCATCCAATTAATGGACTAGAGTTATCATCAAGTGGCCATGAATCAAGCACTACCACTTTTTTTTTTTTTTAGAATCATCACACTTTACATTCACTCTACACAAATTCTTATAATAAATAAAAGTTTTTTAATGTCACGTGTTGCACATTCATTTTTATCATTTTTTTCTCACTTCTCTCTTCTATTAATTAAACCACTATCCAAAAATAATAATATATTTTTAAAGAAAATACTAATCTTTATATTAATAAATCTTCTGGCATATTTTGACAAGTGTATGTATTAACAGATTATATTTTATTTTACGGGTTTATTCAAGCTGTGTAAAACATGAGTTTTTAAAATATTTTTTTTATTACTGAATATATAATATTATATTTACTTAACCCGTGTAATACACGAGATTTTAACCTAGTATATATATATATATATATATATATATATATATATGAGACGTATCAAATGAAAACCCTGATTTATTGTGAAAACCCTTAAACTGATTCTGATCCACACATTCTATTTATTTTATTTCTACTTTTCTTTAATCCTTAAATGACATTTTGATCATTTGACTATATCTTATAACCTTAAGGGGGTGTTTGGGATTACTTATTAATCTACTTATTAACTTATTAACTTTTTTTAAAAGTTAATAAGTTAAAAGTTTGTTTGGATAAATCAAAATGAGATGAAAATATAGAAGAAATAAGTAGTTTTTGAATTACTTTTCAAAACAACTTATTAACTTATTATCTTTTAAAATAAGGTAATAAGTTATAAGTTTGTTTGGTAAATTTAAAATAAGATGGAAGATGTGAGAAGGAAAAGTAATAAGTAATAAGTAAGAAATTCTTACTTTTGGTGGAAAAATAATAAGTAGGTTAAATAAGTAATCCCAAACACCCCCTAAGTCTCACTTACTTTTCAAAACTAATCCCAAACACCCCCTAAATCTAAAAATATCTTTACATTCTATCTCATCTCCGGATCTAGATCTAGATCAATTTCTCTCTCTCTAAACACACAAAACCTACTTCTCTCCTACTTCTCTCTTCCTTTCTCACCATCAAAACAAATCGATAACAAGATCCAGATCCAAATCGAAGAACAAGAACTAGTTCCACCTGTGAATCGTGTGGTCCACGACAGCGTCTTCACTGGCCTCCACGATAGCGTCTTCACCGTGTCGCCCAGATCGTCGTTTTCTCGACGGAACCTTCACTCATCTCATGCTACCTTCTCCGTAAAGTTATCGACGGAACCTTCATTTGTCGGGCCATTGCCGACGTTATCTCAACAAATGCGAGCCGTGGGAGCTTCCTCGTAAGTTTGTCGATCTGTTGTTGCTTGCAGGTTTTCTGTAAAAAAATTTTTTTGTACTTTTTCAAAAAAAAAAAAGACAGATCTTGTTTAAGAGGAGAGTGAGTTTTGAAAGGGAGAGCTTGTCTTTAATGATGTCGATAAGATCCGTCATGATTGTTATGAGAATTATGGATCGGACATTGATGAAAAATAGAGGTGAGAGAGGGAAGGAGAACTTGGCTGTTTAGTAAAAAAAAAGGTATAATAATGATGTTTCGAGAAAGCTTTATGAAAGGAAGAGATGGTTATTTAAAAGTCAGAAGCAACATTTTTCTTTCACTCGCGTTGGATTTAAATATTGGAACGGACTAATGTTAAATAATTTGTTATCTTGTTAAATAATGATGTTTTGTATATATTTTGTGTATTTATAATAGTTTTCATGGGTTAGACGGATTTAGTAACAATTTCTAAAGTAGGGATGCACTGGTATATTATTTTTCTTTTTCTCATGAACTATTATGGAAGGCCGTTTTTAAGATTCTGATATAATAATATCCATTTTATAGGAAGGCTATGTATGGGTACTACTGGACGGAGGTCCTTCGTGTGCATTTTCTGATTCAGATGTCACCATGATGGAAGAAGACCTTAATATGTTAAAGGTACAATGTTGATTACATACATTACCAAAACGAAACTAACTTTACACTTTTTTCCGATTTTAACAGTCAACTTTAACTTCGTCGCAAAATGGAATATCGACTTGCATTTTGTTACCAGTTTTAATCTGATTTGAGTTCTAATATGACGTGTGATATCTTATTTTTTATTTACTAATGAATTGGTTATTTGAATTTACACAAGTGTAAAATGAATTTACACAAGTGTAAAATGAATTTACACAAGTGTAAAATGAATTTACACATGTGTAAATTGAATTTACACAAGTGTAAGATGATTTTACACAATACTTTATGCTGGATTTCTCAGATTTAATAGCGTAAATATGAAAATGAATTGGATTAATATACATGTGTAAACTGAACTTACACTTGTGTAAAAAGTTTATGTTCTATATTTTGGGGTTTTTTTACACATGTTTAATGTATAGGTATTATTCATGTGTTTATGTCTCTTCCTTCGAATATTCAAAGGTCACAAAGTGGTTCTTTTTGTTTACCATTATTTTAACAAATCTCATTTCAATCTTTTAACAAATTATAAATAAAGTGTAAAGATATTTGGGTGTAAAGATATTTGAAGCTTAGAAGTAATACTCACATCCATACTTTTAAATTATGAGTAAAGAAGTGGATTTTTTTTGATAAATTTGTTTCAGTTCATGGTAACTGTGTATGGTTGAATATTTGGGGATTACTTTTTTTAATTCTTTGAATTTGGATCTGGGTCTATTACAGATGTGTAAACTGAATTAAAACATGTGTAAACTGAATTTATACATATGTAAACTGAATTTACAAAAGTGTAAATTGAACTTATACAAGTGTATGTGATTGAATTTACACAAGTGTAACGGACTTGTACATAGTTAAAATTATGTTTTAGGGTTCTTTTTACATATAATTCTTTTGTATTTTTATTTGATAACTGTGCATTTTTTATTTGGTTGCAGATTTGAAGAAGAAGGGTTTGTGAATTTGAGTTTTTGTTTTAAGGATCTAGGTTCAAGATGTGTTTGATTATTTTACACATGTGTATAGAGTTTTAACACAGCTTAATTTTTTGTAAAAGTTTAATCTGGATATTTAGAGAGAGAAATGGAGAGAGAGTGTGTACTTTTATTTTAAAAATCATGTAAAGTTACATTTTTATCCTTTTGGGGTATTTTAAAAAAAATAATAAAAAATATAGGTTTAATGTCATCCACAAATTAAAATAAAGTAAAATGAATGTGTGGCCAGAAATTAGTTTAAGGGTTTTCACAATAACTCAGGGTTTAGAACCGATATGTCCCCTATATATATAGAGAGAGTCGGGTTATATTAAAATGGAGATATTTTCTAACAAGCCTAAAAATGACATGGTGTTTTAAATTTTAAACATTGTGTTCTTTAACTTTTAAATATGTTCACATAAATAAAACAAAAATACCATACCTAAAATGAAAGAACACCATGCCTAAAATCTTCTTTTTAGACTTCTTAGAAAAAAACTTATTTTTAGTATAACTCTCCTATATATATATATATATATACACATATATATATATATATATATATGGTGAGGATCACATAAAAAGTGAAATTTGTCTAAATAGGCTAGGAATGAATAAGGAGGTGCCACATGACATCCTAAAGAAATTAGGGGACAGGGTATTTTGGTTCATTACAAATTTAGGTTTTGTATTGCTTAATTCTCAAAATATAGTACGTGGATTTAACTCGTGACCTCATCCTTCCCTTTCCTTCCTCAAACATTATATCAACAGATTCAGATCTTAAACCGTTTTTAACAGTGGCCGCTGATTTCCGCTTGGAGTTTCGACGATCTCGTCCCGCGACCTCGTCTCGGCGACAAACACTCTCAAGCTACACAACCGTATTGACTCGAACGTCAAATATTAACATCTCAAATTATTGTTCTCTCAAGACAAAAACAAAAAGAATAATTTTGCTAGAGCTTAGTTTGCATAGGAACACTAGGGATGGCAAAATAACCCGAGCCCGACGGGTATACCCGAAACCCGACGAGTTCGGGGCGGGTATACCCGAAACCCGACGGGTACGGGACCGGGTATGGGATTAATTTTTAAAAATTTCGCGGGTATGGGACGGGTATGGGATTAGGTGATACCCGACCCGATTACCCGAAATCACATACCCGTTTACCCGAACCATATACCCGAATCATATACCCGAAAATTTGTAATTTATAATTTTATTTTCTCTTAACCTATGGCTATTAATGCTTAATTTTAGTAAGTTTATTATGTGAAAATTTACTTTTTCTTTTAAAATATGTATTTATAAATATAAAAAATAGAGTCATAGAAAAGTACACGACAACATACCCTACGGTTATTGGCCGATACCCGTGAGTATACCCGATACCAACGGGTATGCCCGTTACCCGCGGGTATACCCGATACCCGACGGGTAATTACCCGACACAAACCCGACAGGTAATGGGCCGGGCATGGGACACAATTTTACAATCGTGTATGGGTTTGGGATTACCGATACCCGACCCGAACCCGACCCATTGCCATCCCTAAGGAACACGAAGAGTGATAAGTTTCTTTTTGCATTTATGCAACAATATATTTCTTCGTCGTTGGGTAATGCAAACCAAATGTGCTTATTGGTTTTATATTTAAAAAAATTCATGTTTTATTCCAAACCGAAATGTAAGAACTCTAAACCGGGCATCCTACAGTTGAAACTAATCACTGATTATTCTCTTATAAAACACTTATTTTATTTCTAACAATCAGCGGAAGTCTTAATTAAAAATAGTTTTATCTATTTTAACTCATTATTGTTCTTAACCTTACCTTACGAATGCATGCCACCAATCCGAGTAGCTCCGCTCCCAAGCCAAGATACCTCATCACGCAAACTCACCTACAAAACAATCTAACGTACATACAAAGTCAGCTACGCTAAGTGAGTTCTAACAGTTTATTTTAAATAAAAACATTCACGTAACTGATAACATTTAGTTCGATTTAGGACATTACTGTCCTTTATAAAATAGTTTTTCGTTTGTTGACATATCGATAACCCTCGTTATCTACAATATCCCATAATCTAGTAAGTTCCCCGACATGGACCGAACTTACCGTTCTACTAACCTATAGTTTACCATATATATCAACACTAAACCTAGTTAAAACAACCAACTCCTAAACATAGACCTGACTAGCCCTAACAATGACACTCACAAAAGGGCTTCTACACTTTAGTCGTAAACACGACCCCGTCCACACCACAGTCAATACATTGCTTAACATCAAAGCAATAACATCACAACACAATAATTATCAATAAACACTTGCATGTAGTTAGATTAAACATAAATGCACACAAACAACACCTCGTTACAACCGCCCTCGTCAGGACTTTCACCATACTCCGAGCTCAACACCGTCCCCACTGGACAATGTCACTCTTGATGACTACCTGAAGGACCTTATCCTTCACAATCCCGGTTGCCGTGTCACAAGGACAACGACGCAAACACACAACAACAAGCACATAACACATACACATCATACTAGCATTTACATGACACGTTAACCAAACACGAACCCCGCACATAGTCTCATAATAACACACCCTAAACATACTCATAAAACGTCTAAACACATTTATCGACTCACCCCGAGTAACTCATAGTACGACACACACCAATCATCCCTTTACCCCTAGCTCACACAACCTAAGGACACCACATAAACTCTTAGTTTATTCATTACATTTTATCTCGTAAAACACTTCAAGTTTAATCACAACTCATAATACGTCCGATTATTAAACAATAACGCGAGTATGCACGATAGCCCCAAAACAATAAAATCATTAAAGAGGGGATTAGAAACTCACCGGTTGCGAAGATCCAAGCCTTGCTCTTCAACCGTCCTCTCGCTCAAAACCCGAACCTGTCAATGTATGACCACATGATCAGGCACGTTCTAAACTTACGCCGAATATCGTATAACAATATAAACTCCACACTTAGTCTCAACCACTCATGTTTCTAATTCATTGAACCCTTAGCTCCACGGATACACGTATCGGGTCGTTCTTGACCCGTTTAGGATTCGAGTACCCGAACCGAGATCCCTGCATGCACGTATGCATGCTCATGCAAGACCCTAAATCCTTAGTACTTCGCCATGCAAACCCTAGCTCGTCTCGTACCCGCACCCAAACTCGTCCATGCACCACCACGGGTACCCTTACCATCGTTATCTTCTTCCTTGCCGATCATCGCCAACGAACATCGTGCGCCACCATGAACCTTCACCACCTTCGTGCACCATTTCCTAGACGGCTTAACACCATCGTCGTGTTCCCCACCTTGACCAACCCTAATCGGCTACTCCTTACCTATCCACACTGTTGTCATGCTATTGGTCTCCGTCAAGAAAATACCACTAGGAACCACCATGATCTCCGTGGCCGTACACTACTTAGAGACACCACACTTGCCGAAAATACCATCTTCCTCGTTCTCCGTCGTTCACCACCGTAGTGCGCCACCATAGCCGCATCCTTGTCGCTCGTCGCCCTTTGTCTTCCTTCTCTTCCCGGCATCCGATTACCTCACCAACCGGTCACCACCATGACCCATCTTATAGTCTGCCACTACGGCGTACCGTCACCAAGCCATCGTCGTCACCCGCTACAACCAGCAGCCACTGCCACCCATGTCTACAGCCACCACCGGTGTAACATCCCAAAAAATCCTAAATATAAGATGGGACACGTGTCGGTTGAGAAATGTGGCCAAAGAACCCAACCGGGTTCGAAACTAGAAGACTATTCGTCCGGAAATAGCTCAAAACTTCACATAAGCATATCTCGAGCTAGAAAATGAGTTATGGGAGCCATAATATATGAAAATGGGGTGTTTCGACGAGGAGAATCTAAAATTGAGGTATATCGGACCGATATCCCAGGCATAACGGTCCGACGTGTGTTGCTGAAGCAAATCAGGAGGTTGTGACGCGTGTTTGGTGACTCAGCTCGACGTCGGACCGATATGGTTTTAGACGTCGGACTGACTTTGTTTTAAACGTCACTCCGACTTTGGCGCAGTTTCAGCCTATAAATAGAAAGCAATTGCCGTTCAAAATGGAAACATAACACCAACAACATTACACACACACACACTCTGGGAAAGGTTATAAGACCCGGTGCTGTGCGTTTAAGTGCGAGTGCGGTGTGCTACGAATGCGGTTCGAGTTTGGAGAAGCGTTTAAAGCCAGGAACGAACTTAGGAACTACCGAAGGATAAAGTAAGTACACTGGACCCGTACCCTAGACACAAATACGTGAATTATGTGTTTAAAATGATACGTGATATGTGATATTTGTTATGTGATACGACGAGGGTAAAGGGTAATGACAGATTAGTCTAAACACTAAACAAGAATAATGGAGTAGCCACGACGTATCCAAGGGGTGGTGGATACGCCGCTGGTATTTCCTATATATAAATCTCTTTGATACATCGTGGCGAAACCATTATGAATGTTTAGGGGTATAGACTAAAAGACAGTAATGAAATTATAGTAAACGTACGGGAGAACTTCCAACCGGTATGTAGTTATCTGACAAAGGGAATGTTCTGTCTAAGGAAAGAGTGGTGTATAAATCTCTTCTAGACCCGTCACTCTTCCCTGAGAACATCTCTGTTGGAGGTACTGCTTTAGAAGGAAAATCACCCGAGTTTACAATATATAACAAATACGAATATGAGATGAAAGCATACCATGCATGATAAGTGTGAATACGTGATGGATATGAATACGTGAAATGCATGATGAATATGTGAATGCATGATGATATGTGCAATATAAATAAGTATGATGGAACGAGTCTAAACCCTAAAATGGAATAACGGAGTACTCATGAAATGTTAAAAGGGTGGTGGATACGCCGTTGGTACTTCCGATATATAAACCTTTTTAATGTATCGTGGAGAAACTGTTACGAAATTTTAAGGTAAGGACTAGTTGGGAAGTAAATCAAGCATATACATGAAATGAAAACAAATGCTTGATACATTTGGGAGGCTATGAGTCAAAAATACTCAAGGTCCCAAACGAAGTGAGATACCCGGCCTGTAAGGTGGATCTCAATAAATAAAGAAGAAAAGAAAAGAAAAGGAAAGGAAACTCTAGGCCTACGGGGCTGAAAGAGTAAAAGATTCCAAGCCTACGGGGCTGAAAGAGTACAAGATTCCAAGCCTACGTGGCTGAGGAATGAATGAGTCTTCATGACAAATGCAAGGGGTATATACTGACGAGTATAAGAACATTACCAATACTCGGACCGGAGGTACGGCCTAAGATGGTTGCGAGGGGGTTAGCACACCCATAAAATATACGAATACCGTGATCGGAGGTACATCTGAAGATGGTCACGGGGGCACCGAGAGCCCGACAAAACATGAATAATAATAAGAACCTAAAGGGTTCATAATGAAATGAAAAGATGCAGTGTACTTACTTAGCGAAAGCTAATTCAAAAACGTTTTCTAAACACTGCAGGAAATATACACGTGGAATGAGGCTTCCTGAGGACGAAACAGTAGGAGTTAGAAATCCCTATGTAAAATGATGTAATTACATTGTCTTTTGTAAAACAATGATTTTATAAATGAAAAAGTTACCTTAGCCATTTAATGGCAAGATTTTTGTCAAACTGGGACTATTTTCCGCAATATAACACTCTGATAAAATAAGGAATAAGTAGGATGTTTCAGGTTGGTATCAGAGCACGGTTTGAGGGATTTAAGTATTATAAAGGGTATTTAAACTCAAACCATAAGTGCTCGTGATATAAATAGGGATTAAATCCGAGGCTGTCCAGGAAGCAGGTATGATTAAATTCCAGTGCTTAAACAGAAATGTGTGAGTATACGTGGGTAGAACTTTGTATGAGATAAGCTCCATATGATAATTGGGAGTATCATGATACGTAACATACATTGCCTTATGCCTGGCCAGTATTGGAGCAAATGTATGGAACCATCATGATATCGCAAACATCATATGATAACTTATTCCAGCAGATAGTAAGCCGGGAAATGTGAAAATGCATGCTTAAAATGCATGAATGAATGTGCATATGTGTAAAATGCATAGATGGGGCCTTATATGAAACCCTAGAATACTTGAATAGGGTTAAGTAAAAACGAGGCGTGTAGTATAAAACCCTAGACTATGATTAGGGTAAACGAACAAGAGACTTAAAACGATATCATTTTTTCAGCAAACGATGGTTGAACATCAAAACGACGAAATACGTGATGAGGGAAGCCACAGGAGAGCTGAATCTCCACTTCATGATGAAAATGAAGTGGAGCAAGTCCAGGAGAATATCCGGAAACAAATCGCAATAGAAGTAGGAAAGGAAATTGATGCAAACTTTCCAATCCTACAAGCAGAACTATAGAATTCATTAGAAAGCTGGTTTGAAAACCATAAAAAAGTTACTCATAATGGAGAAGGAGGAAATCCAAAATCTGATATGAAATCAACTCGTTGCACGTACAAATATTTTATGACGTGTAAACCGTTAGAATTTAAGGGAGCTGTTAATCCCTTAGAAAGTCAAAGATGGATCGCCTCAATAGAAAGGGCATTTGATACATGCCACTGTGAGAAGGAGGACGAGGTTACCTTCGCCACCAATCAACTGAAAGAGTTGGTGGGGAGTGATAAAAAGAGAGAAAGGTAGAGAAAGGATTAAGGAAATGAGGTGGGAAGAATTTAAGGATCTATTCCTAAAACATTATTGCCCTCGAGCGGCAATTGAAAGAATTACTGGGAAGTTTCTTCAACTCCGTCAGACAACAGAGACGGTAGATGAAATCACGGGGATTTTCTTTGACAAGGCTAGATTCTGTCCAGCTTTATTGACAACCCCGGAGATGTGGATAACGAGATACCATCTCGTTTTGAAAACGGAACTTAGAGAGTTTATCCATCCATCCAAGTGTGCGAAATTGGAGGAGATGATTGATTGGGCTCGGGAACGCGAAACTTAGCTATCCCTTACGTAGCTACGTGAGACAAGGTCATCAAGCCTTCTTAGCCTACGTAGCTAATGAAAAGATGAAAGGAAAAGAACTGGATCAATTATGTTCGTGAAGAAGAAAGACGGTAGTATGAGGATGTGTATAGACTACCGTGAATTGAATAAGCCGACTATCAAGAATAGGTATCCCTTACCTAGAATTGATGATCTGTTTGATCAATTACAAGGATCAAGTTGGTTTTCCAAGATTGAATTAAGATCCGGTTATCATCAGGTCAAGGTACGAGAAGAAGATGTACCTAAGACAGCATTCAGAACTCGTTATGGACACTATGAATTTGTAGTGATGCCATTCGAAGTGACAAATGTGCCAGCAGTTTTCATGGATCTCATGAATAAAGTATGCCGTCCAATGTTAGACAAGTTTGTTATTGTCTTCATTGATGACATCTTGATATATTCAAGGAATGAAGGAGAACATGCACAACATCTTCATGAAGTACTTAGTACTTTACGAAGAGAGAAATTATACGCAAAGTTCTCAAAATGTGCATTTTGGTTAAGGGAAGTTCAATTTCTGGGTCATGTGGTAAACGCAAAAGGTATCTCAGTAGACCCAGCAAAGGTAGAGGCCGTAATGAAATGGTCTCCACCTAAGAATCCATCAGAAGTAGAAGTTTCTTGGGATTAGCTGGCTATTATAGAAGGTTCATCAAGGACTTCTCTAAGATAGCCACCCCATTAACTAAGCTAACTCGAAAGAACTTGAAATACGAATGGAATGCGGCACAAGAGAAGGCATTCCAGATATTGAAAGAAAGATTGACACAAGCTGCATTTCTGGCATTGTCGGAAGGAGTAGAAGGCTTTGTGGTATATTCCGATGCCTCGAAACTTGGGTTAGGATGTTTTCTAATGCAAAGAGGAAAGGTGATAACCTACGCCTCTCGACAGCTAAAGACACATGAAGTAAACTATCTAACCCATGATCTGGAACTAAGTAAGGGAAGCGAAAGACACTGTACCGACCGCTGCGGTTGTATTCGCACTAAATATATGGAGGCATTACTTGTACGGGACGAAGTGCACGATTTACACAGACCACAAGAGTCTTAAATATTTCTTTGACCCAAAGGACTTAAATATGAGGCAACGACGATGGTTAGAACTGGTCAAGGATTATGATTGTGAGATCTTGTATCTTCCCGGAAAGGCTAACGTGGTAGCCGATGCTCTAAGCCGCAAGGAAGAGCATCATCCTATTCGGGTGAAAGCATATAAGTTAGTGATAAATCCTGATTTCATGAGCCAGCTTCGAGACGCACAAATCGAAGCATTAAAAGGTGAGAATATTAAGAAAGAAAGAATGGCTTGTCAGGAGAAGTTTTTAGAGGAGAATGAATATAAAGTCAAGACTCGATTTAGTCGTATGTGGATACCACGATCATGTGAGTTTAGACTTAAGATTCTTGATGAAGCTCATAAATCACTATATTATATTCATCCGGGTACTATAAAAATGTACCAAGATCTACGCGGAGATTATTGGTGGCCCAGAATGAAATTTGATGTCATGAAATATGTAGCAAAATGCTTAACTTGTTTACAAGTTAAAGCAGAACATCAGAAACCATACGGAAGATTACAACCATTAAAAATCTCAGAATGGAAGTGGGAACATCTTACTATGGACTTCATAACCAAGCTATCAAAGACAACTAAGGGTTATGATACCATTTGGGTGGTTGTGGATCGGTTAACTAAGAGTGCTCATTTCTTAGCAATACGTGAAACATACTCTTCAGAAAAGTTAGCCGATTTGTTCATCAAAGAGATTGTTCTAGACATGGAGTGCTAGTCTCGATTGTCTCTGATAGAGATACTCGTTTCACTTCACGTTTTTGGAAAAAGTTCCATGAGGAGATGGGAACTAGATTATTGATCAGCACAGCATATCATACTCAAACTGATGGTCAAAGTGAAAGGACGATACAAACTCTCGAAGATATGTTGCGTGCTAGTATAACTGATTTCAGTGGAAGCTGGGATAATCATTTGCCATTTAGCAGAATTCTCATACAATAACAGCTACCATTCCAGTATTGGTATGCCACCATATGAGATGCTATATGGTAGAAGATGTATGACTCCTGTATGTTGGGGAGAAATTGGACAGAAAGAGTTGGGCAGCAAAGCTCAAGTCACGTCAGAAATGCTTGACTTAATCAAGGCACGTTTGAAAGCTGCACAAGATAGACAGAAATCATACGCAGGCAAGAGACGTAGACCAATAGAATTCCAAGAAGGAGATTATGTCTAATTGAAAGTATCTCCTTGGAAAGGTCTAATTCGATTCAAGAAACGTGGAAAGTTAAGTCCACGATTCATTGGTCCTTTTAGAATCATTAAAAGAGTCGGAAAGGTAGCTTATCAGTTAGAGTTACCTGAAGAATTAAATAAGATACACAACACATTCCATGTATCTTAGTTAAGGATATGTTTGGCAGATGAAGTTGAACACGTTCCTTTAGAAGAGATCGAGGTTGATGATAAATTAACTTACATTGAAGAACCTATCAAGATTCTAGACACAAAAGAAAAGCATCTACGTAACAAAACAATCAAACAAGTAATAGTGCAATGGAAGCACAGAAAAGGGTCGGAGATGACCTGGGAAAGTGAGAAAGAAATGAGAAGGAGTTACCCTCAATTATTTAAAAGATTAACAGGTTTCGAGGACGAAACCTAAATTAAGGGGGGGGGGGGAGAATTGTAACATCCCAAAAACTCCTAAATATAAGATGGGACACGTGTCGGTTGAGAAACGTGGCCAAAGAACCCAACCGGGTTCGAAATTGGAAGACTATTCGCCCGGAAATAGCTCAAAACTTCACATAAGCATATCTCGAGCAAGAAAATGAGTTACGTGAGCCATAATATATGAAAATGGGGTGTTTCGACGAGGAGAATCTAAAAATGAGGTATGCCGGACCGATATCCCAGGCATAACGGTCCGACGTGTGTTGCTAAAGCAAATCAGGAGGCTGTGACTCGTGTTTGGTGACTCAGATCGACGTCGGACCGATATGGTTTTAGACGTCGGACCGACTTTATTTTAGACGTCGGTCCGACTTCGGCGCAGTTTCAGCCTATAAATAGAAAACAATTGTCGTTCAAAATGGAAACACAACACCAACACCATTACACACACACTCTCTGGGAAAGGTTAGAAGACCCGGTGCGGTGCATTTAAGTGCGAGTGCGGTTGGAGTTTGGAGAAGCGTTGAAAGCGAGGAACGAACTTAGGAACTACCGAAGGATAAAGTAAGTACACTGGACCCGTACACTAGACCCGTACCCTAGACACAAATACGTGAGTTATGTATTTAAAATGATACGTGATATGTGATATTTGTTATGTGATATGACGAGGGTAAGGGGTAATGACGGATTAGTCTAAACACTAAACGGGAATAATGGAGTAGTCACGACGTTCCAAGGGGTGGTGGATAAGTCGCTGGTACTTCCTATATATAAATCTCTTTGATACATCGTGGCGAAACCATTATGAATGTTTAGGGGTATAGACTAAAAGACAATAATGAAATTATAGTAAACGTACGGGAGAACTTCCAACCGGTATGTAGTTATCTGACAAAGGGAATGTTCTGTCTAAGGAAAGAGTGGTGTATAAATCTCTTCTAGACCCGTCACTCTTTCTTGAGAACATCTCTGTTGGAGGTACTGCTCTAGAAGGAAAATCACCCCAGTTTACAATATATGACGAATACGAATATGAGATGAAAGCATACCATGCATGATAAGTGTGAATACGTGATGAATATGAATACGTGAAATGCTTAATGAATATGTGAATGCATGATGATACGTGCAATATAAATAAGTATGATGGAACGAGTCTAAACCCTAAAATGGAATAACGGAGTACTCAGGAAGTGTTAAAAGGGTGGTGGATACGCCGATGGTACTTCCTATATATAAACCCTTTTAATGCATCGTGGAGAAACCGTTACGAAGTTTTAAGGTAAAGACTGGTTGGGAAGTAAATCAAGCATATACATGAAATGAAAACAAATGCTTGATACATTTGGGAGGCTGTGAGTAAAAGATACTCAAGGTCCCAAATGAAATGAGATACCCGGCCTGTAAGGTGGATCTCAATAAATAAAGAAGAAAAGGAAACTCTAGGCCTACGGGCTGAAAGAGTAAAAGATTCCAAGCTTACGGGGCTGAGGAATGAACGAGTCTTCGTGACAAATGCGAGGGGTCTATACTGACGAGTATAAGAACCTTGCCAATACTCGGACCGGAGGTACGACCTAAGATGGTTGCGAGGGGGTTAGCACACCCATAAAATATACGAATACCGTGATCGGAGGTACGTCCGAAGATGGTCACGGGGGCACCGAGAGCCCGAGAAAACGTGAACAATAATAAAAACCTAAAGGGTTCATAATGAAATGAAAAGATGCAGTGTACTTACTTAGCGAAAGCTAATTCAAAAACGTTTTCTAAACACTGCAGGAAAGAAGCACGTGGAATGAGGATTCCTGAGGACGGAACAGTCGGAGTTAGAAATTCCTATGTAAAATGATGTAATTACATTGTCTTTTGTAAAACAATGATATTATAAATGAAAAATTTACCTTAGCCATTTAATGACAAGGTTTTTATCAAACTGTGACTATTTTCTGCAATATAATACTTTGATAAAATAAGGAATAAGTAGGATGTTTCAACCACCTCTCTTTCTCATCTCGGATTCGTACCCATCATCCACACAAAACCCTACGTAAAATGAATGCAAGAACGTGCTAAAATAGTAAACGGAAATTACCTTGACGTATCACGGATGCCACGCAAGCCGGAGCACCCTCCGTCGTCGGCCTCCTTCCCTCCCATCGCCGGTTCCTCCCTCTTTTCCTTGTTCTCGGCCGTCGCACCCCCTAGGTCACAGAAGACCTAGGGTTTTCCCATTATGTGGTATTTAAACTCCATAAAGTTCCATCCGGGTCCCTCTAGTTTCATTTAGCGCTTTTTGATCTCGAACCCTCTTTAAACAGCTAGCTGCATCTATTTCGGTAGTTAAACGCACCTCATTTGATCAACCCTGCTCATCATTATATTAATATGGATCCGGTCGTACACTAACCTGAACAATTAGCTTATGGATTTCCGAGATGTTACAAGAGAGGTAATAACTTTTCGAGTGTGTATTCTCACCGTTAATATTGGATATTGAAATCATGTATTTCGTCAAAAATACTCACGAAAGGAATCATCCTTCAACATAATCAATTTGGTGTGAAAATGAATTGTGGTTTTCAATCATGTGGATGTGTATTATGTAAATTTGTGGGTCAGCTGGTTGGGTGTTTTGGCTAAACTGGGCAGTTTTGAATGGTTCTAAAGAAATGGAACGAGTACTGAATTTTAATGCATCACAATGATGGGCTAGATTTTTATTTTTATTTTTATTTTCTAAATGTGCTAGAATGCACTCGTTTTCTGTTGTAATGTTGTGTTGATTTCTATTGTGTTATTTTCCTTTGTTGAATGTGCTGGAATCTTATTCTTTTGAGTGTGCTATATTTTTTATGTTGTGTAGTTTGTCGTTATGTTGTTTTACAGTTGTGTTGATTTTTTGTTGTACTATTTTTTATGTTGTATTGATTTTCTTTTGTGTTGTTTTCCTCTACTGTTTTTTATGTTGTGTGTGATTTTCTGTTGTGTTGTCTTCGTGTGTTGTTTTTGCTGTTGTGTTGGTTTGCTGTTGTTTACTAGAAAACAACACAGTTTCCATTAACCGTGCTGATTTACGAGAAAGCATCACATGTTTTCGTGTTTTTTTAAATCGATGTTTTTTGTGTAGCAAAATTATACTCAGATTAAAGAGAAAAAAATGCTCGATTTTATGATGTATTTTTTTTTAAAATATAATGTCGTATAAAAAAAGTTATAAACATTAAAAAAAAGTGAGGAAACTTGAAAAAAGTCAACAATTGTGAGTATTACAAAAATATTCCTTTAGCCCACTTTTTTTGCTCACTTAAATATATGTCATTGATCATCAAATTTGATGGCTAAAATTAGTTCTTAGCTTACTTAGGCGCAACCAAGTCACACGCGTTTGGACTAAGTTTGTATTTTTTTAAACCTAGAAGCCAAAACATAGAACTTGATCAAACTATAGAGACCATTTGTGCAATTAACTCAATAATAAGTTATGTATGTTTACTTTTATAACTAAAATTATTTGCATGAATTAAATTATTACATAAAGATAATTTAATTTAAGTATTTAACATAAAATTTGTTAATGTAAATCGTTAACGATATAGTAATATAAAGAAGAAGATTATTAAAAGATACTGCTTTTCACTTTTTAATGATAGAAAATGAAAATTGTAAAAAAAGTTTCAATTTATTAAAAAATCAAGATTTTAATAAATTAAAATAATGCATAATATGTGTAATGACCTAACAAACAATGACTTAACGTAATTAGTTGAATTAAGAAAAAAAATAAGATACCTTAATGGAAAAGAAAAAAAAGATGGAATATTCTAATCGGAGAATCTTATTAAATAAATCTACGCCTAATCTTTGGACATTCAAATTGGATACTCCGTGAAAGTATGCAATCAAAACACGACACATGTCCATTATCAATATGAATGTTGACCGCCGTTGCAAACTTTAATAACTTTTCATTTTAAGACTGATAATTTTATTTTTTTATTTTAAGACTGATAAAAGTTAAATATGGTTTTAGTTGTTGTAGTTTGTTGCCAATGAGCTGGTGGTGGAGTGGTAAGTGAGGGACCTGGTGTTTTTTGTGATCCAGGTTCAATCCCTGCCCTCCACATTAGTTTCTGCGACATGAAAATAAGTCCTAGCTCTTAGGCTGATGCACCTGGGTTTTACTCATGCCGATCCAGGGTTCGAGCCTCGGCTCTCCCTTAAGCCCGGAAGGGGCCGTATTTGGTAGGATTTTTCCTTGGATGCTCTCCAACTCTGACGCCAAGTGGGCCTGGTTAAGACAACATATTGGCCGAAGTTGGACGAGGCTCTCCCATGTGACGGGGGTACGACGTCAGCCATTAAAAAAAAGGTTGTTGTAGTTTGTTCAAAATAACTTTAATTTAAAAGTTTAAATTTGACATTTTTAGTCTAATACTCTTCTTTTTGTTTCAATTAAAATCAGACCACTAACACCATTCATTAGTTTTGTTAATACTTTTGTGATATTATTAAAGTAACCCTTATATTTAAAAGGTTTTTTTTACATATTTCTCTCTATTAAACTTTTAAATTACATATATCCTCAACCCCTAACTTTAATTACATGTTTTTTCAATTAACTTAAAATTACCTAATTGGCACTCACAAATATTTAGGAAGTGAATATATGTACTTTAATTGATTCATTAAGGGTAAAATGGTAATAAAATAAATTATTTTAAATGAATTGGATAAATATGTAATATATAGGTTTTATGAAAGAAAAATATGTAATTAAATTTTAGGGTTGAGTAAATATATAATAAAGGAACTTAAAAATAGAATATATGTAAATGCCCCTTTAAAAAAACAAAATTATCTCTCTGCTCTCTACTCTTTCCCAATTTCTCTTAGAAATAGAATATATAATTAAATTTCTTGTAACATATGTCACTTTTTAACTAAATTGATATGAATAATTGAATATGTGGTAGAAGAAAAATTATTCAAAAATGATGGAGGTAGTTGAATAAGGAAAAAGATAATTAATTTTAATGTGATTTAATTAAAACGACGTAGTTTTTATGGGTAACGGGTTTATACGAAAAAATGAATAAAAGATTTAACCACAAAGCGACACGTGTACTAAAATATATTACTTTATTAGATAGTAAAATTTATTATTTTATTAGATAGAAGATTTATTAATATACGTACTAAATTTACCTAATACTTAGATGTCATCTTCTCTCCTTGAGCCTCACTCACGGACTCACCTACCGCGTGATGTGTGATTTACCATCCGGTGTGATAAGTGATATATTAGGAAAAATATTGAAAATATCATTTTTGTCAAACTTTTACATAAATACTCATTTAATAAATTTTTAAAATACTTAATTAGGTGGAAGGTGAAATACAATGTTTTTATAACAAGACCAAAAAGTGAACCGACTGTTTTAGAGGTCCACTGGTTGACCCGGATGTCGCTATAAATAATATAAAAATTAAAACTATATATATATATACAAAATATAAAACATTTTTTTGTTTTAATGTGAATTTATAATTTTAATGACATATGAAAGCTTAAATATATAAATTATGCAAATTAAAATATTAAATTAATCAGAAAATGAGATTTTGAAGGAAAAAATAAAGTAAAAACAAAAACAAATAAAAAAAATTCAAAATCCGGTCCGACCCTCTGTTCAGTTCACCGGTCCGACCGGTTCAAATGAAAGTGTTTCAACCACACAAAACCAGACCAGTTATGTGCCCGGTTCCCGGTTTGACCGGTCAGTCCGGTTCTAAAAACAGTGGTCAAATAATCAAATTAGAAGGAAAAAAAAATACTTTTAAGGTTTAGGACGATCACGTCATTTTTGTCTTTTTAGCACAAAACCCCGTCATTCCGATTTACGACAAGAGGTTGCTCGACCATTATGTTTTTATTTAAGGCCAAAACCATAAATGTCGGTTTCTAAGGTCAAAACCGTGTTATTTACGACATATTATTTCACAGAGCATTTTTTTGATTGAGTTATACTTTTACATAATTATTTGTAATGGTCAGATATTTGTATTTTTTAAAATTATTTAAGTTTTTTTAGAGGGTGTTTGGATATGCTTTTGAAAATGAATTATTGGCTTTTTGAAAAGCTAATAAGTCAATAAGTCATTTCTAAAAGTTAGGATTTTTTGTCTTTTAAGAATGACTTATTGACTTTTTCAAAAAATAAAGTGCTAATTTTTTTTACTTATCGACTTTTAAAAAAACCAATAAGTCAATAAGCACTTTGTCACCACATTTTCAAACACACTCTTAAAACATATTTCAGATAAAAAAGAGAAAAACATTTAGGTATATATTCGTTTCCCATTAAATAATTGCTGCAAACAATGTACCCTACTTTTAGGAATTGATTTATTCAAAATTGAGATACCAAATTTAATAAAATAACTAATAACTATTAAATAATAAAAAAACAAAAAAAAATAATAATCAGATTTTTTATGTATTGTTACAAAACAAATAGATTGCTTCTCTATAAATGGCACACACTCATCTCCTCCAAAACACAGTCTAAAGATTTTTGAAATAATTATTTTCAAAATGGCGTTGCTCAATGATCTCATCAATCTCAACCTCACAGATTCCACCAAGAAAATTATTGCTGAATACATCTGGTTAGTTTCTTCAATCTGGATCTTGAATTCTTGATCAATTTGTTGACTTTTTGCAACCCATGTTTGACTTTCTCTTACGTTTTGAATCAAGATTCTTGAATCCCCTATTTTCCGCCATGGATTTATCTTTTATGTTTGAATTCCATGTGGGTTTTAGTTTTTGTATTTTGGGTCAAACCATTCTTGATTTATCAATCTATCTATTGTTTGTTTGTAGCAACTAGATCTTCATTTTTTGTGTTTGATCATGATGAAAAAGTCAACGCTTGGCAGGATCTTGAAAATTTTCAAATTAGGGATTTCTGCAACACTTTTATATAGTGATTATCTTGGATTTATGTTTGATTTAGGCCCATTTATATTCCCATTAGATCACTAATGTTCTTCCAAATTTCTTGTAAACTCTGTTTCCAAATAATTAGTTTTGAAATAATTTAATTAATTTCTTGATTTATCTTCCTGAATATTCATACAGGATTGGTGGATCTGGTATGGATCTTCGAAGCAAAGCGAGAGTAAGTAGTTTGTGTTTAGTCTAAACGAGTTTTAATATGTTTCATGTCTAACCCGTGAACATGTTTACCTGGAATGGGTTGATCCGACCCGTGAACATGTTTACCTAAATGGATCGTGTTTGGGTGAACCTGGCGGGTTCGAGGGTTTACATGTTTAACATGTTTTTTTATACCTCAAAATAATTGAGTTTTTATGCTAAAATTTAAAAAATAAAAGGAGAAATGAGTATCAAAATTAATAGTTTAAAAGTAAAATTTTCTATGCTTTTATTGACATTTGTCTTTTTTTTTTTAACTTTAAATTTTATGTTATTCATATATGCAACGGTCGCTCAAACTTTTTGGGGGGTTTAAAGCGGATTTTAAAATCGGAGCCCTTTTCGTAATAAGTATATATATTTTTTTGCTTAAGATCTTAACATTTGGGAATATGATAATACATACTTTTTATATACGATTTCTAAAAGACACAGATACACATATTAAAGTTGGAGTTGAAAAAAAAACCCCTCTACATATAGTTAGACCTTAAAAATTGGGACCCGTTAAATATAGGGCCCCAAGCAGGTTATTTTTTTTATATAGTCGAGCCACTTTGTGCTAAATTAAAAGGGTTTGAATATGCTTAATGATCATCCTTTTGTGAGTCATGTTCAATTGTTCATTTAATTTAACTGATCTTTTTGATCCTGTTATAGACTCTTCCTGAGCCAGTGAGTGATCCCAAGAAGCTGCCAAAATGGAACTATGATGGTTCGAGCACGAATCAAGCTCCGGGCGAGGATAGCGAAGTGATCCTCTAGTCCGTATTCGACCCGCGATTTATATGGTTTTAATCATAACTAGTTTTTTAGTTTTGTTATTGATAAATGTGATCTTGATGAATGAAACAGCCCTCAAGCTATTTTCAAGGATCCATTCAGGGGTGGAAACAACATCTTGGTATCTTTTCAAGCCTTCCTTTGTTCAGGATTAGGAGTGTCCATGATTGAAAATTCTTAGTTTATGGTTTTATAATAAATGATTGAAAATTTTTGACACGAAATTCACATTGTTTAGTCTTAATGGTTTGGGTTAGTTTCAAGTCAAACCATAAACATGTTTAGCAAAACGGATCGTGTTGGTCAACCTAACTGGTTCAAGGGTTGACCAGTTTAACCTAGGGGTGTTCATCGGGTTTTTTAATCGGGTTTCGGGTTATTCGGGTTTTTTGTTATAAGAATCCTACCCGTTTACCGACCCAAATAAGATTTGGGTTAATCGGTTTCGGGTTATTCGGTTTCGGGTTTATTCGGGTCGGGTTAATCGGTATTCGGGTTTTTAAATACAAGTTGCAACGCATACTTTATTATTTAACTTAACATTATATTTATTAAATAATAAGCACAAAATGTCTAATAAAAACCTTCTCAATATGATTTTTCATTCAAACTGATGCACTAAACACATATTAACTAAAAAAACACCAAATAAAATAATAAAAAAACTAAAGTGTATCAACCAATCCTATAAACTAAAAAAAATGACAAATCGTATCAACCAACAAACTCGTTAACAATGTTCACTATTCAAATTCTCACATTCATCTCCGCTCGTACGTTTTCAATCATAAATTAAAAAAAAGTGAAATAAAATAAGCATTAAAAATGGTTAGATGTATACTGAGCTAAGATTACAAATAAATATTAATAATAAAATACTTTTTTATTATTATTCGGGTTAATCGGGTTAACCCGATTAACCTTTTTTTTAACCCAATTACCAAACCGAATATTACCTTCGGGTTCAAGTTCCATCTTAAACGGGTTCGGGTTGTTCGGGTTCCATCTTAATCGGGTTCAGGTTAATTTGGGTCGGGTTCGGTATTCGGGTTTCGGATAAAATGAACACCCCTAGTTTAACCCGTTTATTTTTAAAACATTTGTAAAAAAGATGTTTTTATTTCATAATTTAAATTGACCGAGTCTTTTATGCTTAATTTAAAAAAAAAGAATGAGAATCAAGTTTAATAGTTTAAACGAAACTTTTATATATGCATTTGTATTTTTTTTTTGTATATTTTTTATTTTAGGCTATTCATGGTAAAAAATAATTCTTTTTTACGTTCACTTGTATCACATGATTTTTGAGTTTATGTAAATTTTTTGGGTTCGTATCCGGTTCGACCCACCAACCCATGAAAACAAGCCGATTAGCATATATCTTTTTTTGAAAGATAAATTTCTTTAGTAAGACTTGAACTCATGACCTTAGGTGATTTAAGAGGCTTTGCCTCTATCACTAGACCACCAACCCCAATGGTAGCCGATTAGCATATATGCATGTGTTAATTTTCAAGATTTTTTGCATTTAAGAATAAATTAATGAGCTTGATGTTCATTGGAGTATCTTTAGAAAGTAAATAACTTTATTATTTTTAAACGTGACAAAAAGATAACTTTTATTTAATTGTTTTCTTTATGATCAATTGTCTCTTTTTGGTCACGGGTGGACTGGCAATGATATACATTTCTATATTTTCAAGATTTTCTTTTTATTAACATTTAAATTTTAAACGTTACACAAAGATGGTTAACCTTTGATTCAAATTTCTTCATTCTCAACATAATATAGGTGATCTGTGATGCTTACACCCCCGCTGGTGAGCCCATCCCAACGAATAAGAGGCACGCTGCGGCCAAAATCTTCAGCCGCCCGGAAGTCGAGAAGGAAGTTCCATGGTACATTTACCGTTTTGCCCTTCATAGACACGACTGTATCCCGACTTCTTACTTATAGTTTTCGACCATACGCGTTAGGTACGGTATCGAGCAGGAATATACCTTGTTGCAGAAGGACATCAACTGGCCCTTGGGCTGGCCTCAAGGAGGGTTCCCTGGACCTCAAGTAATAAATCATGTTACACCTTTTTCTAACGTTTTCATAATCGGACCAGTCATCAAACCGGCCGCCTTACTGGTTTACTGGTCGGACCGATTGAACCGAACATAAATAATTTAAAAACTAAACATATGTAAATATATAAAGAATTTTTTTAATAAAATATAACAAATACATTATTTGGTCAGACCGATCGAACCGAACATAAATAATTTAAAAATTAAACATATGTAAATATATAAATAAATTTTTAAATAAAATATAACAAATACATTTTTCTGTTTGGATTTGTAATATTAATAATATTAATAAAATATAAAGGCTTAAATAAACAAAATATGGAGTTTAAAGTAGTAAATATATCATCAAATGGTATTTTGGAAAGAATAAACAAAAAAAGATTTATAATCCGGTTCGACCAGTTTAAATGAAAGCGGTTCAAATACACACGGTCGGACCGGTTATGCGTCTCGGTTCTCGGTCCGACCGACTCGCCAGACGGTCCGGTCTGGTTTTGAAAACACTGTCTTTTTCTCTTTATTTTGTTAGTTTTAAGTAAAGTATATTGGTTTAATGCGATTTAGGGGCCGTATTATTGCGGTATTGGTGCCGACAAGGCTTTTGGCCGCGATGTAGTTGATGCACACTACAAAGCTTGTTTGTATGCTGGTATTAACATTAGTGGCATTAACGGCGAGGTCATGCCGGGCCAGGTAAATACATTTCTACTCATTTTGAATATGGGCCACAAATGGGTCAGGTTGGGTTGGGTATCAGGTCAAAATGTTAACTATCAGCACATATCGGGTTGACCGGTTGACCTTAACCACTTTTTGTCCAAAAACTTGGATTTTTTAAGTAGTTTGTGTAAAAAACGATTACTCTTTTTAATAAAATGATTTAGAATGTTTTATAGCACTGAAATAAACTATTGGTAGACATTTGAGCCGCTTCATTTTTAAGCTATTTTTCTTGATTTCACACATGGGAGTGAATTTATGACACGACACGAACTTAACATGAAATTCGCTGGTTTGGGTTTAGTATAAACGGGTTTGGGTCGAGCCCGCGGACACGGTTAGCTAAACAAGTCGTACGTGTTCAGATCGACCTGACAGGTTGACCCGTTTATTCTTTTATTTTTAAAATATATGTGTTTATCTCTTAAATTAAATTGGTTGAGATTTTTATGTCAAAATTTTAAAGATAGAAAAAGAAATTGACATAAGATTTAATAATTTAAACGTAATTTATTTATAACATTTGTATTTTGTATTGTAAATTTTTAATTCTAAAGTATTAATATGCAAAAAAAAACTCGGGCCAAACGGGCCGTGTTTGTGTCAACCCGTAAACGTGTGCCATGTTCGGGTTCATGCATTTGACACGATTTTCGGGTTTGTGTCGTGTTGAACCCGCGAACACGACCTCTTTAGCACCCCTAATTTCACCAACGTAACACGTTAATGAGTTGCAATCCGTGAACACTTGCATTATAAACGCTATCGCAGTGGGAGTTTCAAGTCGGGCCATCGGTTGGCATCTCTGCTGGTGACGAGATATGGGCTGCCCGTTACATTCTTGAGGTAACCCGAGAACTTTATACATTTTTGTTGAGAAATATAGAAAATAAGTAGTTCTTTTACATGTTCTGATGATCAAAATCTGTTTTTCTTCTTCAACAGAGGATAACTGAGATCGCCGGATTCGTTGTCTCGTTTGACCCCAAGCCTATTCCGGTGAGTTTTTATAAAACATTTCTTCAACTTATATTTCTAAAAAAAATAAAAATTATATACTCATTCATTTATCAGGGTGATTGGAATGGTGCTGGAGCTCACACAAACTACAGGTATTTATTTAAAATTCGCTAATTAAAACTATAAAAATATGAAACCTTTTAACATTCTTGATCTTACCCGTTACATAATATTTTAGCACGAAATCGATGAGGGAAGAGGGTGGATACGAGATCATCAAGAAAGCTATTGAAAAGTTGGGACTGAGGCACAAAGAACACATCGCAGCATACGGTGAAGGGAATGAGCGTCGGCTCACGGGCCGCCACGAGACCGCCAACATCAACACATTTAAATGGGTACAGTAACATATAATTTCTGTTTTATGAAAATGTTGCAACACTATGTAACATAGTTTTGGTCTCATTTCTTATTTTGTGTGACAGGGGGTGGCGAACCGTGGTGCATCAATTCGGGTTGGGAGAGACACGGAGAAAGAAGGGAAGGGTTACTTTGAGGACCGTAGGCCCGCTTCTAACATGGACCCGTACGTTGTTACATCGATGATTGCCGAGACCACGATCTTGTTGTAGATCATGAATTAGGTGTTGATGATTGGGGGAGATTTGAATTTGGAAACCATCATTGTGGTTGTTATTTCTGTTGTGTTTTGTCAGCAATTGAAGTTTGCTACACATTGCCTTGGTGATATCAACCATTGTGTTTGTTGGTAAATAACCTTGGTGAATTATCTTGTCTAATAACATTGTTGTTTAAGGGTTGGTTTCAATGTTTTCTATTTTTTTTTATTATTTTTTTGATGGGTATGGGTAGATGAATGATTAAGTAGTGGGTTCATCCCAATTTAATCTAAGTCACGTGAAATCCTTGAAAATAAGAAATGCACTTAGGTTGCAAACTTGTTAAATTATGAGTATTCCATGAAATGAGTAATTGAATGATAAGGAAGGAAAATAGAGTAAACTATCATTTCGTCTACGTAGTTTAGTCATTTTTTACAGTTTAATCCAAAAAAGTTTATCGCTTGCCATCTCACGCGTTTGCAGTGGCATCCGCCGTCGTGTTGGGAGACAGTTTTTGAGGTAATCCGTTGTTTGCTATGTTTATTGAAGATTAATAGGAGTTGGATGAGGGCAAGAAACTGACACGTGTAGGATGTTAAGAACATGCAGATGTATAGAGGGTGACTCATGTTACCCACCTTTATCTTATTAAAGAGTAAAGTGTTATTTTCGTCAATATGGTTTAACCATTTTAGCAACTTTCATTCAAAAAAAAATTTACTTTTCAAAATCTAGCCATTTTCATCCGTCTGACTAACTCCGTATGTATTTTAACGTTAAATCAGGTGGATGAAAATGACTAGATTTTGAAAAGTCAGGAACGAAAAACTAAAAAAAAAGTTTGGTAAATGAAAATGGTTAGATTTTGAAAAGTCGGGGACGGAAAAAGTAAAAAAAAATTTTTTTAATGAAAGTCAAGTCGCTGAAATGGTTAAACCACAAGGAGGCTAAAGCAAGATGTGCCTCGGCTCACTATACAAATGTAACATTCTCTTAAACGTATATTAGACGACTTGGTGAAGTGGATCGTAGAAACCACGCCGATCGTTTTACTGTTCAAGCGGACTCTAAAAAACTGGACTTGAACAAGCTCAATGTGTTTTATTATAGCCTAAAAGAATGTTACATTTGGTTAAAGTACAGCCATTGTACACTAATAACTAGTTAATCATATATGAATATCAAGAAAAATTGTCCCTGATTTTAGCTACAAATAATCCAACTTCTCTAGACTTCTTTGCATGTTCAGGTGATACTTCTGTCTCAGATTCACTCAAATCAATGACATCAACGGCTAGATTTTCTGAACGACAAACAACCGAAAACGGGCTCACGAGATCAACGATCTGCGTTTCAACTTTTCTGTTTGGTTTCATTACTAAAGGCGTCGAAAGATTTACAACTTCCGTCTCAATATCACATCTACAGTTTTCTGTCACGTTCACTTTATCGAAGTTTGACCTCGTGTTGACCAGTGGCTCAACGATTAATCGGTGGTTTTGACCCGAAGAAAATCTGCCAACCGCTGTATCAATATCACAGCTACGGTTATCTGTTACATTCACTTTATCGATGTTTGACCTCGTGTTGACCAGTGGCTCGTCGATTAACCGATAGTTTTGACCAGAAGAACACTTGCCAACTTCTGTCTCAATATCACATTTACGGTTTTCTGTCACGTTCACTTCCTTGATGTTTGACCTCGTGTTGACCAGTGGCTCATCGATTAACCGAGAGCTTTGACCAGAAGAACATCTGCCAACAGCTGTCTCAATATCACAGCTACGGTTTTCTGTTGCATTCACTTTATTGATGTTTGACCTCGTGTTGACCATTGACTCATCGATTAACCGATAGCTTTGACCAGAAGAATATATACCAACATCTGTCTCAATATCCCAGCTACGGTTTTCAGTCATTTTCACTTCATTGATGTTTGACCTCGTGTTAACCAGTGGCTCATCGATTAACCGAAAGTTTTGACCAGAAGAACATCTGTCAACCTCTGTCTCAATATCACACCTATGGTTTTCTGTCACGTTCACTTCATCGATGTTTGACCTCGTGTTGACCATTGGCTCATCGATTAACCGATAGTTTTGGCTAGAAAAACATGTACCTTCAATTTCAAGCAGTAGTTCTTGCAGTCTGGCTTCGACTTCGTTCACAGATTTGTTTGTATCGGTTTTCTTTGGTTTACGCGGTTTTGGCTTATTTTTTTCAGCTATTCTCTGTTCAAACTCAACTATCTTTTCTGGGCATGCACTGTTTTTTAAAATATTATACTTTAAATATTAGTTATTTAATATTGAACAATAACTGTCTAAAAAAAGAAAATGGCAGTTAGTTATTACCTGTGGACGAGTTCACCTGGTACGATAGAGCTACTAAGTCCTTCGATGTCTTCCCATGAAACCTCAAAGCATTCTTTGCCCTGAGCTTTTCTTCGCTTAATTATTTCAGAAATCGGACACTTCACTGGCATCTGTAGACATGATGACAGTGATGATGATGATCCTTCAAATTTACAGTACAGCTAGTGGTGACAATTTCGATCCGTTTAGTCACAAACGGGCCAAAAGGATTAGTTAAAAAGGAAGCGAGTCAAAAGGGTCAAAGAGTGTGTTTTTAATGCATAGGACTTTCTAAATGTCTTATTCAAAGAATTAAATTAACATTATGAATTTATGGTTTTGTTAATCATATCTAACGAAGTACTTTTTTTTTTAAATTTACAGATTTTGAAGAAAAAGTTATATATAGATTAATTGAAACATCTCTCGAGCACGTGTCGTAGAAAGACTTTTATAACACTAGTCAAGTTCGTTTGATGGCTTTGGTACTCGTTTCTATTTCATCACCTACCAGGTCAGAAGTCATTCTTAGATTCTACAGCGGAACTGGTTACGATTACAAAGTAACTTATATCATTATATGCGAGGAAATCATGAAGTGTAAAAGATTACTATGACAGGAAACCTCTAACAGATGAATCTTATGATCACAAAACGATGAGCATTGAGATTGATCAGAAATAAATCCTAACCCGACGTCTACCCATTACCTCACAGGTCTTAACTCATGTTTAAGTTTCCGTTGCTGCGATGATTCATGATAACTCGACGGATCGCGCGGCTCTCGTGCCGGCGACGCATCATTCAAATTTCTGCCCTATCAACTTTCGATGGTAGGATAGTGGCCTCTTTTTGACCCATCACCCAATCCGCCCATTTTGCCACCGCTAGCACAATCATATAGTTAAAAACGACCCAGAAGCAGTTATCAAATGCTCTGTAATATAATAGATTTACAGAATTATAAAACCAATATACTTGACTTTTCTTTGCAAACAAACGATTATTCTTTGCAAAATTACTTGTATACCCCTTTCACAAGACTTTTCTCATTTTTTCAACGAAAAAAATGTTATTTTTTAGTCATCTTATCTATTATTTTCTTAAATAACTTGGATTTGCCAAACACTCAGACATCTTAATATTTTTATATGATTTACATTTTATCACATAATGACTCTAAAAAAGCACATCCAAACATCTTAATACTTAAACGTCTCACCTTGTCTAAAGGAAGCCGAACTCCTAAGTCAGAAGAAGTGCACCGTAGGTTTGCAAAACGCCTCAAGTCTCTTTCAGCAATCTTTGGAAGAATATACTCATCTAAATCACAAATAACGCAAGCCCGTTCTTTATATGTAAAATCACAACAAGAATAATAAATCATTCTTCATTTTATTCTGTTTACCAAGTTGTTTAAAGACGCAAACGGACCTGTTTTCCCAGGAGGCCACTCAAAAAATCGATGACATGTTTGCAGAAGCCTGGTCGGCTGAAATGGATGCATACCAAGAACCCTGCAACCAAAGTAAACATTAAAACTTAAAAGAGTTTTTTTTTTTTTTTTTTTTCATATCTCAAAAATATGTTATCTTGCCTGATTTTATAAATTTTATTATTTCGACAATAATCAAGAAAATCAGAATTATAACCATTTAAGTCAACTATTTGTGAGCCTCTATAGGTCATAATAAAAACATGACAGGTTAAAATATACCTTTGGACCATTTGAGAGTCGGCTGAATGGCATTTCGGTTTGAGGTACGCATCCATCACTTGCTGAAACTGATGATTCCTTGGTAAATTACTTTTATGCCCTACAAAAAGAACACATGTCGAAAATCAAACAACTCTATTCATCTTGGATGAATTTCTAACTTGGGGCGCCCGACAAAAATCAAAAGGTTATAAGTTCTTGTCCACAAGATTCTCTTATTTTACCATTATGCAGGATAAATTGGTCATTAAGTGTAGTCAGAGTCAAAGTCAAACACTAAGGAAGTATTAACTACCTTCAAATCTTAGTTGAAGTATAGAACTTCAACCAATAAAGAAAACATTTTAGCAACTAATTTCAAATTTTCATAGTATAAATATCTTATTTACCATTAATGTTGGCTTCTTGAGGCGGAATGTTCTCTTTATTGTTGAACCCGCGCACTTGATTCTGTTTCTTTGACCCATTAGCCTTCTTCCGAAGCAACAATTCTTCTGTTGCAAGTCTTTGAAGAACTACAGATTCACCATAAGATCTAACAATCTGGCATGCCAATTCCTGCATATTAGTCCATACAGCAGTGCCTAGGCGCCGATTAATCGCTAGGCGCTCGGCTAAGGAGGAATTTTGGGCCTAGGCGGTCCTAGGCGGCCTAGGCGGGCCTAGGCGGACCTAGGCGGCCAGATTCCGGCGAACATTCCGGCGAAAACCTGAAATTTCCGGCCAATTTCCGGCGAAAACCTGAACTTTCCGGCCAAATTCCGGCGAAAACCTTTGGTGTGGTTTAAAAATGAACATTTTTATGAAAATTACATATAAAAATGTGTGTATATATATAAAAATGACCATTTTTATAAAAATTACATGTAAAAATGTGTGTATATATATAAAAAACTGAAATTTACATATAAAAATTCCAATCCGATTAATCCCGCCTAGGCCCCGATTAATCCCGCCTAGGCCTAGGCCCCACCCCACCGCCCGACTAGCGCCTAGCGATTTTTACAACACTGCCATACAGATATTAGTAGTGATCAATAAAAATTAAGTGAAAAAAATTTACAAATAAATGATGAAAGTTTCAAACTTACTGGACCGATCCCACGGACACCCGGTGAGTAATCACAACCGAGAAGGACGGCTAGAGCAATCTGAAAACCATAGTAACTTAAGTGAGCTCAAATCTATTCAAAATAAAAATTACATCCCAAACTATGCAATGGTATTTGGTAAGTTTTGTATTCTAGTTTACCTTTTTTCAACTATTAATCATTATTTGATATTTCTTACACTGATTTTGGCTGACAAATTTCCTTTATGTTGTACTTTTTAATGGGCATTTCGACATTTGAGCAATAGTCATACATATTCTTTAAACTATTTGTCATGTCAAAAGTTACCAAGAAAATGTAACATAACTCACCAACGAGTTTCTTCCAAATCCAAGTTTTTTCTCGATGTCATCCATTTCATAACAAACAACATAACCACCTTCCCCTGCACACACACAAATTTTTTTTGAAAGAATTAGCACTACAGTGAAGAACATCCTCAATCTAAAGTCAATTGAAGAGCATACAACCTAAATTGATCGATTTGGGTTATGTTTTATCTGCAACAGATCAAGTCAAATGGCCCGTATAAAAATTAGTTAAAAATGATATAGGCAAAACGGGTTGAAAGTCGGCCAAAGTGGACAAAAGTGAGTTATATGACAACAAAATAAATTAATATTATAATAACATAGCTTTTATAGTCACATTTAACACATGAATTACATATAAAAACATAAAAAATATATATATAAAAAAAATACTGGACAAAAGTGTTTTAGATAAACCCAACCACCTGTATTTTACCGCTTTTCACCCAACCCAACCAAACTATTTTGCCACCTGTATCGAAGTGTCAAGGGAGCAGAAACTTCTAATGGACCAATTCAATAGGCAAAGCACAAGTATAGTGCAACAACTCATAATCTCTAGGTTTATTTTAACAAAACCAGCTAAAATAAAAGCAAAACAGAAAATTAGATATGCTAACCAAGGCATATATCTCTGTACACTGTTCTTGCTCCAAAGAGAAAGATATCTGAGTCTGAAGAGAAACATCCATCCTGAAAAATCACAAAAGATTGTAGAATTTGTATTAGAAAACTTCAAAGAAACATGATAACAAAATGGTGACATTTATGAGTTTTGGGTACATGTCAATTATCATAAATGATTATGTCTAGTTTTTGCTTACACATAATGACTCTGAGTCCAATAGTGCGCACTGAGCTTCACCTTCTTCAATACTGGGTAGCAAGAAGTTCAAACGGTTAATTAAGCGCTTTATCATTTATATGGTAATAAGTTTATGAGTTTTGAATAATTAAGCCTTAAACATAAAGTTTGGTTCTTGGTTCTTGTTCTTGGTACTAACAGTTGCTAAAACAAAAATGAAACTAATTCAATTCTCTTTAGTGTTTACAAAATGAAACATTTGAACAATATGAGCGAGAGGTGTCAAAAATGTGTGGTTCGGGTGGATTAGATAACGGGTCAAAGTAAGTATTTTTGTACAAGTCAACACAATTTCGGTCAGGTTGGCTGACCTGAAACACCTTTTGTCCCAAAGTTTTAAACTTTATATAAATATTTAGTGTCTCAAATATGATTACAAAACATATATTATTTCAATAGTAATCTAACTTTCTGAAGGGTGACTTTCAACCCATTTGACCCGTTCAAGCAATCTGAATCGTCTCCTTTTTAGCTAACTTTTATTTATTTGACTCAAGCAATTTGACTCAAGCAATTTGATAAAACATAACCCGAAACTACCTATAGATAAGAAATTGGATCAAATTTGCCAACTCTAGCATGAGCTCTAGTAAAAGTATACTTAAACTATATTAATTACCCATCTAAACATGGAACCCCTAATGTTGAGCCAAGAATCTTGGCCTCCTTTATCATACACGAGAACTCAGAGCCCATATTCCTCTGAAGTGAAGTATTTTTGTTTTGAGATGATTCATCCTGATTGCCCTATCATACAAAAATAAATATGAGATCAAATTAATGTCATATGGACATCATAGACAAAAAATTATTACCTCATTTTCCAAGTGTAAGCGCCTTCTATACGTAGACACTTTGATGCCCGGAATTGATCCATCTGTGAATTACCATAACCCATTAAAATAAATAAACCATGAAGAAATAAAATGTGTTCCAGAAAATATTGTAGAGGTAATATATAGCAAAACTAATTGGTGATACCTATCAAGGAATTTCTAGGGATCTAAAGGGGTGTATAAAACAAAAAAACAAACATACCCAGTAAAATCTCACTCATAGCACGGCTTTTCTCTAACCCAGGGGGTAGAAAGCCTGCACCCAGTGACACCCCCCACTCCAATCCAAGGGAGTGTATGAAGTGTGCAAATTCAAAGCGACTGTAAGTTTCTTAGATCTATAGATATTTAGGTAATTTTACATTTATTACAACAATAAGTTTATTTTGACCTTAAAATTGGAACAAAATAGTTTTACCCAACACAGTAAATCCTCATTCATTGCAACTTCAAATAGCAATATTCAGTGGAGGTGACAAGATGGAAGACATCAAGCTTAAAGGAGTCACACTTAAGTACATGTCAAAACGGGCCAAGCCAAGTTGGGTTGACCCGCTAACACTTTTTCGTCCATTTTCCAAACCAATAATAAGCAGGTCGAAGGGGACACCCCTAAATTATTCAGTTTAAATGCACATCCAAACAACCCCTAAATCATACTTAATCCGGTTAAAGATGCCAAAATTATACTTAATGATATTGATACGCCACTCAAACTACAGAAAAAAGGTTAAGAACACTACCAAACCCATTTGAATTTTCCACATAAATTTGAAACCCACCATCAAAATGTGATTTTAAAATTAGGGCACCAAACCTGTAACGAAGATAAGGCTACAATTCAAGGCAATAAGGACCCTGATCCGGTGAAATAAACCCTTGAGATAAAGCTTATCTTTCATAGAACAGTGTGATTTGTTTACTTTGTGAAGTTGAACCATCCAACATGATAGATCTATGCAAACCCTCTTGTTCCTGCACTCCAACGACATAAAAGATGACAAATTTATGAGTAAAGATCAAAGAAAAACTTCAAATTAGAGTTCTTGATGCTTAAATTGAAATGAGTTTTGAAGAAATTAGTGCGAGGATTTACTGGAGATGGTGAAGAGGAAGTGTTTTCTTGCAAGATTCTAAAATTTCCCACAGATTTTTTACTCCCATTTTCGCAATGGTGGATTCAAGGAAACATGGTTGCTTCTTGATGATTCAAAAAGTCGGGCGTTGGATTCGAAAAGGGATAGAGTGAATCCTTATCAAGTTACCAGTTAATATAGGATTCTTCACTTGTCAATTGTGTGTGGGGGGGGGGGGTGGGGGTAGGGATTTAGGGGTATTTCATCACATCCTTTAGGAACTTTTTTTTAATTATTAATGGGTATTTTATTATTAGGTTTTTAACAAAAGCTTATTTTCTTGGAAGTGTATAATAATTGATAAATGGGGTTGCCGCAATTTGTAACTGTTGGTCTTATTCTCCGTATCATATAATAATAGTAATGTTTTTGTCATTTTCTTAGAGATGTCGCACTTGATAAGTGTGACAACTGGTTTTTCTTCACAAACATGTCATGAAAATTTGATGTTTCAAAGATGTCACACTTAGCAAGTGTGGTATCTTCAGGAAAATGACAAAAACATCACCATCTTTGACTGAAATTTTAAGTGCATGAAAAAAAGGACACGATGTCGCACTTACTAAGTGCGGCAACCCCTTTTGTCAAGCACTTTCAAGTAAACTAAATAGCCTCTTGTCAAAGTCCCAATAATAAAAAAAATCCATCCTTTAGAGTCTAAACAAAATCAATTTTAACGAGTACAGTAAAAGAAAACTTTTCTTAAACGACGTAAATAAAAAAAATAGGTTTCACGAATGATAACATACTTTCTAAGTTCTTTACCTTTTTACAACTATTTTATGTTAAAAAATTTGTTAGTTTCGTATAGAACGATGATTAATGTTGAAAATAACTCAATAAGTGATCCAAGAAAAAGGGTTGGTGTTTAGCTCAAAGCAATTAATATCATTAGAGAAGTTGTGAGGGCTTATGATGTTGAAGCCGGAAGGATATGTGGTCCAAAGGCTTTTTTTTTTAACAGCAATTTAGAACACTGACAGTCCACTGACCCATCCAATAAGCAATGATGTGTATTCGATTGGAGATGTTTAATATCCATTAATGAAATTCTCAAGCATCAAAGTAGTCAAGAGTCATATTGTATGAAAGCGGCTTAATTATATTACCTTCGAACATTATTTTCCTTTTTGACACAAGTCATTTATAGTTTTGATAAATTGAAATTCTCTATGCACCTAATTCATATGCTAGATTTTGCTTGTAGGTTATTGAACATCTTTATGTCAAATTAATCCAATCTTGATATAAAAGATTTGTCATCATCTATACCTTCAAGGCTTCAACCAACTTATGAATAGACAAATAGATATACATATGTAACTATCAAAGGTGAATTAGAAAGGATGTATTAGTTTATAAATTTTAGTTGTAACTACTGATTTTTCAAGTGAATCATTGCTGATGGTCAATCTTACTCCAATACTGGAAGGGGTTCTCCGATGACCGTGTCAACTGTGGTTTAATCGATGAGCAACATCTCAAATCATTTTGGCTTTGTTGTTTTCCCCTTCTTCCATTAGTACTGAATCTTAAACCGGGGGATAACAAACAAACTTCGCCTCTAGAGGAGCTGGTAATTCAGAGCCATGTCGGATTTTATGCCTTCCTTTGTGCTTTGAATAATCTGACATGTTCGACAAAATGCCTAGCTAAACAGAACATCAGACATTGAATTGCAGCTGGCTCTAAATCGTGGGTCGGATAATTAACTTCATGAGCATATACTAACCACAAGTAGGAGGCATCACAAGAAACCACTGAAAGGTATTGTTAAATCCTTGATTATTCTCTTCCATTGATACAATATTTATAATACATGAATATCCCACTTATTTTGGGATATGATTACAATCAAAGCCTATCTATAATTACAATAATAATATATATAATAGTTAACATATATATCGGCTAATATACCCCCGCAGTCGAAGCGGGAGGACACCGTAGGCTGAGACTGGAGCGAAAATCTTCAAAGAGTAAACGTGGTAGACCTTTAGTGAAGATGTCTGCTATTTGATATCTGGAAGAGACATGGAGGACACGAATTTGACCTCGTTGAACCTTTTCTCGAACAAAATGAATATCCAATTCAATGTGTTTGGTTCGTTGATGCTGAACCGGGTTACCGGTCATGTAGATAGTGCTTACATTATCACAGTAGACTAGTGAAGTGCGGGAGGGATGGTGATGAAGTTCTAGCAAAAGATTGCGTAACCAGCATAATTCGGCAACAACATTAGCTACTCCTCGATACTCGGCTTCTGCACTAGATCTGGAAACCGTCGATTGACGTTTAGAGGACCACGAAACCAGATTGTCACCATAATATACCCCGTATCCGGATGTGGAGCGCCGTGTTGTGGGGCAGCCGGCCCAATCCGCATCTGTGTAAGCAACAAGGGAAGGAGAATTGGAGGATTTCTGCATCTCAAGGCCGAAGGCAGTGGTGCCCTACACATATCGCAGAATGCGCTTCAGCGCATTGAAGTGGGACGTCCGAGGAGCATGCATAAACATGCATATTTGTTGCACAGCATAAGCAAGATCCGGTCTTGTAAAGGTGAGGTATTGGAGGGCTCCGGCTAGTTGACGATAGGAGGTTGGGTCGTCAATTAACTCGCCATCAGCAGGGCTGAGTTTACCATTGGTGTCAACCGGGGTTGCAGCAGGTTTGCAACCGGACATACCCGCTCGTTCGAGAATTTCTTTGGCATATTTCTGCTGAGATAAAAGGAGGCTACCGTGTGTGTGTTGAACTGAAATACCCAAGAAATAACTGAGTTTCCCGAGATCCTTCATAGAGAATTCGTGGCCAAGTTGTGTCATGAACCGTTGGCGAAGAGCATCAGAAGAAGTGATAAGGAGAATATCATCGACATACAGTAAGATGAAAGCCATATCTTCGCCAAGTTTGTAGATAAATAAGGAGTGATCACACTTGCTATGAAAGAACCCCAATGTATACACGTAATCTGTGAAACGTTGGTACCATGCCCGTGGTGCCTGTTTCAGACCGTAGAGAGATCGCTTGAGAAGACAAACATGATTGGGGTGTTGAGGGTCACGAAACCCCATGGGTTGATGCATGCAAATAGTCTCGGATAAGTGTCCATGAAGAAAAGCATTCTTAACGTCCAACTGGTGGATGGGCCAATAATGGTTAAGAGCAATGCTAAGAACGACCCGTATGGTGGCCGGTTTTACCACGGGACTAAAAGTTTCTCCACAATCGATGCCAACCTGTTGAGACCTGCTATCACAAACAAGACGAGCCTTGTACCTCTCAAGAGACCCGTCAGCAGTAAGTTTATGTTTAAATATCCACATGCAACGTATAATATTCATATGATGTTCCCTAGGTACTAAAACCCAAGTCTGATTTTGAATAAGTGCATTAAATTCGTCTGTCATGGCATGTTTCCAAATAGGATTAGTGAGGGCTTCGGTTGGGTTTTTAAGAATAGGCTCAGGTAAGGAGTTGGTGTTTAGATTGAATAGAGTTTTGGGTGTGATGGTACCGGTCATGGAACGGGTCTGCATGGTTCGGGCAGGAGGTGGAACTGGATTAGTGGGACTGGAGTGGGTCGGTTGGGCTTGTTGAGGTGGAGCAGCGGAAGATGTAGGTTGTTTGGAGGGTAAGGGCTGGGCTGTAGGTTTTGGGCGGCGGAAATATGTAAGAATCGGGGGGAAGCAGGGGGTATGGTGGCTGTGACAGCTGGTGGGGTGGAGGGAGAAGGGGAAGCTGGATGGGAGGAGGAGGGGGGTTTTGGAGATAAAGATTGCCATAGGAGAGGGTGGGGATCTGTGGTGAGAAAGTCATAGGAAGGAGGAGTGGGGTGAAGTGTGGCAAAAGGAAAAACAGTTTCATAAAAAATTACATGACGAGAGATGATGAGTTTGTAGGTAGAAAGTTCTAAACACTTGTACCCCCGATGATTGGATGGGTAGCCTAGGAATACACACGGGGTTGATCGGTTTTCAAGTTTGTGAATGGAGGTTGTGGGAGTGAGGGGAAAACATAGGCATCCGAAGGTGCGTAAGTGGGTATAGGATGGAGTTTTCTGATAGAGAAGGGAGGTGGGGGAGTTGTATTGCTTGGTTTTGGCGGGAAGGATGTTGAGTATGTAAGTGGCCATTTGTAAGGCGTGGTGCCAGAAAGTGGTGGGGACAGAGGAGTGAGCTAAGAGGGTACGAATGATATTATTTATGGATCTTATTTTTCGTTCGGCTTTTCCATTTTGGGGGAGGTGTGTGGACATGAGAAGCGAAAAACCATGCCATGTTGGTGACAAAAATTATTAAAAGAGGTATTTTTATATTCGGTACCGTTGTCACATTGGAAGCATTTTATTTTTCTTTCAAATTGAGTGGTGATGAGAGAATGGAATTGAGTAAAAATGGAGTAAACCTGTGATTTGTTTTGTAGAGGGTAAGTCCATAAATAGTTAGTGTAGTCATCTAAAAATAGTATGTAATATCGATGACCACCCGTGCTTAGGACGGGGGAGATCCATAAGTCACTATGAATAATATCAAAAGACAAACAAGTACTAGACTGAGAAGCAACAAATGGCAATTTAATTTGTTTTCCAAAAACACAAGCACGACAAAAAGACAAAGAATTAAGTGTTCCACAATTGATATGTTTGTTCTTATGCAAAGAATGAAGTAAAGAAGATCTCGGGTGTCCTAGGCGGTGGTGCCAGAGATCTTGAGATAAAGCAGCAAAGGCAGCATGGGAGATAGCATGAGATGTGGTTGGTGTAGTGAGCGGGTAGAGATCGCCTGTGCTGTCACATCTGAGGATAGGAATCTGTGTCTGGTAATCCTTCACAAGAAAACCAAAGGGATCAAAAGAGATAGAAATATGATTGTCGGTTGTTATCCGACGAACAGATAATAGATTTTTAACAAGTTGAGGTGAGTAAAGAACATTATTTAGTTGGAAAGGGGGGAAGGGTTTTGAAAGGGTGGTGTGACCAGTACCATGGACTGGAATTTTGGAACCATTTCCGACAGTGATACGGTTTAATGAATTATTAAAATAAGACGAGAGTGTACCTGGCGAGTTCGTCATATGAGCCGTAGCACCGGTGTCCATGTACCAATTTGCGTCTGGGGGATTCATAGACATGGTGTACATTGCCTGGTCAATGTTCGTGGGCGTGTAAGAGGCCTCCGAACTAGCATAGGAGGGTGTTGGTCTAGTCCCCAGAAGCCCTGCATAGGCCTGGTTGTGAGTTGGACGAGATGGGCCTGCCTGGTATGGGCCCCCGGGTGGAGCAGTGGGATGTGGACAGGGAGGTGTGGCCCAGGAGGGGCGCTGAGTTGGGCCTGCAGGAGGCTGATTTTGGACCTGCTTCTGAATCCACTGCCGGAACTGAGCCCACTGCTGCCAAGTGGGTTGTTGCCAAGGAGCTCGATTACTTTGCCAAGTGGGCTGCTGTGGAGACTGATGCCAAGGAGCTTGCTCAGGGGCTTGCCCAGAAGAACGACCGCGACCCCCGCGACCACGCCCTCGTCCCTTTCCCCGTGTGGATCCTCTGCCACGAGAAGGTGGTTCCCCACGAGGCGGCTGTTGATAGTGGGAGAAGGCTTGATCACCGGTGGAAGATGCATGGAGAGCGGCTGCAGAGTTTGAGACTTGATTTGCCTTCCGTGTTTCCTCCAAGACTAGCCGTGACCGTGCTTCATAAAACTCTGGGAGTGGTTCGGTCTGTTGTAACAGCATTGCAACTCCATCATATTGCTCGGAAAGACCCGAAATCAATTGAAGGACAAGTCTTTGGTTGTTGACCGGAGAACCAACATTTGAAAGTTGGTCGGCAAGAACCTTCAGCGCCTGGCAATAAGAGGTGACATCTGAGAAGGCATCCAGGCGTTTTGTTATTGAACTTGTGTTCCAAGTAAACCGTACGGGAGTTACGGTTGTCTTGAAAGATGTTGGCAAGAGAGCGCCAGGCTTTGGCGGCTGTGGTGTCCGACGTGAGAATGGTGTGTAATAGATCATTGTAGATGGTCCCATAGATCCATTGTAGGACTATGGCGTCAATCCTGGTCCACAGATCTTCGGCAGCCTTGGCCTTGGCCATGTCGGCTGAGGCAGAGGCAACAGGTGTGTTCGGTGGTGGAATAATGTGATCGATAGCCTCGAAAGCGCGACAATGAATTTTGACTAATTCTGACCAGGTGGTGTATTGGCTATTTTCCATCTCGAGTTTGACCGGAATGAAATTGTGAATGTTGGTTACCGTAATAGCCGGATGAAGCTTGTCCATAATGAGAAGAAAGTAGTAGGGGAGAGGTGATTATCGGAGAAGGGGCAGAAACAGAAGAGAGGGCGGCGACCAGAATAAGGTTGCCGGAATATGAACAAAGGTGATTTAGGGCTTGGCGGCTATTAGGGTTATCAGAGGGTGCTCTAATACCATGAAAGGTATTGTTAAATCCTTGATTATTCTCTTCCATTGATACAATATTTATAATACATGAATATCCCACTTATTTTGGGATATGATTACAATCAAAGCCTATCTATAATTACAATAATAATATATATAATAGTTAACATATATATCGGCTAATAACCACCATATCATATGTATCTTCAGAATATCGAAACGGGAGCTTGGCTTAGCCCCTATTTCAAACATTGAAACGCACTTTCTTGCTCATCTTTCCAAACAAACTCCATATCTTCGCATGGTAATTTTAGTCAATATGGGAGCAATTCATGTAAAATCTTGAACAAATCGACACTAATACATCTACTTCTAACCTCTGAAGTTGGTTGATCACAGTTCATAACGGTGTTCACCTATAATAGATCTACTTGAATTCCTCCAACATTCATAATACATCCAAAAACTAGACTTCTCGAAGCCAAAATTCACACAGAGAAACTTTGCATATAATTTCTCTTGCGCGGTGTTTTTTAAACCTCCCGTAAATGCATCATGTGGTCTTCTTTGATAATAAATCGATACGATCGATGAATACAATCACCGATTTATCTAACATGGGTCGAAATCCTCTATTCATAAGATCAATGCGATCCCTCGTTATAACTAAACGTCAGTAAACAAATGAATGTTTAGAAAGTAAGCAAATGAATGTTTAGAAACAGATGGTCTTAAAAATAAAATGGCAGTCCAATGCAATGTAAACTGTATCGCAGGCGAAGGTCCCAAATAACCGAAGGATTTTGATAAGCTTTCATCTTCCATCAACTCACTAGGCAAGAAACTAGTTCACATGATGTAATATGCTACTACCTAATAGACCCATGGTATTCCCTAATTACTCATACTCGAAGCACTTAAACAACCCGTTTGTTACATGTCACAGTTTTAAGAAACACAAATATCGTACTTTGCTTTCTTATATATAAAGATGTTCATACAATTACTTATGAGTGTGCATTTACTTGTACATGGAAAACGTCACTTTTTAAGTTTAAGAGTTCAAATGTCGGTCTCATCTTTTATATGCTCCTTTTGGTTTATGCATTTGGTTTGGACATTGGGTATTCTCTAATCACTCCACTTAAGCACGTTTTGACCAATTACCCGATCACTCAATTTCACAAAGAAAAGTAACCAAAAAAGTTCGTTAATCAGTTATAGTCTTGCTCCTACGCAAAGAGTATCATATCAATACACTCTTATTCACAGACTGATAGTGATTAGGCTAATGACTAAGTAGTAAGTCGGGTTAAGCTTACGGGCCTAAATTGCTATACTTTTATCTAACCGCAAACAGGATTGAATGTTAATCGCCACCAACTTGTCTCTTCCAAGAGTCTTCCACAATAAGCTCATCAACTCCCCAGTCTTCATAACTACAACATCAAAATCAAAACTGGATATATTGGACGATGATATGAGATGCAGATGCCAATTGATGTGATGATGATGATATTACCTTCCATCTGGCAAGTATCGACGAATGGTGAAAGGTATCTTTTTCTCACGAAGCTCCTTCATGGCAATCTAAGATGATACAATAACGAAAGATCTCACATACAACCAAATTTGAAGGCAAAAAGGAAATAAAATCAAGACATAATCAACAAAGTTTTGCAGCACAGATGCATTTCATCTACCCGTCTACACATGGAAGGTAATGTCGTCTTCTGCAATTTAGGGTGTAAACGAGCCAATACTCGAGACCGGCTAGTAAAAGCTCGATTCGAGCCAAGCTTAAACAAGCTCAAGCTTAAAAATAAGCTTGTTTAATAACGAGCCCGAGCTTCACTTATCGAACTCGAGCTGGCTCGCGAGCCTAAACGAACCGATTATTTATATAATTTTTATATAACGTATTAAATATATATATTTATATAATAACAATTATTATATATAAAACTATGATAAAAATAACTAAATAATATATATTATGTTATATATAAATTAATTAATAAATAATAAACGAGCCGAGCTCGAGCTTGACAAACTACTCACGACTCAAGCTCGAGCTTTAGAACCAGAGCTTAAAATGAGCCGAGCTCGAGCTCTTTGTAAGTTAAAGTGTTAAACGAGCCGAGCTCAAGCCTAAAAAGATATTTAACAAGACTAAAAAGACACTTTCAGACACTCAAATCAACATATGCTCAAAATCAAAAGATATATAATACCAATTTATAATCAAACCAGCAAATGCTTTTAAATATGCATTGGATTTCAACTTTGATTTTCTATCAGATTTTATATCCTAGAACAAGAATATAACTAGATCGATTCACTCGATTAAAGTAATTGACTTCCAAATCTTCAAAAATCAATGCTATATCTGTACAGAATCAATCAAAGTATCAAACATAAAAATTTGTAACAGGCTAATGTTTTTAGAGATGCATTGGATTTCAATTTCCATTTTCCATCCGGTTTTATATCTTAAAACAAGAATAAGACCAGGCTGATTCAAGTAATCAACTTCAAAATTTTCAAAAAATCAGTGATATATCTGTACAGAATCAACAAAATACAGTTTAATCATGCAAAATAATTACAATTCGAGCCTATCAAACATATCATCTTTCCTGATAATGAGCACTAACGTTCGTTCTTTCTCTAGGTATAACGTATTAACCTTCTTACTTTTCAGAATTTTTACGGCTTTCTTACATCTACTCAGTACAATAAATATATATTTGAGTCCCAAACTTATCACCAGCTTTGCACCGTGTATTTGTCCTACACACCAACTCGATGCCTCAACACCGCTACTGGTACTTACAACAATCTCAAAGTAATTAACTTCCAAATTTTCAAAAATCAGTGTAATATCTCTACAGATTCAACAAAACATATAAAATTCTACACAACAAAAAAAATTAATCATGCAAAATAATTACAATTCGAGCCTCTCAACCATATCAAAACTCCTGATAATAAGCACTATCTTGTCAAAAACTTTCAACAAGTGTGTTCGTGATGGAATCTATACTTGAATTTTATACTCAGATAACAAATCAAAGAATAACAGCAAATTCTATTGGGTTATTTTCTATTGGACTTGTTTGTTTTGTTTGGGCCAGTCTTTATTTGAATAATGGGCTATTTTAGTCCACTGCTGAAGTCTTAGGGTTTGAGTCATATGTATCGAGTCTTGTGTTGAACAAGTTTATCGGTTTGTTCCTGTTTTCCCGTTTGTTAACATTAGATTCTGTAGCTATATTTAGCCATTGCAGTTCATGAATAAATCATCGCATTACGTTTGATTTCATTGATATACACTTCAAGTGGTATCAGAGCAAACTTTAGAGCGTTCAGGAGAGAAAGAAGAGAGCCAAATGGCAGAAGAATCGAGCAACTTTCAGACGCCTTGTGTGCCAAGAATCGAGCAACTTTCAGACGCCCTGTGTGCCAAGAATCGAGCAACTTTCAGACGAGGAAGAGGTCGCTCTCAGTTTGATAAAACCACAGTGGAGTGCTACAAATGTCATCAATTTGGATATTTTCAATACGAATGTCCTAGTGCAGAGAGGTCGATCAATTATGCTGAGTTTGATGAAGGTGAAGAGCATCTTTTAATGGCAACGGTTGACCTTGAGAAGTACGAACATGAAGAGACTCTCCTAATGGTCTCTTCCAATGATGAAACATCAGGAAAGGAAAGGAAAGAGGGCATATGGTTTCTTGATTCTGCTTGTTCCAAGGCATTAAAGAATGGTTCACACGGTTGGATACAAGTTATGCTCATAATGTTAAGCTTGGGAATGACAAAAGATTGGAGGTCAAAGGCTTGAGAGACATCCGTCTAACTGTGGATGGAATTTTACAGGTTATTTCAAATGTTTATTATGTTCCTGAACTCACATCAAATCTCATCAGTGTAGGTCAATTACAAGACAAAGATGTGACCTTTGTTATTCAAAAGGGAACTTGTCAAGCCTATCATTCTCAAAGAGGTTTGATCCTCACATCCAATATGACAAAGAACAGAATGTTCCCGGTATACGGCTCGATGAAGGTCGGTACAGCAGAGTGCTTACAAGCTAGTGATGAGTAGCACAAGGCGAGCGACTGAGAAACTCCAGCTAGTTCATACAAATTTATGTGGCCCGATATCGCCATCCGATCAAAGTGGTAAACGGTACGTCCTTGTTTTCGTTGATGATTTAACAAGAAAAACATCGGTTTATTTCTTATCCCACAACGGAGAGTGTTTCAAATGGTTTAAAAAGTTTAAAGTTTTGGTTGAAGTTGAAACTCGCAGTCAAATTAAATGTCTAAGAAGTGATAGGGGTGGGGAGTTCAATTCTCAATCATTTAACGTTTTTTTGTGAACAAAGTGGCATTAGGAGACAATTGACAGCCGTATATACCCCACAACAAAATGGGGTTGCGAAACGTCGTAACCGTACTCTTATAAATATGGTACGTTGTCTCCTGTCTGAAACATCAATGCCCAAGTACTTTTGGACCGAGGCTGCAAAATGGGCATGTCGTGTTCTAAATAGATGCATCAGCCGAAGCCTTGACAGTAAGGTTCCTAAGGAGTATTGAACTGGAAATAAGCCAAGTGTTGAGCACTTTAAAGTTTTTGGTTGTGTGGGTCATGTTCATATACCTGCACAGCGAAGGACTAAGCTTGATGATAGGAGCCACAAATGTGTTTTCCTTGAAGTGAGTCAAGAATCCAAAGCCTATCGCCTGTACGATCCAGTTCACAAGAAAATATTTATTAGCCGTGATGTGGTATTTGCTGAAGAAGAAAAATGGAAATGGGATGAAAAAGAAATTGACATTGAAGATCTATTTATTAAAGAAGAAGAAGAAGAAGAAAGAAGTGATAATTCAGGGGAAGCAGATGTTGCTGATCAAAATTCAGCCCCTACCCAAGCAACATCAGCCCCTACACCTGATGAAAATGTTGATCCATCCTCACCCTCAACCCATGAAACACCTGGTGCTGTTACATCTGAACAAGTAGCACAGGCAGAACCGTCTACACGTGTTCGAAGACCGCCTAGGTGGTTAAATGACTATCATACCAGTTCTAGTTTGTCTGATGAGGAAGTGCTTGAAGACGAAGTAGGGATTGTCATGTATAGTTCTTCGGAGGACCCCACTACATATGAAGATGCTTGTAAAGAAACAAGCTGGGTTCATGCAATAGAGAAGGAGATTAAAGCAATTGAACAAAATCATACCTGGAACTAGTTGAAGCACCTGTTGGTACAAAACCAATTGGTGTTAAATGGGTGTTTAAGACAAAGTACAATGAAAAGGGAGAACTTGACAAGTATAAAGCAAGACTTGTGGTGAAGGGGCATGCACAAAAGAAGGGCATCGATTACGATGAGATATTTGCATCGGTGGCGAGATGGGACACAATTCGGTCCTTTCTAGCTGTGGCAGCCCAAAAGGACTGGGTTGTTTTCCAATTAGATGTTAAGAGTGCATTTTTGCACGGTGAACTCAAAGAGGTGGTCTATGTACATCAACCACAGGGCTTTATTAAACAAGGTGAAGAAACAAAAGTCTGCAGGTTGAAGAAAGCAATGTACGGTTTAAAGCAAGCTCCACGAGCTTGGTTTAATCAGATAGAACATTATTTCAAGCGAGAAGGGTTTCTAAGAAGCAGCTACGATCATACCTTGTTCATCAAGACGGTATGGAATAAAATTATCATAGTGAGCTTGTATGTTGATGACCCAATCTATGTAGGAAACGATGTATTACTATGTGAGAGCTTTAAAAAGTCGACGCAACAGGAATTCAACATGACTGATTTAGGGCAGATGAGGTTTTTTTTGGGGTGGAAGTGCAGCAACAGGTCACTGGGATTTCCTTATGCCAAAACCAATATGCAAAGGAAGTGTTAGAGAGATTTCATTTGTGGAAGGTAATCCAGTAAAGAATCCAATTGTTTCTAGCACGGTTTTAACGAAGGCAGGCGTAGGGGAGGAAGTTGATGCCACCACTTACAAAAGGTTAGTTGGAAGCCTTATGTATCTGAGGGTTACTAGACCGGACATTTCTTATGTTGTAGGCTTACTTTCTCGATTCATGGGCAACCCAAAAAAGGAACATTTGCTTGCTGCTAAGAGAGTGCTGAGATACATCAGGGGCACCTACAACTATGGTTTAGTATACAAAAGACAACCCATAACGAAGCTTAGAGCCTACGCCGACAGTGATTACGCACGAGACACTGAAGATCGGTGGTATACGTCGGGATATGTGTGCTTATTCAGTGGTGCAACAATTTGTTGGAGCTCTCGGAAACAAGACATTGTAACTCTGTCTTCGACTGAAGCAGAGTATGTAGCCGCAAAAGAATGTACATTCCATTTCGTGTGGTTGAGGGGATTGTATGAACATCTGACCGAGAAACCGAAAGAGACTTTAGAGATTATGTGTGACAAAAACCCGGTGATGCATAGGCGAGCAAAGCATATTGATGTGAGATTTCACTATCTTAGAGAGCTTGTTAATCAAGAGACTGTGAAGCTTGAGTTTTGTAAGACAGAAGATCAGTTTGCTGATGGCATGACAAAGCCATTGAAACTGGATGTGTAACTTGGAGTACAGGAGATTAAACAAAATGCATGATGCATTTTTGTTTAGGGGAGGATTTGTTGGGTTATTTTCTATTGGACTTGTTTGTTTTGTTTGGGCCAGTATTTATTTGAATAAAGGGCTATTTTAGTCCACTGCTGAAGTCTTAAGGTTTGAGTCATATGTACCGAGTCTTGTGTTGAACAAGTTTATTGGTTTGTTCCTGTTTTCCCGTTTGTTAACGTTAGCGTCTGTAGCTATATTTAGCCATTGCAGTTCATGAATAAATCATCGCTATATTTAGCCATTGCAGGGCTATTTTTTACGTGTGAATTGGCTTAAAAAGTATATATCTAGCTTCATGTAAGCTAGATATAAGTTTTGGACGTAAAAAGATCGAAGCTTGAATAAAAAACGAAGATTTAGATTAAACACACTGAATTGTCCGAAAAGTCAATGAATGGTCCGAAAACTATTGATCGTCCGAAAAGTATTTTTGGACGGCATGATTTCGGACAGATGTTTTCGAACAAGATAGTTCTCGGACTGGAGATTTCAAACGAAAAGAGTTTTCGGACAATTGTTTTTGAAGGAAATAGTTAATGAATAAAAGATATTTTAACAGGTTAGTTTTCGGTCGAAAAGAGACTTCGACCAAGAAAGGTTTCGATCGAATAAGATTTCTGACAGAAAGTTTTCGAATGAAGCCCATAGGTTTTGACCTTATTTCATTCGTAACCCTTGACAGATTTGTAGACCCCCACCTAGCTCGAAGTTTCCTTGCTTCGTGAGATAGAACCAGTAGAAGTCAGGTGAGTTCTTATTGCCTTTTTTTCCTAAACGGTTTTGGGCTGGCATGCATACTGTTAAAGAGATAGTTTTTCAAAGATAAAGAATATTTTATAAGAATTTATATATTTTTATAAAATGAAAGACAAAGAGTTAAAGAGTATAGTATTACCTTTTAAACAAGTTTTGAAAGATAATAAAGAGCTAAAGTAAAGAACGATAAAGGAGTTGTACTCCGGTACATCTTGATAGTGACAGTGACAAATACCATGTTATATGCTTATGTGTTAATATGTGTTATTTGTCTATGTGAAAGTTTATGTGATTATGATTTTATTTGTGTAATAATGTAATTGCATTGCATAGTAGAAAGTCCTGCATGCATGCTAAAGTAGAAGTCTCACCCTGAGGTGTGAGCAATGCTAAAGGAGTCTTACACTTCGGTGTAAGCAATGATAAAAGAGTCTTACACTTCGGTGTAAGCGAGAAAGTCCTACCCTGAGGTATAGGAAATGCTAAAGGAGTCTTGCACTGACGTGCAAGCGAGAAAGAAAGTCCCACCCTGAGGTGTGGGCAGCGCTAAAGTAAAAGTCTTACCATGAGGTGTAAGCGAGAAAGGGATCTGGTCCTCGGACCATGATCCATATGTGATAGTTAAAGTGTGATAAAGTCACTTGTCCTGTACAAGTTAAACGATACACAGACAGAGTACTGGAGGGCACCCTAATGGGTTTCCTCAAAGCTAAAGTTTTATTAACAAACATAACGTAACAGTTTTATAATTGTAACGTTGTAAATTTTTAAAGTAAAGTTAAAGTGTTTTCAAAGAAAGTAAAAGTAAAGCTTATTTTATTTTTTTATAAAGCTAAGCTACCTAAAAGAAAGTTTTACAGTTTAAAGTAAAGATAGAACTCACCAGCGTTAGCTGACTTTTAGTATGCGTAACAGGTAGAAAAGGTAAAGAGAAAGTGAAGTAAAGGAGCCTTGAGGGCTGTATAGCATGGACATCGGGTTGCTGCACTGAAGAATGACATTTCCAATCCTGATAGTTTATGTTACAAACAATGATTTACATTATCGTTTGATGAATGTTTTAATTTAAAAGACTTCCGCCGTAATAGATTCTAATTTCCGGTTTAAGAACTATGTTGTTATGTTTTGTGCCAACTATGAGACATACCCGATTTGAGGTGTTTCAAGTTGGAATCGAACCCGAGTCTGGCGGCTGAGGAAGCCACATGCAAACCACCATGGTAGTAGCCATCTTTGTTTAATATCCTCATTCACCCTTCATATATACAAAAAGAGAAAAGACTAAAAAAACTAATCCTAACCTGTCACATGACAAACTCTAATAGGTGGGCGGTTACTATTCATTTTTTAACGGCAATTTGGATCACTGACGGGCCACTGACCACCTGATCATCTCCACTTCCCTCAGGAGGAAACCCATCATAGGTGAGAAAACCCCTTGGCCCAACCTGGACCCTTTTTTTTGTCACAAGTGAGACTTGAACCCAAGACCTCCTCATTTTAGTGAATTCTTAGGTATACACCTTTGCCACTAGGCTAAGCTAGTGGTTGTGGTTACTATTCATTAGCCTTGGTTTTTTAATATAGATGGTAATTATCCGTGCATATTTGTTTTTTAATTCAAGTATATTTTTTTATTAAAGTCATATTAATCATTCTTCAGGTTACTTTAAGCCTTGTTAGATTCGTGAGTTCAATATCAAAAGAATTAAGGGGCTGTTTGGTAGCATCTTAATGGTCATTAAGAGGCTACCTCTTAATGGTTCAAAACCTCTTAATGGTTAAAAGGTAAGGGGCCATGTAACTTGTGAGAACTTACCATTAAGATGTTACCTCTTAACCATTCAGACTTAAGGTTACCTCTTAACCATTAAGAGGCTTTGAACCATTAAGAGATAGTCTCTTAATGACCATTAAGAGACTATCAAACAGCCCCAAGACATGAGAAATTAGAGGTGGCCATCTTGTTACCTTGAAATTGGTGAACCTCAAATAAATGAGTCAATTCTGCTGCTTTTAGGGACATGTTTACTATCTTCACACTTAACTTCCATAAATAATTAAAGAGAAAATTGTCAAAATATACGTTTTGACCAAAATAATTGCAAGAATATACATTGACTTTTTTAGTTATCATATTACCATATCCACAACCAACCAATTATATATTGACACGTTAGTTAAAACTAATTAGGAGACACCATTTTTTAAACACCCTATTTATTTTACTTATTATTTTATCAGAGTTTAATGCGAAAAATGGTCCCAGTTTGTTAAAAACCTTGCCATTAAAGGGTTAAGGTAACTTTTTCATTTATAATATCATTTTTTACAAAATATAATTTAATTACATTATATTACAAAGGGATCTCTAACTCCGACTGCTCCTTTCTCAGGAAGCCTCATTCCACGTGCTTCTTTCCTGCAGTGTTTGGAAAACATTTTTGAATTAACTTACGCTATGTAAGTACACTGCATCGTTCATTTTATTATGAACCCTTTAGGTTCTTATTATTGTTCAAGTTTCCCAGGCTCTCGGTGCCACTGTGACCATCTCCGGACGTACCTCCGGTCACGTCATTCGTATATTTTATGGGTGTGCTAACCCCCTCGCAACCATCTTAGGTCGTACCTCCGGTCCGAGTATTGGCAAGGTTCTTATACTCGTCAGTATAGACCCCTTGCATTTGTCACGAAGACTCATTCATTCCTCAGCCCCGTAGGCTTGAAATCTTTTCCTCCTCAGCCCTGTAGGCTTGAAATCTTTTCCTCCTCAGCCCCATAGGCTTGGAGTTCTTCTTTCCTCAGCCCCGTAGGCTTAGAAATCCTTTACTTTTCTTCTTTATTTATTGAGATCCACTTTACAGGATGAGTATCTCGTTTTATTTGGGAACTTGAGTATCTTTGACTCATAGCCTCCCAAATGTATCAAACATTTATTTTCATGTATATGCTTGATTTATTTCCCAACCAGTCATCACCTTAAAACTTTGTAACGGTTTCTCCACAATGCATTAAAATAGTTTATATATAGGAAGTACCAGTGGCGTATCCACCACCCCTTTAACACTTCATAAGTACTCCGTTATTCCATTTTAAGGTTTAGACTCGTTCCATCATAATCATTCATATTTGCACATATCATCATGCATTCACGTATTCATCATGTATTCGTCATATATTGTAAACTGGGGTGATTTTCATTCCAGAACAGTACCTCCAACAGAGATGTTCCCAGAAAATAGTGACGGGTCTAGGAGAGATTTATACATCACTCTTTCCTTAGACAGAACATTCCGTTTGTCAGATAACTACATACCGGTCGGATGTTCTCCCGTGCGTTCACTATATTTAATTATTATTTATTAGTCTATATCCCTAAACATTCATAATGGTTTCACCACGAAGTACCAAGAGGTTTATATATAGGAAGTACCAGCGGCGTATCCACCACCCCTTGGATACGTCTTGATTACTTCATTATTCCTGTTTAGTGTTTAGACTAATCCGTCATTACCCCGTATCCTCGTCATATCATATATCACATAACTTATATCTTTTAAGCATGTATTTCACATAATCGTGTCTAGGGTATGGGTCCAGTGTACTTACATTATCATCGGGTAGTTCCTAAGTTCGTTCCTTGCTTTAAACGCTTCTCCAAACTCGAACCGCACCCGTAGCATACCGTACTCACACTCACACGCGCCGCAATAAGTCTAAAAGTTTGGTACGTGTTCCGGCCCAAGTTTATAAACAAAACAAAACAAAAGGGGGCTAAGTATACTCACTTGGATTGATGAGAGAGTGTCCAACAAGATTTAGTGTAACAAGAATTTGAGGGAGAATATCCTCATAACAAGCCTAAGAATGCAAGTGTAAAGTTTTAAGTTTGATCCTATAAGTCTATAGTAAAGTATCTAGGATTCTGAGATTTGACTAGGGTTCCAAATGGCAGACGAAAATGATTTGTGTTTATAAAGTTTAAATCAATTTCTAAATAAGATTTTAAGTGAATAACACAAGCCTTGGATATCAAAGTTTAATAAATTTATAGCTCAGAATAATTATTACTTAAAATAATTTATTTAGGAAGCTTTATAATTATTAATTACACAAGTTAGGTAATAATAATTTCTAGTATTTTACGAATAGGATTGTAAGGATAATTTAATTGAAAGACTAAATAACTATTAAAGATTACTAATAATTATTTAAAGATTAAATATTTATTAAGGATAAATAATTATCTAATAAATAATTACTTTCTCTTAATTAAAATAATCAATATAAATCATTTAAGATTTACTATAGTATTAAGTATTTATTTTATAAATTATCTTGAAATTAAATAATGTTAAAAGTGTGGTTATAAGTTTAAATAATAACGGGTACATATAAGCTTATGAAAATGTTAAATAGGTTTTCTTATAAAGTTTATGTTTTAATTATAAGTTTACGAAAGTATAAGTTTATAAAGTCTTAAATAAGGTTTCTTATAGGTTTATAAATATTTAAATAAAGTTTATAAGTTTCTAGATGTTTTCTATTTTTTTTTTATAAAGTTTATAATTTAAATAAATAAATAAGTTTCTGCCTATATAAAATATAAGTTTTATAGGATGTATAAAGTTTTTGTTTTATAAAATTTATAAGTTTATAAATTTCTAATCCCAATTAAACAATGTATATCTATTTTCTTGTTTTAAATAAATAAACAAGCATGGACTTAAATAGGTATAAATTTTATAAAAATGCAAAAGTTTATAAGTTTTCTGTTTTCAAATTAATATGTAAGTTTTATAAACTTTTCTGATTAATATAAGTTTTTCTGTTTTATTTAAAGTTTATATTTATTTTTAAAGTTTAAAACAGAATTAATTCACTTTAGAAATTAAATAGTAAATTAAGTTTTCTGTTTTTATAAAATTATTTCTGTTTTTGATATAAGTTTTATAAAGTTTTAAAAGTATTTTTATAGTTTTTAAGAATTTAAAACTAATTTTAAAGATTAAATCTTTATAAGTTTTAACTAAGTTTAATTAATTTAAAATAATTTCTGGAAATAAAAGTGTAGATAAAAATCAGTTTTAAGTTTATAAAAGTGTAACAGATTTTATAAAAATATTTAACAGATTTAAAACTGATTAAAAAAATGAAATAAAAATAAAAGGGCAAAACTCGGGCTGGCCGGATCGAACCCGGGCCACCTGAGTCACACACACGCGCACAAACCACCCGGCTACGGGCCTCGCTGAGATTAAACACAGGAAAACAAATCGATAAACACCATCTGAAATCGCCCCCAATTCCTTATGAACCCTAGAATCTACATCCCTCGAATACGAACTGATAATCCCTCTTCCACTATAAATTGGCAGAGGGCAAATGATTATGGAATGAAAACGATGAGAATGGGTATTCGAATTACCTGTAATGATGAAGAAACGAGGGAGAACTTCTTCTGGGTCGGCTGTCCAAGGATTGAATCGGCCAATGAAGGTATGAATCGAAGGAAATGAGAGTTTGAGAAGTTAAAGGATGATGTCGTCGAGGTTTAGGGACTGGTATTTATAACCAATTTCCCCGTTTAATGCCCGAACAGTTGGGACGATTACGGTTGAGGAAACGGGTTTAATTTTCGAATCACGAGGGTGTTAGGATTGAAATTGGGCATTGAATTGCATTGGGCTACGGTCGCATGCTTGAGGCGAAGCTCGAGGTTCGTTGGATCTGGCCGGAAACGCGTTTTTGAATAAAACGGACTCAAAACCGGTTCTAGTGGGGTTCGAACCTGTGACCGTTCTCAGACTTAGGGAAATGGCCAAATTGCACATTTAGTCACTAATGTTTAGGGGTTTTATCATTTTATGAATCTAAGTTTAAAATAAGTTTCAATAACTGACAGTTTAGTCCCTGGACTTTATAAAAATAAATATGTTTTATTTTTATAAAACCAAATAAGTTTATGAGTTTTATTATTTTATAATTTTATAAAATAACTTTTAGGATTTATAGTTTATAAGTTTCAAGGATTTAATATTAATAAGTTTATTAATCATATTATTTAAATAATAATAATTTTAAACTCATAAAGTTTTAAGAATTTAACATATTTTATTTATAAGATGCATATATATATATTTATATATATATATATATATATATCTCAAGTATTATTGTTTTTTCTAAAATATATATCAATTAAATCGATATTTATTATTTAAGAAAATAGTTTTAATAAAATTTCAAGTTTTGAATTAATAATATGTGCATGGGTTTAGGAAAGTATAGGTTGAAAAATCCTGGATATTACAGTCTCCCTTACTTTAGGAAATTTCGTCCCGAAATTTAAAGTAGAAGGGTCTGGTTCGGGATTTAGGTTTATAGTATAAACAAGGATAATGAGAAAGGTACTTTCGTTTAGTCTCCACGTTCCTAAGTAAACTCCGGGCTACGTTTAGACTTCCAAATGAACTGTGACGGTGGGGCTATGATTATGCTCTGAGTTTCCTGATTTCAAGATTCAGGATTTCCATGGTTTAACCAAGGAAGGGCATAGTGTCATCAAGGGATATGTGGATTTAGTTCTTGAAATGAACTTAAGGAGGAGAATTGTCGAATAATCGTTTGGATTCTAAAGGTGGGACGGATTTGATGAAAGTCTGATGATCTGAGTTTGCTCAAATATAGTCTTATATGCTCAAGAATTGTCAGCGGGTAAGAGATTTCACGATCATTGGTCTGGGTCCAAAACTTTTCGTGACACGAACAACGCTACTTCTGATAATATGATAGAGCATTTATATATAGGAAGTACCGTCGGCGTATCCACCATGCCCTTGTCATATCACATTAGTTTCGTTATTATATATCACGATAGGTTTTAGGTTATAGCACACGACAAAGTTTACTATGTTTTTCATGCGCTGATTTTTATAATTACGTGTGCACCCGTAATCACTTGAATCGTCGTATGGTCCGTATAGATCCTTCCGTTGTGTGTGGGTCAAGAGGGACACAAAATTTACTTAGTTCATAACTATTGTTTTCACGTAGGAGTGGCTAGCAATCTACTGAGTCCTTAGAGGGTAATGTCAATCAGAAAGCCAAAGAGTAATAGTGTGGCATAACTTAGAGTTTCAAAGCTTCCTCGTGTTTGAACAAGACTATGCCAAACCCCGAGTAGTTTAAAGTTTTACCTCTTCCCCGGGTTTGAACAAGAATACGTCACCCCGAGTATCTTTAAAGTTTTTCAGTTTCCTACTTTAGTGAATAAAGTTTATGGTTATGCCTTGAGTGGAATGTGATCACTCAAATACTAAGGTAACCATGAGAGGTGTAAGGAAGTTTTCATAATGAAATCCATTGTTATACGCTCCTTATTCCTATACGGGAAATTCTGTTTGTTTAGGGAGATCAAGTGAATACTGATACTCGGCTTTTACTTTAGAACGGGTGAGGCACTTTGCTACATTGAGAGCAATGTCCTTCTTTGTGCCGGTCATTAGTATTTGTAACGAAGATCCTTGTGCATTTTATCCGCACCAGGATGAAACGAATAACGAGTCTTATGAGCCTTGTTCAAGATGAACGTACAAAGGTTATCATGGTTAGGGATTCAGATAGGATTTAGGAATTAAAGCAAGCCATTGTGCTTAGGTTTTAATTGGAGTTTAGCTCTACATGACGTTTCTTTGTACACATTCCTTTCGGTAACCGAAAGGTGTTGTGCTTCAAGGATATGGATTTGAACGTTGTTTTGAATTTTTACGCAATGTAGCAAGGTGTGTTCCTCCCGACTTAGGGTATTGACTTCACCTAGAAATGTGTATTTTGTGAACGTGTATACATAAGTTTATTGTATTTCATGAGTACGTGTGTTTGGGTTTTGACTCTCGTTGCGGTTTATATGAATGGTTAACGTCTATGCAAAAGATTCATTTGTTTGACGTGGAGAGTGTTCTCATACATTACCGAAAGTGTAAGATGACGAGGAGTTTATGAAAGTATTTATAGAGATTTGATCATGAATAACTGATTTTTTTTGTAAAAGGTAATTGTAATCCATTCTTATTTGTGGACAGATAGGATGTTGGGACATAATGAGTTAAATAAAGGAATGGGTAGTTATAAGGAGAATATTTCAAGAAAAATATGGCTAAACAAGTAATTAATTTAGCCAAGGTTTAGTGATAGTAATTCTTACGAAGTAAAAATCATAGTTGATCAAGATAATGTTTCATAAGTCATGTTGTATTGAAAGTCTTTTCCAACCCGAAATGTTTATTGGAAGTTTATTCTTTAGTCATACTTACCACTTAGGGTTTGATAATTTAATATGCCATTGTTGTTTGAATCAGGTTTTAAGATGAATTGTTTATGAAGGATGTTTTTAGATAAGAGTACCAAGTGGTAATAAATGAAAAGTGATGTGTGGGAAATCCTGATGAGATTTGGGTCAAAACCAAGAGTAATAACATTTGAGTTGCAAAATTAGAACTTATCATTAAATGCTGAAAATTGGGACTTTTAGTCCATACATAAAGAAATGACTCTTAAACAGAATTTGAAACATGAAATAGAATAGAAGTTTATGCTAACGCCTCAGGTAGCTTTCCAATAGGAAACAGATAAGCATTAGAATAAGCACCGTTATAGTTATTCGGACAGCAGTTCTGGCCTCCGCTCTAGCTGCCTCAGCGTGTGCTTCAAGTATTTTTCTGTCTTCTTCCAGAGTTGTAATCTTCTCTTCTTGGTACCATACTTGATCTACTAGACTGTCAATTATTTGACTTAGCAGATCATGTCTCATTCCGTGTTCCATTCCTTGTCTCACAAACTCCGAGTTTCTCACGTATTGGTGGATGTCATCAAATGGGACTCCCATAGCACTAGTGGGTGCCATGGTATGCCTTGCCCTCGGGTTAGGATCATATGGGTCGGGTGCTAGGTAGGGGTATCTCGGAGGGGATGAAAACCGGTTGTGTAGGTGAGGTGCCTGATACGGGTTTCTTGATGGAGGTGATCCAGATGTTCTGAGTCTTGAGCCAGAGTTTCTGATCCAGTTTGCACTTAGGTTAATTCTTGCCCTAGAAGTTGGGTGTGCTGGTGACCGATGGACCGGTGATCCGTTGTCTTCTTCTTGGTCAAAATCTGCTCCAGGACGGTACACTGTTGAAGGAGGAGAGTATGAGTCCATTGCGTAGCAATAAAAAGGGAAGAAGTTTGTAAGTGGTGATAAGTTTACTAAGTGTTAAATATAGAAGTCTTTCATGAATTTTAAGTCTGGTTATTCGTAATGTTGAGCCTTCACAATAGTATTCTTTAGGAGTAACACTTGACCTATAAGTAGTATATCCATGAAAAGGATTCCCGGGAAAGAGGGTGGGTCACCAAGGACATATTTAAGTACCCTATTTTCCCTAGCCATAATCTCTCATGGGTCTACACACTCTTTCAGCCGTCATGTACGAGCAACACTATTGTTTTGGGCTTATGATCATGATAAGGTTTATTGTGGACTGGGCTTTGAGGCCCTGAGGTGAGGTTTATTCCTTTCTAGTAGATTTCTTCATCTTGGAGCAGGTTTCTTATTAATGTGCATTAGACCCAATGGATTTAAGTTTTGTTTGTAAAGGATGATGGTGTCATGTGTGTAAGGTTAAAGATGTATGAAGAATAGGGGTGCGGTAAGACTTAGGATGGTACTTGATGAAATTAACTAGGTATCATGTAGATAGAAATGTCTATAACGCAAGGGTTTTCACGTAATGTAGTATACATAGTATTAAGTATTGTATCATAAAGTTCAGCTTCGGTTATGACGAGTAGGCATGTTATAATGAGGCATCCAACGAAGAGAATGAACATAAGGATCTTAGAGGAAGGATCATAGTTGAGGATTTGAAATCATGTTGTTATGAAGTATAAAGTATTTAGATATCACCCATTTAGTGCACATTACTAAATAGGCACTTTGACATATCAAGAGTAATTTAAGTTCACTATCGTTAGAGAAGTCATGCATTCCTATAAGTGAATACTCATCTCAAGAATTCCCAGGAAAGCATACAAGTCCAACGGTTGGTCTAGATTTGTACGAAATACTTTCCTTGACAGAATTTCTCAGAATACAGGCATCCACTCTTCCGGTCCGCACAAGTTCTCATAAATTGTCTAGAACTCAAATACTCTTGACGAGAGTTAGTTTTTGGATTAGACTTGAAGTCTAAGAATATGACCTCGATGTAGTAGATTTTTTTGTAATACGTAGATAGATAGAAGTATAAGCATTCACCTTTAGGGTTTTAAGATTAAAGAATAGAATAGAGAGGAGATTCCAAGTAAAGGACATGAGATAACTCATGTTTGGGACTCCTAATTTATAGTCTAGGTCATGTGTCTAATAACCTAATTCCCTATAACCAAGGCTCTGGTACCTATGTGATAACAACAAAGTCTCATTCTTGTGTACCTGAAACATGTTAAGTAAACTGTCAACTAAAAATAGTTGGTGAGATACAAAGGTTTTGATACTGTTTAACAGAGTCTTTGAAAAGTTTTACAGTTCACTATGTACATGCATTCTATGGTATAAGTGTGAGAACGAACAAGTTAAACATCGTGCATATCAACCCTCGAACCAAGTTTAGGCATAACCCGAAGGTTACCCTTAAAAGTTTAAAGTTTAAATCCAGTAACAATCACCATGGGCTCCCCCCGAAGGGTCAATCAATCTAGGTGGATTGATCAAATACAATAGATCTATCATTATCACTGTAGGCTCGGCCAAAGTTAATGAATATGCTAGTTTTAAGTTTAATTTAAGCATGCAAGTCTCAAAGCACATAACACAAAGAATAAGCATATAGACATAGTTATGTTTGAATTGTTGATGTGTGTTGGACGGTCTATAAAAAATAATATAAAACCTAACCTACACACTCTAGCTTTAAATTTATAAATCTAGACTCAACCTAATACTAGACCACACAATCGGCAAGTGTACCGATCAATGTAGCAAAGTCAAATGAAGTCCGGATATCGAACCCACGAGACACTAGCGACAACTCTATCTAGACTCTGACTCAACTAACTAAACTGAAATGTATTTGGGGGGATTTGTGCTGTGAACTATAACTAATGAACTCCTAACTATCGACAACCAAATAGAAAGCAAGAAACTTTAAACAACTCACAAATATGGAAAGCACTACCTAGACTCCGAATCCTATGCATGTACCTTGGAAATCTCTCGGATACGGAAACTATGATGGAACCGGGCTCTTAGAATACGACACACTTAAACAACCTAGTGGATCCCATATCATTATTCGGGTGTGACCTAAAAGGAAACCTAAGGGACGTGTGAAACTCACTAGTTACTTGGATCACCTCTCAGCTATCTCCAACAACACTAAAGTACTCGCTACATAGATTACCTCTCAGTCTCACTATCCCAATACACCTTTCAGTGTAAGGAGTAACTTGAATTCACTTGACAAGACACGGAATAACAATGACTGCTAAGAAACTCTAGGAACCCTCCTTTCAGAGTAGTTAACCCAAAAACCCTAACACCACATATTACCCGACAACTCCTCACCTGCTATTGAAGCAGGCATAATACTCTATCCTAACAGACTCTCAATCGATGTTCATATGGATACAAGACAGTAAACCATAAACCAATCACATGCACACAGCTAGTGACCTAATATGCAACCATACATGAAAGATATTCACAAAGTAGCATATGGAACATTTAATAGATCATAAATCAAGATTAAATACGCATATACATCCAATCAAACAAAACCAAGTTCTTTACTTTAAAGTTAATCCATCAAAAAGTAACTGAAATCCAAAAGAAAACCAATTAACAATGCATAATCTCAAAATCTAGGTAGTTCAAGAAATCAAGCCTACTATCATCATCAACACATCAACACAAAGTCTAATATTCAGAATCATAGTGCAAGATAGATGAATCAAAAACAAAAGATAAGAAACATAAACCGAAAAGATGATAATCCAATCGATCCACGCATCCAATGCTTAAATTATTGATCCCTTGAGACTTCTCCCACTCAAAATCGCCAAAAAGATTCAACCTTTGCGTCTGGAATTGAATCTTTAACCCTAGAAACGGACTTAAGCTTTTATACCTTAAAAATAGCTAAAATTGCCGACATTGGGGTCTCCCACGTACCGCGAGGCCCAGGAGTCCAGTCTCTCGCGTACTGCAAGAGACAAAATAGTCGCCGGCTGAATTCACACCCCTCGCGTACCGCGAGGGGGAAGGCTCTCATGTCTCGCGTACCGCGAGGAGTCCATATTGACAGAAAGTTTTGTTCTTTTCTCCGTTCTGCCTCGTTCGCTTGTGCCTTCACCGTTCTTGATCGTTTAAGCTCCAAAGTGACCCGATTACCTACAAACCATGGCACAAATCAATACTAACTATAAACGACTCAATCCGACTCTAAAACAATAAAAAAAATGACCCAAAACACATAGGAATAAGAGGTGTGCTTTGCAACACATCAATTGTATAAGTCTAAAAGTTTGATACATGTTCCACCCCAAGTTTATAAACAAAACAAAACAAAAAAGGGCTAAGTATACTCACTTGGATTGATGAGAGAGTGTCCAACAAGATTTAGTGTAACAGGACTTTGAGGGAGAATATTATCACAACAAGCCTAAGAATGCAAGTCTAAAGTTTCAAGTTTGATCCTATAAGTCTATAGTAAAGTATCTAGGATTCTGAGATTTGACTAGGGTTCCAAATGGGAGACGAAAATGATTTGTGTTTATAAAGTTTAAATCAAATTCTAAATAAGATTTTAAGTGAATAACACAATCCTTGGATATCAAAGTTTAATAAGTTTATAGTTCAGAATAATTATTACTTGAAATAATTTATTTAGGAAGCTTTATAATTATTAATTACACAAGTTAGGTAATAATAATTTCTAGTATTTTACGAATAGGATTGTAAGGATAATTTAATTGAAAGACTAAATAACTATTAAAGATTACTAATAATTATTTAAAGATTAAATAATTATTAAGGATAAATAATTATCTAATGAATAATTAATTTCTCTTAATTAAAATAATCAATATAAATCATTTAAGATTTACTATAGTATTAAGTATTTATTTTATAAATTATCTTGAAATTAAATAATGTTAAAAGTGTGGTTATAAGTTTAAATAATAACGGGTACATATAAGTTTATGAAAATGTTAAATAGGTTTTCTTATAAAGTTTATGTTTTAATTATAAGTTTACGAAAGTATAAGTTTATAAAGTCTTAAATAAGGTTTCTTATAGGTTTATAAATATTTAAATAAAGTTTATAAGTTTCTATATGTTTTCTATTTTTTTTATAATGTTTATAATTTAAATAAATAAATAAGTTTCTGCCTATATAAAATATAAGTTTTATAGGATGTATAAAGTTTCTGTATATACAATTTATAAGTTTATAAATTTCTAATCCCAATTAAACAATGTATATCTATTTTCTTGTTTTAAATAAATAAATAAACAAGCATGGACTTAAATAGGTATAAATTTTATAAAAATGCAAAAGTTTATAAGTTTTCTGTTTTCTAATTAATATGTAAGTTTTATAAACTTTTCTGATTAATATAAGTTTTTCTGTTTTATTTAAAGTTTATATTTATTTTTAAAGTTTAAAACAGAATTAATTCACTTTAGAAATTAAATAGTAAATTAAGTTTTCTATTTTTAAAAAATTGTTTCTGTTTTTTATATAAGTTTTATAAAGTTTTAAAAGTATTTTTATAGTTTTTAAGAATTTAAAATTAATTTTAAAGATTAAATCTTTATAAGTTTTAACTAAGTTTAATTAATTTAAAATAGTTTCTGGAAATAAAAGTGTACATAAAAATCAGTTTTAAGTTTATAAAAGTGTAACAGATTTTATAAAAATATTTAACATATTTAAAACTGATTAAAAAGCATTAAAAATGAAATAAAAATAAAAGGGCAAAACTCGGGCCGGCCGGATCGAACCCGGGCCACCTGAGTCACACACACACGCACAAACCACCCGGCTACGGGCCTCGCTGAGATTAAACACAGGAAAACAAATCGATAAACACCATCTGAAATCGCCCCCAATTCCTTATGAACCCTAGAATCTACATCCCTCGAATACGAACTGATAATCCCTCTTCCACTATAAATTGGCAGAGGGCAAATGATTATGGAATGAAAACGATGAGAATGGGTATTCGAATTACCTGTAATGATGAAGAAACGAGAGAGAACGTCTTCTAGGTCGGCTGTCCAAGGATTGAATCGGCCAATGAAGGTATGAATCGAAGGAAATGAGAGTTTGAGAAGTTAAAGGATGATGTCGTCGAGGTTTAGGGACTGGTATTTATAACCAATTTCCCCGTTTAATGCCCGAACAGTTGGGACGATTACGGTTGAGGAAACGGGTTTAATTTTCGAATCACGAGGGTGTTAGGATTGAAATTGGGCATTGAATTGCATTGGGCTACGGTCACATGCTTGAGGCGAAGCTCGAGGTTCGTTGGATCTGGCCGGAAACGCGTTTTTGAATAAAACGGACTCAAAACTGGTTCTAGTGGGGTTCGAACCTGTGACCGTTCTCAGACTTAGGGAAATGGCCAAATTGCACATTTAGTCCCTGATGTTTAGGGGTTTTATCATTTTATGAATCTAAGTTTAAAATAAGTTTCAATGACTAACAGTTTAGTCCCTGGACTTTATAAAAATAAATATGTTTTATTTTTATAAAACCAAATAAGTTTATGAGTTTTATTATTTTATAAAATAACTTTTAGGATTTATAGTTTATAAGTTTCAAGGCTTTAATATTAATAAGTTTATTAATCATATTTTTTAAATAATAATAATTTTAAACTCATAAAGTTTTAAGAATTTAACTTATTTTATTTATAAGATGCATATATATATATATATATATATATATATATATATATGTTCTAAATAAGTCTTATATATATATATATATATCAAGTATTATTGTTTTTCTAAAATATATATCAATTAAATCGATATTTATTATTTAAGAAAATTGTTTTAATAAAATTTCAAGTTTTGAATTAATAATACGTGCATGGGTTTAGGAAAGTATAGGTCGGAAAATCCTAGATATTACATAAATGATATATAGTCGAGCTAATTCCTCCATCTTGGAGTCATTTCGGATAGGCTAGAAACGTGCAAATTTCATTAATAGGAACTATGGCTCAAACCAAATCGTGACAGCCAAACGTTCTGGTTCACTTAAAATGAAATCTCTTGAAATTTGTTCCCACTTCCACCGTGGAATCTCAGGTTGTTGTACCTAGTGATTGCCAGTAATAGTAGTTACTAATCAAAAGTTGGTACATTGTTGCATCATAGGGCGATACAACATGGTTGGTATGTATACAACATAATCGTAAAAGTCGATACGTAAGGATTCTGAAAATTGAAATATTAAATGGACGAGGTTTACACTCCTTGTACTCGAATGGAAGAGTTTTGGCTAGTCATTAGAGAATGACTATATAACAAGTAATCCAAGCGTAAAGCTTCACAAAGCAAGTATAATAAGTACGAGTATGATGGTGCCAAACTCAAGTCGTGAAACCGAGGATTAACCAACAAAGAAGATTATACTAGGATTCTGTCGAGATAATTTGCTAAGAGTCAAATTTACTCAATCTTATCAAGTGTTATAGGAAATGAGTTATCATCATAAAATAGATGTCAACGATGGCCCGTTGTTATGTAACCTCATCACAAAGCATCGGAATTTGGTACTAACTCGCGTGTTAGTCTCAATATAATGTAACCATGTTTGATGATTTTCAAACAAAGGTTCATATACATATTGACGAAAGTTAGCAATGAGTTATATGAAAATCAAGTCACGACAAGATCTAGATAGGGAAAGTGACTAAAATTCCAGAATGTTCTAATCAAGTAGATAAGTTAAAAAACCATGTATCAGTTCAATATTCGGACATTGAATTGACTACCATGCATCGAATTTGGTTAACGGTTAGAAATGGAATTTTGAAATATAATAAGGAGTCTATATCAAAAGATGGTCTACTCCTCACATCGAGTCGGCCAAATTTGATAGGATAACATTAGACGTCTACATCTTTCTTGATGTGTATTGAAATGATTTGGAAGTAATCCGCTATTCATCTAGATGAAAAAATAAACAGTCACGTTGTGGAAATAATCTCATAAAAATAGTGTCCTCTGAAAATGATTATGAGCTTGCTAACCCACTAAATGGGTAGACTTTGATGTAATATCATTGTCAATTTAGCATGGGGTTTGTTTCCATAAGGTAGACGTCAGAAAATAGGAGATGATCAAGTAAAACATTAGGAATTTTCCAAATGTGAGGACTTCATGCTCTTAGGTCCCTTAAAGATAATGCAATCCCAAGCGGATCTTCAAGAGAGCAGAGTCAACTATGATTTGTCCCTTGTTCATCTTCCTAATAGCATACAACTTTAATCTGTTAGGGATCGTAGAACACAGGCACAATTTCTCAAAATTGCCCCCTTATGATTGCAGGACACATCCTTCAAATGGACAGGATTCTCAATTTTCCACTCAGGTCCTGGCTTTCCCATTAAAGTCGGTGGAAATGGACCATAAGGTTTCAGAGTTTGTCCTTAGATTTCGCGTTGAAGATGGTCGAATTGCTTATCTACCTATAACTGGTAGTACAGTATGCCAGCAACTTCCTTGGCTTTCGAATGGTACCACTATGACTTACCATTTCGTATTTCACCCATACTGGTTATAGCCTTAAAATCCTTTGCATAAGGGTTTAAGCCATAAAGTTGATGGAATGAGTGCTTAAATGTCATATATTCGCATTCCCTTCTTAATAGTAAATGCTCTAAGACTTTTTAATTATAGGAGACTGAGAGTAAAGTATGTGAACAAGTCTCTACTAAGTTGGAAATCAGAGAGTCGATCAACTGAATGATCTTTGAGGAAGTGTATGTACAAAAGGATATAAGATTATCCTATTTAGATTTTTATGGATAGTTGGTTGTTTGAGGCAACCCATATTTATATCCCTTACAAAAGAATATGTAACAATAAAATTAGTAGGAATACATGCAAGTGAGACAAGTTTAAGAGTTTTGCATGTCAGCCTCATGCTTGTGGGACAAGAGCTGACAGTTCACTCTTAGATTTCCTTGGAATTTGTTTGGGAATAAGCATGGATTATTGATCGTCGGCAAAATATCAAAGTTTGATAATGTACTAAATGTCAATTTTTATGAGAACAACTTCGTTTGTCATTTATTTTGGAAGGTCTGATTACTTACCTATCCCAAGTCAGGTTTGCACCTAAGGGCGCTGCATGAAAGGAATCAAGATTTATTGTACCATATTACAAAAGTGAGTGAAGAGCACTTGAATGAAAATTTCAGGTAAATACGATGCGGATTAATTGGAATATTTTTGTAGAACTACTGATGACGGTTTAGCATCCGGAAAATAAATCAGATCATAGTGAGTCGATGGGAAAAATTACACAGTAGGTGTTATTGTGATAGCCATGCTATTCCTTTAGCATAAGGTAGAATTTGGATATTAGAGTTTGTGGCCAATTGAAATATCGACAATTAGTACAGGAAGATAAAAATTCGGGTTATGATCACTAAATGCACAGTAAAAATGGTAAGCAACAAAATAAAGAGTTGTCCGAGAGATTGTGTTGAAAGGTTGTATTGTCCAGGAAAAAAGGAGTTTAGCGTGCTTTAAAGAATTTCGCCATATTGTTTTGACTCAATTGATGTTATAGTGTGTTTGGATTATAAGGTAAAATCCAAGATTATGCTTAGACCTCCGATAATAGTTGTACACTTATTGCAAGTGTTGAATGTAGTAAAGACCCATATTGAATTAACGCGGCCAGTAAAATCCCAAAGGACACGATTTAGCAAATAAAAAAAATGGATGAGAGAAAATCTTCGTTGCTCAAGATTCACTAAGGAGTTGATTAGATCAAATTCGAATTTCTCCTATTCCTTCATACGTGCGAGAACGTGTCACTGAAGATTTAATAGGGGAGCCAGAAGTGTTGAGGTCTGGTTCATGCTAGACCGAGGATCATTCACATGCGTGGATAGACAAATAACGAAATTGAAATGAGAAAATCTTTAGCTCGATCTTGTAAGGCCCCATTCCCGGGTAACCTCACTTGTTGGATTTACTCATAAACATAGTCATAAATACTGAGCTAAAATTTAAAAACAATCGAATTCAATCATTACATAACGTAACCTAACATGACATAACAGCGGAAGTCTTAACAATTGTCTTAACATATAATAAATGGGATGTCAGTCTTGTGTTGGGTAACCTTCACGCCATCGCACGACCCTTCCTTCCTTTACCTGAAATGTATACTAAAAGTCAGCTAACACTGGTGAGTTCTAGTTTATAGACAATCATACATAATATTTATCTTATCGTGAGTATTATATATATATATATATATATATAATATACTTAACATTCGAGCTTTTACATATTCTTTGCTTTACTGTTCTCACATAACATTCATATTGAGTATATACATATGTACATACATACTTACTTGGGGAGAACATTCATTTGACCATAAACTTAAGGGTGAGCAACCCATCATACTTGTCGCGAATGTCACAAAGACATCGCAGTGAGAACTACCGTCGTAGCCCTTTTCATAAACCGTCCGGCTCTAGAAAACCGTCCTTCAAAACTTAAATCCGTCCGGCAACCTTTGTCCGTCCGCTCTTAAACCGTCCTACCGTCGTAGTCCGTTATTTTGTCAGTCTGCCCTAGGGCATCCGTTTCCCACGCGACCATTATGTATGCAACCGTTCTACTTGAGTTAAGGCATTTGCTTAGACCGTCCATTAATGCCTTTTTATATGTCCTAGCTTGCGAAGGAACGTTTTTGTCCCGGTTACAAAATAGTCACGTGGTCGTCCGTCTACCAAAGTAGCCGTTGTCATAGAAGGGTTCATAACGTTTACATACATTCATAACATACAATATATATAATATAAAGCAAGATTTCATTCATTTACGTTATGTCATTCTTCCATTCATTCACGTTATGTCTTTCTTTCATTCATTCTTTATAATCATACGTTTCATTCTTTGTTCATAATTCATTTTCATATATAAGTATATATATATATATATATTTGTATACAACGTATGATCACATTGACATTCATAGCATTTATTCTTTTAGTGTATACACTTCAGCCCCAAAACATTTAAAATGATTTGCACATAACATAGAAGGGGGCACATAGAACTCACCTGATAAGCTAGTCTTGGTTGTCCTAAACAAAGGCCCAACAACGTCACGTACGATCTGAATTAGGTAGTTAAATACACATCAGACTAAATCCCGACTCTAACAGTTTAATCATACTAAATTAGGCGAACATACTGACTTTACTAACTGGTCTGCTGCCTGCGCACTTAGTAAGTGCGCAGGGCCTTGCTCATGCGTACTTGACAAGTACGCAGAACATTATTCTTGCGTACTTGATAAGTACGCAGGATCTTCCTCATGCGTACTTGATAAGTACGCATGACATCCTTCTTGCGTACTTGATAAGTACGCAAGACCTGCTTCCTGGACAAGTCCGAAATTCTTGCATGTTAATCTGATCATGCCAATCTTACAATTTTCTTTGATCAAAAGGTGCGGTTTTCATTCTAGATGCTAGTTCTAATCTTATTTTCAAGTTTCATCCATAAAAACGTCTCCTATTTAGCTAAAACCTGAGAAACCTCAAAACGAACAAAAACTTAGATTATGGTCGAATCGTTACCTGGATTGGAATTCTGATTCGGTGGTTTTGCTCACGAGCCCAGCAGTAACGTGCTCCTTCAATTTCGGGTCGATCCGTCAACTTTCTCTCTCTAGACTCGACTCTCCTTTCTCTCTCTAGATTGCAAGTGTTGGTGAAAAATGAGAGTCTAAGCCTGCCTCGACCCTTATATACCTGGGCTTCCCTCGGCCCGTTGGAGCCGAGCCCAAGCCCATCCATTTTCTTTCATTTTTGACGATTAAATCTCTATCGCTTTATTATTTACTTATTTACTATTTTTGGGATGTTACAGATCTCATGGGCTAAGCAATACTTTATAAAAAATTTTCAAGTCCGGTCCAAATGTCGAGGTCAAATCAACTGAGAACGCATATCTTAAATGTTGCGGTCAAAATTGTCATGCCAATGAAGTCTCGATAAAAGTTTTAGATCCGTTCAAATTCAAAGGTGAAGGAGACGATATATATATATATATATATATATATATATATATATATATATATATATATTCCCATGTCACCTGAGGTAGCCAATCGCATCATTTGATGTATTTGGCTAAACCCTAAGGTTACAATAGTTTCGATCAATATTCGAATGACTGGGAATTGGGATTAGAAATACAGATTAATCATGAACATTGACTCGGACAGTAAGACTCACTAGGGTTCTCATGCATTGCAAATTATGATTACGTGTGCACCCGTAATGATAATTTATTTTGCATGGTCCCTATAGTGTTTCCCCTTTCCAAGCTTTCAATTAAAAGGGATCTGACATGTTTATTAGATTGTGTCATCGTGTTGCACTTTTGCGTACGAGAGTGTGTTTTCCATATGATCACGCTTAGTTATTTGTACCAATACTCATAGATCTGCTGTCTAAGGCTGCTGCTGGATAGAGGTAATGATAGAGGGGACTAACCGGCTATTCTAAAGAAAAGAGTGTGGCGGAAATTAGGCACTAATAATAGGGCAGAGACCCTCAAATCAGTAACGAGCAAAACATGCTACAAATTATACGTATACGTGGATCCAATGATCCAACAAAGAAAAGTGTATGGATCTTCTGACCTGTTTAGTCCTGCTTCTCCACTTTAGGTTCTCTTTTGACCGGGCAGTTCTGTATGCCATAACTCATAGCGAAAGTCCTAGTCATCCAATCCTGCAATTCACGAAATAAAGTATATACCGCACCAAGTGACAACAATAGACGTCAAACAAGAAAACCGACTCCATAGCTGGAGTAGATGCAGGTTGGTGCAAGTACAGGTACAACCCGTGGTAACACTAAGACAGATAGAGGCGGATATAGATTATAGAAAACATGACCGGAATCATCAAAGAGTACGCGTAATGTTGTGACGACGACATGATTATGACGAAGCAATGTGTCGTAGATGAGCAAGAGGTAGTATGCAATGCACATATGATTCCTACGGTTCAATGCAATAAACTTAGAGTTATAGTCTAGGTCTAGTCTAGGGTAAACCTAATTCTCTATAACTAGTGCTCTGATACCAAGTCTGTCACACCCCGCTGAAGGCGGAAACACGTAGTGGGACCGGTATATCGCATTGAACACAAGTACAAGAGAAACTAAAAGGAAAGTTGTGCATTACATTGAACCATACTACATGCTTCTAACGAAAGTACGAATACATGAAAATCCTGAATCAATACAAAGTGTCTAAAATGTCTGACTACAACCAAAGGTACACAACAATAATTCTTCCCAAATGCAAGTCGTTTAAAGCTCAACATCCCCATAACTGTTTACCTGAAAAGCATGTTTCGAAAACGGGTCAACTGTAAAAATAGTTGGTGAGTACGCAGGTTTTGCATCTCGATAAAAAAAAGTAAGTAAATAAATTTCAAAATGTAATAGTAACCATCCGCAGATGATCAAGTACACGTGTTAAGATATAATTACCCTGAGCCACAATCAAAACGTCAGACTAGTTGTTGCCCCTGTATCCAGGTGTCGAATGTGAACACCTACTATGGCTAATTATACGGCCAAATGAAAATACAAATGTGGTTGGCGCTACCAACCCTGGGCGGGGGTGTCAACCCAAATAGTACTATCCATAATTCCCATCGGCTATCCAAGCTAATTGATTGTGTTAAAGTGGGGACTTAATACATTCATTGGTAAACCCGGGTAACAACGTGTAGTGTGTGAAACAGCTTTTCCCCCGTAAAACAGTAAAAATTAAAAATTGGGGCCGCAAAACTCACCTGAGCGCAGTAATGCAAAAAGTACGGTTAACCGAAGAAACCGCAAATATGATGTCCTAACCGAGTCCTACTAACCAAGTGGACACGAAACAAGCATTTAGGACACCTAACGTGTGTGAATAAGTTAATAAAACATGTAAGGCCCCAAACCCGAGAGGCCTCACGTGTTGGATTTACTCATTCACAATCAGTTTCTTAAACTTGAATATCAAAATAACACAGCGGAAAATTTCGTTCAAACATAATCATAACATTATTCAACATGCGGAAGCGTAACTTTCTCTAAAACGTAAACACATCATAACTAAAACGTAATGGGATGCCAGTCTTCATGATCAGCCGGGTAACTCATCTCGATTGCCAAGCATCACCGTCCAACTTCCATACATGTCCTTAACCTGAATGTGCATACTAAAAAGTCAGCTACGCTGGTGAGTTCTAGCTTTGCGTAAAACGTTAAATTTAAACATTTTGCCCAAAAACATAACTTCAAACTTCATTTAATAAAAACGTACGATAAAAATGCAGTAACATAAACATAAAACATAGGTCAATAATAAACCGAATCTGCGCCTTCTCGTAACCGTCAATTCCCTTCAAGTACGGTACTTCATAGAGTACTCGTACCAACATCAAGCACGGTGCTCCATAGAGCGCACGTACCAACATAAACCATCCATAACCACACATAATCGTCCAAAGGATAGCACGTACCAAACTTCAAGCACCGTTCCCTCGCAGAGAACGATACTTACTTCAAGGATCACGGTAATCCCCTTGATGACCGTCGTCACCCCTTTCCCACCCAGTTGTACAACCGTTGGCCAGCCACAAAGGCCCCTATAAAGGTAAGGCCTTTACATAACATACATACTTCGATTCCCAAAGGAACCATGGCAGATTCGTTCATTTTAGTGACTTTCATAAAACCTTTACTTCACTTCAGTTACAGCATCATACGTTTTATTGAATAACATTTCATTTGTAAACACTTCTTAGACCTTATGTAAACTTCTTTGGCAAAACATTTCGTAATCATCTTTCAAAAACTTCGCTTTTAAAACGTCTTTCAGTAGCATCATTTCATAAAACATCGTTTCGCAAACATCACTTCATAAACATCATTTCGTATGTATGCACACCAGCCCAAAAACGATAATTAAAGCATTTAAAGAAGGGCTTCTAGAACTCACCTGAAATAAACAGGGTCAAGGGTCTCTAAAGGATCTTCTAACATGTACGTACGCAACCTAGTTTTAGCTTCTCATACAATTATTACATTTCATTCCTAACCGCAAACTTCACCCAACCGCAAACTTTACCCAAACCGTAAACTTCACCCAGTCGTGAACTTCACCCAGCCGTGAACTTCACCCAAACCGCAAACTTCTCCCAACCGTGAACTTTACCCATCCGCAAACTTCACCCTACCATAAACTTTACCCAATCGCAAACTTCACCAGCCGTGAACATCACTCAACCGTGAACTTCCCAAACCGTGAACTTCCCAAAAAAACTGTGTTTTTGAATGGATTCAGATCTAGATCGATTGATTCGTCAAGTTTGGAACTTTTTACGTTCAAAACGTTTGTTTTCCACTCATGATTCCAGATCTATACTACTTTTCTATTTTGGTTAATAAAAACCCAACCTTTTTACCAAAAATACTCGAGCACCCGATTTAAAAAAAACCCAGATTCGGAACGAGTCGTTACCTGAATCGAGCGCCTGATTCGAAGGTCTTGCTCCCAAGCTATATGGTAACACGCTTCTTGAATCTCGGGTTGATCCGCCAACTTTCTCTCTCTACGGTTTCTCTCTCGAGAATGTGTAAATGAGAGAATGAGGAGGGTTTGGCTATTTATAGGGAGGCTCATCTCCCTTGTTTGCCATCGTCATGCGCGCCTGGCCCATCGTGTCTCGCTCGTTTATTCGACTCGTTCTCGCATTCTAACCCGTTATTATAACTGTTGTTTTATTTTTTGGATGTTACAAGTCTACCGCCCTTACAATAGGTTTCATCCCCGAAACCTATCATAAGTCAAACAGTTGAGGGTACGATTCCCTCATATCCGTATCCGTTTCCCAAGTGGCTTCCTATCCCTTTTGATGTTTCCATTGGACTTTAACCAATTGGATAATTCTATTACATAAACGTTTCTCCTTCCGATCTAAGATGGCCATTGGTTCTTCGATGTAGTTAAGGTTGTTGTCGACCTCGATGTCAGTAAGTGGTACGTGAACCGATTCATCCGCCAAACACTTTCGCAAGTGTGATACATGGATGGTAGGATGAATCCCACTTAACTCATCAGGCAACTCTAACCGATAAGTGACTTCACCAACCCGTGCCATTATCCTGAATGGTCCGACAAATCTCGGACTTAACTTTCCTCTCTTTCTGAATCGTATGATTCCCTTCCAAGGCGACACTTTCAACATTACTTTGTCCCCATCATCAAACTCAATAGGCCTTCGTCGTTTATCCACATAGGATTTCTGACGATCGTGTGCGGCCTTCATTCGTGCTTTGATTTGATCAAACCTTTATGAAGTTTCTCGTGCGACTTCAAGGCTTCCTAATTCCTTCTGTCCAATCTCACCCCAATAAACTGGCGTCCTGCATCTTCTCCCATCCAACATTTTGTAAGGAGGCATGCCTATCGTCGTGTGATGACTGTTGTTGTAGGAGAATTCGGCTAACGGCAGATGACGGTCCCAACTGCCACCGAAGTCGATAATACAAGCGCGGAGCATATCCTCCAATGTCTGAATGGTCCTTTCAGACTGACCATACATTTGCGGGTGGTATGCCATGCTAATATTAAGTCTTGTGCCCATCGCCTCGTGAAATCTTTTCCAGAACCTCGATGTGAATCGTGTGTCCCGGTCAGATACAATCGTCAAAGGCATCCCATGTCGTGCTACTACTTCGTTAATAAATACTTCCGCTAACCTTTTCGACAAGAACGTCTCGCGAATAGGTAGGAAATGAGCACTCTTCGTTAATCGGTCCACAATTACCCAAATGGCGTCATGACCTTTAGCTGTGCGAGGTAGCTTGGTTATGAAGTCCATGGTAATGTGTTCCCACTTCCATTCTGGTATATCAAGTGATTTAATCTTTCCATATGGTTTCTGGTGTCCGGCCTTTACTTTTGAGCAAGTCAAGCACTTGCTTACGTACTTCGTCACCTCATGTTTCATTCCCGGCCACCGGTATTCCTTCCTCAGATCTTGGTACATTTTATTGGTAACAGGATGGATATAGTAACGAGACTTATGAGCCTCATCTAGGATCTTGGTTCTAAGCTCGCCACCCATAGGTATCCATACCCGTCCAAAACGTGTCCTAACACCAAGGGTGTTATATTCCAACTTGTCCTGTTGGCCAACCATCCTTTCCTTCTTTAAAGCTTCCAACACCTCCTTCAAGTGACATGCGTGATGACCCTCATTCTTGGAGTAGATGAGGATATTATCGATGAACACAATCACTGATCGGTCCAGCATCAGTCGACACACCCCCATTTTATTAAATCCATGAATGCTGTGGGGGCGTTCGTCAATCCGAAGGACATTACGCGGAACTCGAAATGTCCATAGCGCGTGCGAAACGCGGTTTTTGGTATGTTTTCTTCCCTTACCTTCAATTGATGGTACCCGGATCAAAGGTCGATCTTTGAGAACCAACTGGCGCCCTGTAATTGATCGAACAGGTCGTCGATCCTTGGTAGAGGGTACTTGTTCTTCACAGTACATTTGTTCAACTCGTGATAATCAATACACATTCTCATCGAACCATCCTTCTTCTTTACAAACAACATCGGGGCACCCCAAGGTGAGATGCTCGGTTGGATAAATCCTTTCTCAAGTAATTCGTCTAATTGTGCTATCTGTTCTTTCATCTCTACTGGTGATAGTCGATATGGAGCTTTAGCCACGGGCTTGGCATATGGTACTAAGTCGATGTGGTATCCCAGGCAAATGCTCCAGAAACACCTCCGGGTATTCGCGCACCATGGGTACATCGTCTAGTTCCTTCACTTCCCTACACTTGTCATCACGTACACTAGATAAGCCTCGCATCCGCGCCTCAAGTATTCTGTTGCCTTAATCATCGAAATGACGTTGGGCATCGGGGCATCACGATCTCCAAAAAACCTCGACTTTGCTTCCATCCAGAGCCTTGAGTCGGATTATCTTTCGTTTACATATAATTTGCGCTTCGTTGGCAGTTAGCCAATCCATACCCAACACGACATCAAACCCCCCCCCCCCCCCAAACCATAACGAACAACCTGACGGGGAATCTATGGCCTTTTATTTATTTTATTTTTATCGTGGAATTGTCAACTACTTCGGTTACCCTTGCGGTTCTACCCTCAGTGGTTTCTACACTAAAGGCACATTCTAGTTTACTGACTGAGTATTTTACCCGCTTACAGAAAGTGGCAGATATAAAAATCTTACTAGCACCTGAATCAAATAACACAGATACAAAAGTGTTGTCGAGGATAAACGTACCTGACGCCACATCGGGGTCTATCCTGACCTGTTCCTGCGTCAGCGCATACGCTCGAGTCCTCGCTCGGGGCCTTTCTTCTCTCTTCTTCGGGCCTTTCCCCTTCTCGGTTTCACCCATCCCGGGCTTAGTGCATTCCCGTATCATATGATCGCCCTCCCCACAGTTGTAATTTGAAGCCTTGTGAGCATTCGCGAGAGCAGTGCCCGGTCTTGCCGCACTTATAACACATGTTTGATCCCATTCTGCATTCACCTGCATGCTCCCTTCCACACTTCCCACAAACCGCTGACTCATTCACTTTAGCTTTCTTATCCTGAGCTCCCAGTAGTTTCCCACCGATTCGCTTGGCAGGGAAAGTCAGCTTCTTCTTTGGTTCTTCAATAGCGACATCATTCAATGCCAAATCATCATACACCACATCACTGAGTTCCACCACTGAGTCAAAGGTGTTAGGGGTGTTGGCAAAACATTTCCTAATCATCTTTCAAGCTTTTAAAACGTCTTTCAGTAGCATCATTTCATAAAACATCGTTTCACAAACATCACTTCATAAACATCATTTCGTATGTATGCACACCAGCCCAAAAACAATAATTAAAGCATTTAAAGAAGGGCTTCTAGAACTCACCTGAAATAAACAGAGTCAAGGGTCTCTAAAGGATCTTATAACCTGTACGTACGCAACCTAGTTTTAGCTTCTCATACAACTCATTACATTTCATTCCTAACCGCAAACTTCACCCAACCGCAAACTTTACCCAAACCGTAAACTTCACCCAGTGTAAGGCCCCAAACCCAGGAGGCCTCACTTGTTGAGTTTACTCATTCACAAACAGTTCTTAAACTTGAATATCAAATAACGTTGCGGAAAACTTTCATATAAACATAACAGTAACATCGTCAAACATGCGAAAGTGTAAACATTGTCTAAACATAACATAACGTAATCAAAACATAACGGGATGCCAGACTTCATAGATCGACCGGGTAACTCTTCATCGCTTGCCAAACATCACCATTCATCGCCCATACATGCCCTTAACCTGAATGTGCATACAAAAACTCAGCTACGCTGGTGAGTTCTAGTTTTAACATAAAACGTTAACTTCAAATAATTGCCAAAAACATAACTTCATACTTCATTTAATAAAAGCGTACGTAATATAATGCAATAACAAAAACATAACACATCATAACCCATAAGTCAACGAACATATCGAATATGCGTCTTCTCGTAACCGTCAATTCCAAACATCGCATACTGGTGGAATGACCTAAAGATCACCACCACTAGGCCCTTCCACCGTACTGTCCTTCGGGCGGGAATCCTAGGGCCCAATACTTAGGTCATTTACCACCGAACTTCAAACACGGCACCACAAGGATGACACGTACCAAACTTCAAGTACCGCACCCCGTAAGGCACAAGTACCAAACTTCAAGCACGACTACCCCGTAAGGTAAATCGTACCAACTTCAAGGATCATGATAATCCCCTTGGTGACCGTCATCACCCCAGTTGTACAAAAATTTGGCCAGCAACAAAGGCCCCTAAAAGGTAAAGGCCCATAACATACATCCCATACCCATAACCTTCATTCCTTAAGGAATAATGGCATATTCGTTCGTTTGTGACTTTCGTAAACATTCACTTCTTTTACTTCAAAACTTCAGTTAAAACATTCGTACGTTTTATTAAAAATCATTCATTCATTCATAAACACTTCATAAACGTCTTTTGGCAAAATATTTCATAAATACTTCTTTCGTAACCTTTCCTTCCAAAACATCGTTCATAAACATTATTTTATAAAACGTCACATACATCATTCATAAACATCGTTTTATAAAATAGTCACATCGTTACGTATGCACACTAGACCAAAAATAGTATTTAAAACGTTTAAAAGAGGGCTTCTAGAACTCACCTGATAAGCTAATCTGGGTTGTCCTAAACAAAGGTCCAACAACGTTACTTCCGATCTGAATTGATTAGTTAAATACACATCAGACCAATCCCGACTCTAACGGTTTAACCATTCTGAATTAGGCGAACATACTGACTTTACTAACCATCATGATGCATGCGCACTTAGCAAGTGCGCAGGGCCTTGTTCTTGTGTACTTAATAAGTGCGCAGACTTCGCTTCATGCGTACTTGATAAGTACGCAGGCTTTGCTTCATGCGTACTTGATAAGTACGAAGGACCTGCTTCATGCGTACTTGATAAGTACACAGGACCTACTTCATGCGTACTTGATAAGTACGCAAGACCTGCTTCTTGCGTACTTGATAAGTACGCAGGACCTTCTTCTTGCGTACTTGATAAGTACACAGGACCTTCTTCTCCGCAAAAACCCTAACTTTTTGCACGCAGATCTGATCACGTCAAGATCCTGACTTTTTTGTTCAAAACGTTCGTTTTTCAAGTTTTATTCGTAAAAACGTTACCTTTTCATCCAAAACCCGAAAACCCCAAAGTAATCAAAAACTCAGATCTAGGCCAAACCGTTACCTGTATCGAGCTTCTGATTCGGAGGTTATCTTCAGGAGCACTTGAGAATCCTTCCTTTGTAATCTCGAGTCGATCCTTCACTTTCTCTCTCTATGGTTTCTCTCTCTAGATTCTTGCAAATGAGAGAAATAGAGGTGACTTGGGATTTTTATAGGGAGGCTCCTCCCCCTTATGCGCCACCCTCAAGTTCGTCAGGCCCATCCAGCCCGACCCGTCATGTCGCGTTCATTTATTCTTTTCGTCTCATGTTTACCCGTTATTATAACTCGTCATTTTATTTTCGGGATGTTACACCCGGCCGTGAACTTCACCCAAACCGCAAACTTCTCCCAACCGTGAACTTTACCCATCCGCAAACTTTATCCAGCCGTAAACTTTACCCAGCCGTGAACTTCATTCAACCGTGAACTTCCCAAAAAAACCGTGTTTTTGCATGGATTCAGATCTGGATCGATTGATTCGTCAAGTTTGGAACTTTTTACGTTCAAAACGTTTGTTTTCCACTCGTGATTCCAGGTCTATAATCCTTTTCTCTTTTAGTTAATAAAAACCCAACCTTTTTACCAAAAATACCCGGGAACCCGATTTTAAACAAAAAACCCAGATTTGGAACGAGTCGTTACCTGAATCGAGCGTCTGATTCGAAGGTCTTGCTCCCAAGCTATGTGCTAACACGCTTCTTGAATCTCGGGTCGATCCGTCAACTTTCTCTCTCTACGGTTTCTCGCTCTAGAATGTGAAATGAGAGAATGATGAGGGTTTGGCTATTTATAGGGAGACTCATCTCCCTTGTTTGCCATCCTCATGCGCGCCCGGCCCATCGTGTCTCGCTCGTTTATTCGACTCGTTCTCGCATTCTAACCCGTTATTATAACTGTTGTTTTATTTTTGGGATGTTACAAAACAAAAGTGGCTATGCAGTCGGTTGCATACCCAAAACCCGTGCATACGCGTACGAACTGTTATAAATTGTAAAACTGGTTTTTATATAAATTCGTGACCTTAAACCTTAAGTTTTAGATTTTAATAAAGAACATCAGAAGTTATAAAATCATATATGATAAAATATCAAGTCACGGTTTCTTTTGATCAAAAACGCGGTTACGCGCGTAAAGTCTGGTTTACGGTTTGAAAATCCGATTCGTCCGAAATTAGGGTTTTAGTGTGATATTAGCACCCAATTTAAAAGTCCAAAAATTATGTTTTTAATGTGATCATTCTTATGTCCAAAATCCCCTAAAACTTTTATAAAATTAATTTTATATAAAAATTTCCATAATTAGTAACTTTTTATAAAATTTTAATGGGCCATAATTCTAAAATCATACTTAAACACAAAGTTACTATTTGAAATTTATACCAATTGATCATATACATAAATAAAAATTTCTGACCAATTTTCATATTTTTCCAATATTCAGATTATTTATTATGAATATAATATTTTCAAAATTTAACAAATTCGGGAAAAATAGTTAAACTTATCAAAACTTTACAAATTTTTACCAGATTAGTTTTAGGTCCATATGAGATCTCATTCTAAGTTTCAAGTCCAGAAGTTATCTAGAAGTATACTATCCCTAAATCATTTGTTTAAACTTTATAAATACTAAACACCTACTTAAACAACTTCAATTTTCACGAAATTTGGACAGGAGTCTTCATTTATAATATATTAACCACTGTCCAAATTCCATATTTTTCCAATACTCAGGGGTATTTTTCCCAATTTTCATGTATTAAAATTGAATGAATTTTAATAAATAATCCATAAAGAGTTTGATCACCAAAATTTCCAGATCTTCATTTTAAAACATATCCTACTGATTAAAAATAATTTTTGGTGCCAAATCAATAATTTTGTAAAATCCATCAAGAACATGGATGTTCTTAACATTCAAACTAGATAAACTACATTTGATCAAATTATACATTCAAATCAGCCTTTGATGATGTTTAGGAAGGTTATTCTCCTGTGATTTCTTATTGTTTAAACCTACAATCACAATGGTGGTTCAAATCCATGACAAAAACTTAAATTTTTACCATATTAGTTTTAGGTCCATATGAGATCCCATTCCAAGTTTCAAGTCTAGAAGTTGTCCAGAAGTATACTATACCCAAATCATTTGTTTAAAATTTATAAATACTAAACAACTACTTAAACAACTCCAAATTTCATGAAATTTGGACAGGAGTCTTTATTTATAATATATTAATCACTGTCCAAATTCCAAATTTTTTCCAATACTCAGAGGTATTTTTCCCAATTTTCATATATTAAATTTGAAGAAATTTTAATAAATAATCCATAAAGAGTTTGATAACCAAAATTTTTAGATCTTCATTTTAAAACATATCCTACTGATTAAAAATAATTTTGGGTGTCAAATCAACAATTTTGTAAAATCCATCAAGAACATTGATGTTCTTAACATTAAAACTAGCTAAACTATATTTGATCAAATTGTACCTTCAAATCAGCATTTGATGATGTTTAGGAAGGCTATTCTCATGTGATTTCTTGTTGTTTAAACCTACAATCACAATGGTGGTTCAAATCCATGATAAAAACTAAAATTGACCTCAAATCCATGAAGAACACTAGTGATGAACACCAAGTGTTCATACACTTGATCACCCAATTTTTTGCAAGATTTAAACTAGATAACTTATTATGGATGATTAAAACTAGTTTTCATTCACAAATCCTTGTTAAAATTGCAAGATTCAAGTTTAAACTCATAGAATATCAAATATTGAAAATCAAAGTGAGTGTGTGTAGTGTGTGTTCTTGGATGATGCATGCAACATCAAAACAGAAAAAACAAAGTTATAAAACATGATGAAATACGTTTAAATCACTAGGATGATGCTCATAACACACTAAAAATCAAGAATCAAGAGTAGATGGAGGTGTTCTTGAGAGATGGAGAAAATTGGGTGTGTTTGGGTATGGGGTTGGTGGTTTACGAAAATGAGAAGGGATAAGGAAGAGGGAAATGGGGTGGGGGTTGAGTATTTTTACTAGAGGATGAGTTCTAGCATTTTTAAAGACAAAATTTATAAAAATATACCCACTTTTTATAAAAATTACACCCCTAAACACTTTAATAAATATTTTTATCCAAACATAAAAATCTAGTATCCAAAATAATGAATTTTGACAATTTTTAAAACACAAAATATAAAAAAAAAATTAAAAAGTTATACCAGGTAAATACCGGGTATTTACCGGATGAACCACCTGTGATCGTTAGTTTAATCAAGAATCACAAAAGTTAGCACATATAAATATTATAAAATATATTTCTCAGCCAAATTTAAATATAAAAAATTAATTTCGAGAAATTAAATTTAACCATTTATGTAACGCGTTCACAGTATACGCAGTGCATGCACTTAACCGGGTTTTCTAGTTCGTACCTTAGTGTTCGTCTAAGGCAATGTTCCTACAGTTTCTAGAAACACTTAAAATATATAAAACCATAATGTTTAAAAATATAAACGTATAAAACGTCGAGAAACGGTAAGGACCTGAAAAACCGCGGTTGTCACAAAAGTATTGTATTCCCTAGATTTGGTTTGACACATTCAGACAAAAGAATTCCATTTAAATTTAAAAGAAAACAGTTTCTGCTCGCTATGTTTTTGCAATGACAATTAACAAAAGCCAAGGACAGTGGCTATGTAGAGTTGGTTTGTTTTTTAAACAAGCAGTTTTTACATATGGTCAGTTGTGCGTGTCATTGTCCAGAGTTAAAAAGTAGAGACGAACTTAAACTATTAATTGTTAAGAGTAAATTTCGCTTTTGGCCCCTATGGTTTGCCTTGTTTAACTCTTTCAGTACAAAAATGAATCTTTTAATATATTAGCCTCTGAGGTTGTATTTTTGTAATCATTTCAGCCCCTGCTAGTAACTCTGTTAACTTTTTCTGTTAATTATAGGTGCATTTTATACATTTTATTTCTAAGGGACTAGTTTAACCATATTTTTAGTTTTTTGATAAATTTTTTACTTATTTAAAAGCATTTTTTTTATTTTTTTAAAATTATTTTTTTACTTATTTAAAAATTTTTAAAAACATTTTTTTTTGCTTATTTTTTTAAAATAACTTTTTTTACTTATTTAAATTTTTTTTACTTATTTATAAAAACGTTTTTAAAAACATTTTTTTTGTTTTTTATAAAAAGGTTTTTTAGCTTTTTCATAAAAAAATGTTTTTTTATAAAAAACTAAAAAAAATGTTTTTAAAAACGTTTTGCTAAATAAATTAAAAAAGCTAAAAAACGTTTTTTTATGAAAAAGCTAAAAATCGTTTTAGATTTTTATGTAAAAGCTAAAAAACGTTTTTATAAAAAAATTTAGTTTTTGAACACGATTATCTAGTGATATCACATGTACTCTAGTTCCATTAGATAAACTACTTTCTTAGTCAATATTTCTTAGTAGCATTACTAGAACATCGACCTTTACTACTAACTTATGGTTTGACAAATCTGAGAGTTTAAGTCCATTTAGAACATCATGTGAGTATAAACATTGATCAAGATTATCATAAAGATGCTCTGACTCACATATACTATCTGAACTTAGGTATTCCTTTTTATCTCCAACCAAACATTGATGCAATCGATCATTAATTTCGTGAACGACTTCATTTTTTGGTGCAAGTATTTGCTCTTTCTTATAAAAAATTGAATTTTTTAAGTTTTTAAGAATAGACACACTCAATAAGATCAGTCAATAAGATCAGAAAAATGATCCTTATGTACGTCGTTAATTGCCTCACTATCAATAAAACCACCAATATTTCCTTTTCCCAAATCCAACCACCATTGTGCAAATATCTTTGTTTGTTCAATATCAGTTGATTCATTTTCTAGACTTAGACTCATGTTTTATGTTAATCTAAAAACTTAACAATTTCCCTAAATGTATAAAGAATTTAAAGACGCATTCACAATTTCTTTTCTACTTTTGTTTGTAATAACATAAAGAATATCTCTGAAATCTCCTCAGAAAACAATTACTTTACATCCAATGACAATTTATAGTTGTTAAAACTATCACAAATAAAAATGTCTTTTAAAATTGTATCTAAAGCTTCAAATCCATGCTTATGAATCATTGGTGCTTCATCCCATAATCAATATTGTTTTTTTTTAATAAATGGGCAACGTCGCTATCTGACTTTATATGACAGAGAATTTTCATTGAGTGTGTGGTCCTAACTCTGGTCAATAACAAAGATGCAATGTCAATTGAATCAATGGTGCTTCAGCCCAGATAATCAATATTGTTTTTTTTAATAAATGAGCAACGTCGCTATCTGACTTTATATGACAAAGAGAATTTTCATTAAGATTTAAGAAATTAGAAACTGAGAGTGTGTGGTCCTAACTCCGGTCAATAACAAAGATGCAATGTCAATTGAAGCAACATTTAAAACAATCTGACATTTAGATCTTATAGCTGCATATAATGTTTTCAAAGGAAATATTTTGCCCGTTCACTATAACCATAAAAAAACACTTCTTTTGTTATATTTAACCTATCGTTACTACAATAAAAAGATTATAAAACTTATTATGTAGATTGTGTCTGCTATAAGTTAGCTCCTCAGTAATCAAACGGTTGTTCGAAGAAGGTATAGACTCATCATGAGGAAAAGGCATGGATGTAATGTTTCATAGCCATTGTGCAAAGATCTTTGTTTATTCAATATCAGGTGATTCACTTTCTACACTTAACCTTATTTTTTCGTTAATCTAAAGACTTTGCATTTTCCCTAAATGTAAGAAGAACATAAAGACGCACTGACAATGTCTTGTCTACTTCCGTTCGAAATAAGAAAGAGAATTTGTCTAAAATCCCTTCCACAACCTCAAGATGACAATTTAGAGTTATTTAAACAATCACAAGTAAATATACCTTCTAAAATTCTATGTAAAGCTTCAAATCCATGCTTATGAACCATTGGTGCTTCATCCTAGATAATCAATGTTGTATATTTAATAAATGGTCAACGTTGTTGTTTGGCTTTATATGACAAAGAAAATCCTCATTAAGATTTAAAGGAATTAGAAATCGAGAATGTATTGTCCTACCTCCGATCAATAACAAAAATGCAATATCAGTTGAAGCAACATTTAAAACAATTTGACATTTAGATTTTATATCTGCGGATAATGTCTTCATGAGAAATATTTTACCCGTTCTACGAGAACCATAAAAAAAACACACATCATTTTGTTATCTTTAACCGTTGTCATAATATCGTTAAAAAGCATATATGTACGTATGTTACTGCAAAAAAAGATTATCAAACTTATTATATAGATTGTGTCTGTCATAATCTGATCGTTTGATTAATGAGGAGCTAGCTTATGACAGACATATTCTACGGAATAAGTTTGATAATCTTTTTATTCCAATAACAGACGAACATCAATGTGTTTTTAACGATATCATGACAGCGGTTAAAGATAACAAAGTTCAGGGGCTGAAATGGTTACAAAAATACAACCTCAGGGGCTGATATGTTAATAGATTCATTTTTGGACAGAAAGAGTTGAACATGCATAGGGTCAAAAGCGAAATTTACTCTTAGCATTTAATAGTTTAAGTTCGTCTCTACTTTTAACTATGGACAATGACACACAACTGACCATGTGTAAAAACTGCTTGTTTCAAAAAACAAACCAACCCTACATAGCCACTGTCCTTGGCTTTTTATTTATTGTCATTGCGAGCGGAAACTGTTTTCTTTGAAATTTAAATGGAATCCTTTTATCTGAAGGTGTCAAACCAATTCTAGGGAGAAAAGTTTGATTGCCAATATTACTTCAAGATATGATCTCTGCTTTTATAACACGATTACCTAGTGATATCACATGTACTCTAGTTCCATTAGATAAACTACTTCCTTAGTCAATATTTCTTAGTAGCATCACCGAAACACCGACCTTTAGTACTAACTTATGGTTTGACAAATCTGAGAGTTTAAGTCCATTTAGAACATCATGTGAGTATAAATTTTGATCAAGATTATCATAAAGATGCTCTGACTCGCATATACTATCTGAACTTAGGTATTCTTTTTTATCTTCGGCCAAACATTGATAGCAATCGATCATTAATTTCGTGAATGACTTCATTTGCCGGTGCAAGTATTGCTCTTTCATATAAAAATTTGAATTTTTTAAGTTTTTAAGAATAGACACTCAATAAGATCAGTCAAGAAGGATCCTTATGTACGTCGTTAATTGCCTCACCGTCATTAAAACCACCAACATTTCTTTCTCCCAAATCCAACAGCCATTGTGCAAATATCTTTGTTTGTTCGATATCAGTTGATTCATTTTCTAGACTTAGCATCATGTTAATGTAAAAACTTAACAATTTTCCTAAATGTATAAAGAACTTAAAGAGCATTGACAATTTTTTTCTACTTTTGTTTGTAATAACATAAAGAATTTCTCTGAAATCTTCTCAGAAAACAATTACTTTACCTCCAATGACAATTTATAGTTGTTAAAACTATCACAAATAAATATGTCTTTTAAAATTGTATCTAAAGCTTCAAATCCATACTTATGAATCATTGATGCTTCATCCCATAATCAATATTGTTTTTTTTTTAATAAATGGGCAACGTCGCTATCTAACTTTATATGACAGAGAAATTTCATTAAGATAGAAATTAGAAATTGAGAGTGCGTGGTCCTAACTCCGGTCAATAACAAAGATGTAATGTCAATTGAATCAATGGTGTTTCATCCCAGATAATCAATATTGTTTTTTTAATAAATGGGCAACGTCGCTATCTGACTTTATATGACAAAGAGAATTTTCATTAAGATTTAAAGAAATTAGAAACTCAGAGTGTGTGGTCCTAACTCCGGTCAATAACAAAGATGCAATGTCAATTGAAACAACATTTAAAACAATTTGACATTTTGATCTTATAGCTGCATATAATGTTTTCAAAGGAAATATTTTACCCGTTCACGATAACCATAAAAAAACACTTCTTTTGTTATATTTAACTTGTCGTTACTACAATAAAAAGATTATCGAACTTATTATGTAGATTGTGTATGCTATAAGTTAGCTCCTCGGTAATCAAACGGTTGTTCGAAGAAGGTCTAGACTCATCATCAGGAAAAGGCATGGATGTAAAGTTTCAAAGCCATTGTGCAAAGATCTTTGTTTGAATATCTGGTGATTCACTTTCTACACTTAACCTCATGTTTTTCGTTAATCTAAAGACTTTGCATTTTCCCTAAATGTAAGAAGAACATAAAGACGCACTGATAATGTCTTGTCTACTTCCGTTCGTAATAAGAAAGAGAATTTGTCTAAAATCCCTTCCAAAACCTCCAGATGACAATTTAGAGTTATTTAAACTATCACAAGTAACTATGCCTTCTAAAATTCTATCTAAAGCTTCAAATCCATGCTTATGAACCATTGGTGCTTCATCCAAGATAATCAATGTTGTTTCTTTAATAAATGGGCAACGTTGTTGTCTGACTTTATATGACAAAGAAAATCCTCATTAAGATTTAAAGGAATTAGAAATCAAGAATGTATTGTCCTACCTCCGGTCAATAACAAAAATGCAATATTAGCATGGTTGTAAAAATCGCGCCTAGGCGCCGATTAGTCGCTAGGCGCCCGGTCGGGGACTAATTTTGGCCAAATCGCTTCATTAATCGCTAGGCGGCCCTAGGCGGGCCTAATCGGACCTAGTCGGCCAAAAATCGGCCACATCCCTTTTTTCCGGTGATATTCCGGTAGGGTTTCGGCGAGATTCCGGCAGGTTCCGACGACTTTCAGGCAAATTTCCGACGATTTTCAGTTTAGTTCTTGTAATTACCAGCTTCTTTAAAAAATGTGTGTGTGTATATATCTAATTTTGAAAATTACATATAAAAATGTGTGTATATATATAAAAAACTGAAAATTACATATAAAAATTCCAATCCGATTAATCCCGCCTAGGCCCCGATTAATCCCGCCTAGGCCTAGGCCCCACCCCACCGCCCGACTAGCGCCTAGCGATTTTTACAACCATGAATATTAGTCGAAGCAACATTTAAAACAATTTGACATTTAGATTTTATATCTGCGGATAATGTCTTCCGAAGAAATATTTTACCCGTTTTACCAGAACCATAAACAAAAAACACACATATTTTGTTATCTTTAACCGATGTCATAATATCGTTAAAAAGCATATATGTAAGTCTGTTACTGCAAAAAAAGATTATCAAACTTATTCTACAGATTGTGTCTGTCATAATCTGATCGTTTGATTAATGAGGAGCTAGCCTATGACAGACATATTCTACGGAATAAGTTTGATAATCTTTTTATTCCATTAACATACGAACAACAATGTTTTTTTAACGATATCATGACAGCGGTTAAAGATAATAAAGGATGTGTGTTTTTTGTTTATGGTTATGGTGGAACGGGTAAAACAGTTCTCTGGAAGACAATATCTACATATATAAGATCTAAATGTCAGGTTGTTTTAAATGTTGCTTCAAATGACATTGCATCTTTGTTATTGACCGGAGGTAGGACAACACACTTTCGATTTCTAATTTCTTTAAATCTTCATGAGGATTCTCTTTGTCATATAAAGCCAAACAGCGACGTTACCCATTTATTAAAGAAAACAACATTAATTATCTGGGATGAAGCACCAATGGTTCATAAACATGGATTTGAATCTTTAGATATAATTTTAAAAGACATATTTACTTGTGATAGTTATAACAACTCTAAATTGTCATTTGGAGGTAAAGTAATTGTTTTTAGAAGAGATTTTAGACAAATTCTCTCTCTTATTTCAAACGGAAGTAGACAAGACATTGTCAATGCGTCTTTAAGTTCTTCTAACATTTGGGGAAAATGCAAAGTCTTTAGATTAACGAAAAACATGAGATTAAGTCCAGAAAACTTTACACAATGGCTACAAAACTTAACATCTATGCCTTAAAATGATGATGAGTCTATATCTTCTTCACACAATCGTTTTATTAATGAGGAGCTAGTTTATAACAAACACAATCTACAGAATGCGTTTTTAACGATATCATGATAACGGTTAAAGATAACAAAGGAGTTTTTTTTTTGTTTATGGTTATGGTGGAACGGGTAAAACATTTCTCTTGGAGACATTATCTGCAGCTATTAGATCTAAAGGTCAAATTGTTTTAAATGTTGTTTCAAGTGGCATTGCCTCTTTGTTATTGACGAGAGGTAGGACAACACTCTCGAATTAACACCTTAGGCATCCCACATCGTCCGTGTACAGGAAAAATGTTGAGTTCATAAAGAATGATCCGCCTCAAATCCCAATAACGCGTTTTGGACGCATTGACTGTTGATTAGAGGAGAACTCCACAGTTAAGCGAGCTCAGGTGGGAATAGTACCAGGATGGGTAACCTCGAGGGGAAGTCACCACCCGTGCAACCGAAAATAAATCCGTGAGCACCTCATGGGCAAAGCGAAAAATATTGGTGGTACGATATGCCGGATGTTATAAATGATATCAAAGACACTCATGTGTTGCTTGAATGGTGGGGCAAACCTCATTGAGGATGATGAGTCCCGGGGTGTTGGACACCTTAGGCAAATCCAACATCTCTGATTAGGATGGTGGGGCAAACCTCATTAAAGAAGATGAGTCTAAAAGAGGGGGTGTTAATAACACCCTAGATAAATCTCACATCGGTCGTGAACAGGAGAGATGATGGGTTCATAAAGAATGATCTACCTCAAATAACAACGCATTGGTTGTGGATAAGAGAATAACTCCACAATTAATCGTGCTCAGGTGGGAGTAATCTAGGGAAGGGTATCTAGGGATGGGTAACACCATGGAAGTTCACCTGGACAACTAAAAAAAATCTACGAGCTCCTAGTAGGCAAAGCGGACAATATTGTTTGTAAAAGAGGTCGAATGTTACACTCGATTTCTAATTTCTTTAAATCTTAATGAGGATTTTCTTTGTTGTGAAAAGTCAGACAACGACTTTGTCTATTTATTAAAAAAAAATATTGATTATATGAGATGAAGCACCAATGGTTCATAAGAATGGATTTGAAGCTTTAGATAGAACTTTAAAAGACATATTTATTTGTGATGGTTTTAACAACTATAAATTGTCTTTGCAGGTAAAGTAATTGTTTTTTGAGGAGATTACAAACAAATTCTCTCTGTTATTCCAAACGGAAGACAAGACATTGTCAATACGTCTTTAGGCTCTTCCTACATTTGGGGAAAATGTTAAGTTTTTAGATTAATGTAAAACATGAGGTTAAATATAAGAAGTGAATCAACTGATATTGAACAAATTAAGATCTTTGCACAATGGTTGTTGGATTTAGAAGAAATGTTGGTGGTTTTAATGATAGTGAGGCAATTATTGACGTACATAAGAATCCTTTTTTTGATCTTACTGACTGATCTTGTTGAGTGTCTTTATTCTTAAAAACTTCAAAAATTCAATTTTTTTTTAAGAAAGAGCAATACTTGCACCGACAAATGAAGTCGTTCACCAAATTAATGATCAATTGTTATCAATGTTTGGCCGGAGATGAAAAGGAATACCTAAGTTCGGATAGTATATGTGAGTCGGAGCATCTTTATGACAATATTGATCAAAGTTTATACTCACCGAATGTTCTAAATGGACTTAAACTCTTAGATTTGTCAAACCATAAGTTAGTACTAAAGGCCGGTGTTCCAATGATAGCTACTAAGAAATATTGACTAAGAAAGTAATTTATCTAATAGAACTACTACATGTGATATCACTAGGTAATCGTGTTATAGAAGCAGAGATCATAACTTGAAGTAATATTGGCAATCGAACTTTTCTCCCTAAAATTGGTTTGACACCTTCAGACAAAAGGTCGGTGTTCCAGTGATGCTACTAAGAAATATTGACTAAGAAAGTAATTTATCTAATAGAACTATACTACATGTGATATCACTAGGTAATCGTGTTATAGAAGCAGAGATCATATCTTGAAGTAATATTGACAATCGAACTTTTCTCCCTAGAATTGGTTTGACACCTTCAGACAAAAGGATTCCATTTAAATTTAAAAAAAAACAGTTTCCGCTCGCTGTATGTTTTTGCAATGACAATAAATAAAGCCAATGACAGTCGCTATGTAGGGTTGGTTTGTTTTTTAAACAACCAGTTTTTACACATGGTCAGTTGTACGTGTCATTGTCCAGAGTTAAAAATAGAGACGAACTTAAACTATTAATTGTTAGTAAAGATGGTAAATTTACGAATAGAACATCAAATGTTGTATACAAAGAAATATTTAGAGATTTGTGAATTATAATTGTAATTTCACTTTTCATTATTATATGTAATTTCAGTTATAAGAAATAGAGTAAATTTCGTTTTGAGTCTCTGTGGATTGCTTAAAAAAATCGCTTTGAGTCCAATGGTTTCAGTTGGACTTTTTGAGTCCTTGTGGTTTGTCAAATGTCCCAATCGACTACGTGTCTCTAACATCGTTTGATTTTTTCTGTTAACTTTTATTAAAAGACCAAAATACCCTTAATAAACAAATACAAAAAATTAAAAACATATTTAAACTAAAATAAAAAATCTTGCTAGTCTCTTTCTCTAAACCAATCTAACCCCCCACCCCACCTGCGCATCTCCATCCTCAAAGATCTTCATCTCTGGTCTCACATGCGCATCTCCATCCTCAAAGATCTTCATCTCCGGTCTCAAGTCTGAATTAATCGCCATTTCATACGCATCATTTAACAACTTTGATTTCATCATTTTGAAGGTAGATTCAGAAGATATCTTCAATCGTTAATGGCGACGGTATCTAGAGTTATGAACAGTTGCGTTTCATCTGCGATTTCATCTCCGTCGTCGTTCGAAAAACTGAAAGGCTCTCGGAAGAAGACGACGGCAAACAGGGCACCTAAGAGCTATCGAATTTGTTGTGGTTCTACGAATCCTGTTGCTTCAGATCCGTATAAAATATTGTGGATGGAGATTTGTTCGATTGAGATGTTGTGGACGCCGTACAGGCGGATGAAGTAACCGGATTTCTGAGCATGTGATTTTTCAAATTAGGTTGTGATTTTTCAATCAATCCCTTGATTCATAGTTTCCATATGCTTGTGATTCAATTAGGACAAGAATTGAATGATTTGATTGCGGTTTTGGAGGGATTAAAGAGGTTTGTATTCGATTTTGACTTTTTGGGAATCAACCCTTGGATCTTGAAGTTGTTGCTGCTACAGAAGGGGTTAGGCGGTGGGGGACACAGAGCACCAAGTTTGGGATCTTGAAGTTGTTACAGAGAGACTTTTTGGCCGACCACCACAGAACACCAAGTCTGGGAGTCAATCTCCGACCGAGCTTCAATTGGCCATGGCGACAGCCTCCCATGGCACCCCTGCTCTCAGAGGTGGCGGTGGTGCTTGGTCGTAACAAAGAGAGAGAAAAAAAAGAACCGCCAAGGGTGGCATTAAGAGGTGACGGTGGTTTGAGAGAGAGAGAGAGAGAGGTGTGGGGTGGATGGTTTGTGTTTTTAGGGTTTGCAAGTTAGGAGATGAAAGATATTTTATATTTTTTTAATATTATTTTAATAATAAGGGTATTTTAGTCAATTTACAATAACTTAACAGAATTCTTCTAATGGTGTTAGAGATCTGGATTTAATTGAAACGAAAATGAAACCACGAGGACTCAAAAAGTCCAATTGAAACCATTGGACTCAAAGCGATTTTTTGAGCAAACCACAAGGACTCAAAACGAAATTTACTGTAAGAAATATTTACATTTTAATGAATTATATCGTTTTCATTGTTCAACCCATGTAATACAAGGTTCTATAACTTCGTGTGTGTGTGTGTGTGTGTTGTAGGTATGTTAACTATAACACATAAAGGTAATACACTCTTGGGGATACAAGAACTATCGAGGATTACATAACATATTGTATCCATCATAAGCTAGATTTATTGTAATTACAACTCCATATTTAATTATCTTTCTAAGCAGACGTAGATCATGTTACTAGGGACACCAAAACAGGAACACTAGGAACATGATGAGCATGTAGGAAAGGGACAAGGACGAGCGGCTAGTGGCAGATTCTGGTAAGATTGGCAGATGACGGCAGCGAAGGTGCGCCAGGGTTCAGACTGAAAAGCAACAGCTTAAACAAAATCCAGTAGATTCTTTCTCACATGCCAGGCAAGTGGGCAGCAGTGGCAAGAATTCGGTGGAGCATCGGACGACGTATTTTCAAGAGTTGCTAATCAGATCTTTCTACTGGTGATAGCAGCGATGGTGAGATGCAACGATGTATCTAAAAAGAATTTTGAGAATAAGCAAGATATCAGGAATTTGGACTTGAAGTGGAATTTGAACTTGGAACCGGATCTAAAACAGGAATTGAACTCGGAAAAGGGCAGGGTGACAGCGATGGTTGGCCGCCCTGTCTAGAGTTTGTATCGTACCTAGAGCCTTAACTCTAATACCATGTAAAAGAAACTAAAATTAATATATATTAAAAGTGTAATTTACAATAAAGAGGAACCCACAATATATATGAACATAAATCAAAAACCTTAGAGAAACCTAACTTAGGTCCGTGGGCTAAACACAAATAAACCCTAACTAATAACCATATTTAACAAAGAGAGTCAATTTCCCAACTAGAATGGAAATGGTTGAGTGTTTGATAACATACCTTATTATAAATAAAATATAGTTATCAAATACACAAATATGCCCACCTAGTATCGTGTATGCAGGTTTATGATCTTATGTGGTTAAAATTTACCCGTTGTGATGTCCATCTCCGAAACCCGGTCTTAAATTCACCTCAACAAACGACTTAAAATATTAAATACTCAACTACACTTCTAATAAAACTATAGTTTTAGTAATACCAAGCTTTTAACAACTCCAAAATACTATTTATGATAGGTTTGTTTTAAATTATACACTATGAAAATATATCAGAGACTAATATCACCTAATCTCATACCCTTCCCAAACCCACAAAAAATTCTAAAACTAATCTTATACTCAATCCCGTACCAGAATATATGTCACACTACAATGTCTAAAGTGAGGTTGCTTTAATTAGAAGTTTTGCATGCATGCTTACCCCGCCCCGCGTGGGCACAAAAGCACACACAACCACGGGACATTTCATCAAGTAGTTGATATACACATGAAAGACAAAAGCGTGTCTTGAGTCGAAACATGAATGCAATAGTCGTGAAAGCATCGCGATTGGCTTGAAGCAGATAACAAGGTAAAAATTAACCGAACAAGCTTATTATTCAGCAATATTAGAAAGAAATTTGCTTCAAGATATAATATACTACCTTGAACAAAACACTTGGCATATAGCTTTACTAATCATATACTACCTACCAGTCGAAGTAAAAAGGCCATACCCGGGAAGTGCATTAAAAGAAGCTAAGTAGTGAAATCACGCCTCATCTGAGAAGTTAACCGATAGATCCCAATAATGACCGACACCAGCATCAGAGAACACCTTGCGAGCAGCATTTTCGGTTATGCACTCGTGCACCAAAAACCTATGAAAACTCGGTTTAGCAACACTCCCTTGCCACACCAACACGCATTTGTTCTTTGGTTTCTCATCATTTTCATCTTCTTCCTCTTCTTTAACCGCAGCAGCCCAGTTTATACGTTTTAGCATCAGTTTCTGGTAACGTTTTATAGATTTGCTACCGCCTTCCACCACCACAACACACATACCATCTGAGATAACCGCACAGCCCGATAGCCGGTTCTCTTGGGCGTTAACATCGACTTTAAATCGTGTTTGAGGGTGAGACAGGTTGTTAACTTTGTACACGGAAACGATCGTCTCGAGGGTATTATTGTCATCGAAAAGTTTTCTCTCTTTCTTTTCACGCCTCTCGGCTGGAGTTAGCTTCCGCGCGATGTTACGGTCAACATGGGCTTGCTCGCGTTCGGCTGCGGCACTTCTTATCTCCATTTCGAGCCGAGTCGGGTCTTGGGTTGCTTCTGACCCGAGAACTTTCATTAAATTGCTCATTTTGACTTTGGGTTTAGGAGGTTCTAGAAGGCCTTGTCTGATCATTTCTTGACGGTTTTTCTCGGTAGCTAAACGTCTCTGAGTGCGGAGTTTTTTGCGTTCTTTTTGGGTGAGTTTTAAGGGTTGCGGTGGGGGTGGAGCGGGTTCGGCTGGGGGTTCGATAGGACGAGGGTGTTCCACATATAAGGTGATCTTTTCTTTCTTTAGTATATCTTCTGCTAACCCACCTTCTATGAGGTTCCCATAAGTACCAGAATCCAGAAGTGGTACGTCCCTGCAAGTTTAAAACAAGTTTAAATCAGATACACAAAATACAGTAGAGATATCATAATTCACAACGATTTAATAGCTTCAGCTCCCATAAAAAATAATCATTTTGCATACGAGTAGTCGAGTAGAGATGGAAAATTGAGTGTGCGGGTCAAAACAGGTGATATTATACAAGTCAAGTTGGGTTGACCCAAATTATTTTTTGTCCTAACTTGAATCGGACTAGTATAGCAGGGATGTTTATTATTCGAATCGGACTCGAAAAACCTGAAATTCAAACCGACCAGAATTCAGGTTTCGAATATTTGATCAGGCCATCATCCAAACCAAATTCCAAATTTGGTTCTCAAATCCAATTCGAACTTATGAATTTCAAACCAAACCTATACGATTATTCAAATTCGAATAAACAAATATTTTTTATTTATTTTTTATACATTTTTTTCATTTTTTTCATTATTCGAACCGGATAATTAAAATCGGTTTTTCAAATTCGAATTCAGTTTCAAATTTCAAATTCGAATAACCCTAATAACCCGAAAACCGAACCGATTAACTAAGCAAATAAAATAGAAAAAAAAAATGTGGAGCACCGGTGAAAGTTGCAATAACTGACCACCACTCAACATCAGGAATCAGGTCCTTTGGCTTTTCTTTAGTGCTAATTCTCTCTGCTACTTCTATGAGATTGGGATTAATATCAGGCTCAGCCTTGGCCTTAGCAAGCTGTGCTTGCTTTGCTTTGAATTCTCTTGCTTGTGCTTCTCCAAATTGACTCTAGAAACATGAACGCCAACAAAGTGAAAAACAGCATATTATAAATGAAGTCAGCAGACCAGAATGGGATACAACAAAACACAATATACCTTTAACTTAACCATCTCTGCCTCCTTTGACCATTTGCCTTCCTCTACGAACTGAAATGTCATCTTTTTAGGCCTTAAAAGCTTGGTTTTATCTATTCCCATTCGAGGATCAAAATGAGGATTTTTATCTGGATCCATTTTTAATTCAGGTTTCAGAATCTGGAATGCATCTTTTTTCTGCTTGTTAATGTTAACCTGGGTGGTTTATAAAAGAAAGAGAAACATAAGTTTAAACATAATCTTACATCTAAATAAAAATCAAAAAAATAAAACAAAAACCCATAAAAGAACAGACCTTAGCGGTGCTCAGGTTTAATTTTGGTATATTCAACACATTCCCATGTTCATCTACTTCCCTTCCTAATGCATCCAAACGAAGAACAGGAGCCTTGGCGGGCTTGGGTTGAACAATGACCTCTGGTGGCATCTGTCCAGGGAACATGTTTATAAGTGGAGCAAACTCTGGGTCCTGTCTAAATCCCATCATAGCAGCAAGCTCTTGTGCACGTTTTACAGCTTCAAACTTGGGTGCAGTTAGTCCTGCAAGTTGGGGCACACCACTACCAGGAGGCTGCATAGAAGCAGTGGAACCAGAAAGTGAAGCATGTGCACTTGTGCTTACAGGTTGGGGAGGGCTGAGGAATATTCCTGAACCGTATTGAACTTTTGTACCCTCTTTTGCAGACGTCTGACCACTTCTTTCTGTGCTTGAGTCAGCTCCTTTGTTTAACTGCACCAAAACAAACACAAAATAAAAGCCACCAACCCACTATAAAGCACGCTTATTATTAAAAAGTTGGATTTGCAACTTACCAAAGGGATTTTCTTCATCTTTTCTGCAAGCTCCTTTCGCTTCAGTAAAGTTGCTTTAGCCTTGGATAAGGCATCAAGGGAGATGCCGCCACTCTTGCCAGCATCTGAAAAATTCCCATCTGTACTGGATTTCCCAGGAACCTCATGAGATCTGTTACTATTAACTCCTTCATTTTCAGTTTTGGTAGAAATCAAAGATACCTTAGGAGGATGGTGACTAAGTACCAACGGAGTCTCGTGGGGGGTTCCAAGTGCCTTACTGTGCATTCCCGGTGCGCCACCCTGTAGCCAATAAGTATGAAAAACAAGTCAACATATATAAACAAGATAATGCAGTGCATAAATAATAACACATAGCAAAAATTATAACTTGAAGAAAAAAACAACTAAATCGTAGACAATAGACCAGCTCTTACAGAAAGCTAAACTGCCAATACATATTGCAGAAATAATATATAAACCTGAAACTGAGTCTTCATGATTGTCCAGTACATGACAAGTTCACTATAAGTCCCCACCAAGCACAAGTAAATACACAAAAACAGGCAGCCAACAATCTATACTTTCAACTTGAACAGTTGAACATCAACAACATTTAAAAAAATGAAAATGACACCAGCTGTATATGAATTAATAATACAAACAGAATCATTTAACTACAATTTTACCTTTGAGCAGTGCTAAGTTTCAGATCGAACAGTTAATGTGCAACTACAGTTTGAAACCAGGGATAAAGAATACAAACATTAACATACAAGTATAGGGCTATAAACAAAACGAACTGAACTAGACATTGTTCGTGTTCGTTTGTTAAGAATTACCGGACTAACGAACGGTTCACGAACACATAACCGAACAAAATTTCTTGTTCGTGTTTGTTCATTAAGGAAATGAATTTGTTCGTGTTCGTTTGTTAATTTCATAAACAAACACAAACCAATATGTAATTACATAAATGAACACAAATCAATATATATATATATATATATATATATATATATATTTAAAAATAAGGATAATAAAGTAAACATTAAAAATTAGAATAATAGCTTTGGAAGCCCTAATCAACTAGTTTAAAATAAGGATAATAAAGTAAATATCGAAAATTAGAAAAAATAAAAAAGTTTAAACTCAAGTGACTAGGGTGATAATTAAAAATTATATATTATAAAAAAACCTTTTTGATGAAGAAACATAAATAAACATAAACAAACCCTCACGAACCGCATTTGAACTTAGGCGACCTATGCTATGTTCGTTCATTTAATTAATCAAACTATGTTTCATTCATTTATTAAAAGAGCGCAAAAGAACTTCCTGTTGAATGGTTCGTTTACAGCCCTATAGTAAAAGCTCCAGCCAATCATCTAAATCACCATGAAAAATAAACCAAACACGGTGATCAACAACAACACAGGAAGTAATAAACTTACATTGGCACCGGAAACACCAAACGATTCATCATTAGGTTCCATCTTAATCGTTTCCCCATTCAAATTCCGTTGATGTAACTTATCTCCATCATTATCACCGACACCAAAATCCATCTCTTCCTTCTTCACTCTATCCTCAAACCTCCTCCTCTCCTTCCTCTCTTCCCTATCTCTTTCATCCTCAGCAGCGGCAACTTTAACTTCAAACCGCCGCCTCTCCTTCCGCTCATCCGAAACCCTAATTCGCTTATCTCGAACTTCATTATACCGATCTTCATCGTCACTGTCTCCTCTATCTCTCCTCTTGTGTTGCCGCCTGTTATCCACCGACTTCTCTCTCAATTCCCTATCCTTGCTGCCTTCTCTGTCGGTTTCTCGGTGTTTATCGTGTTTGGAGCGGTGATGATCGTCGCTGTGTTTGCTGCTTCGATGCTTGTATTCTTTGGTGGAATCCTTATCCCTGCCGCGATCGGAGTCCCTGTGTTTCCGGCTGGATCGCTCCATCTCGTTAGGGTTTTGTGCAGTCTGTTGTCGTTCTCCACCAGGAACACGATATTTAGTATTAGACAGAGGTGCACAAAACGGTTTTTTAACCCGAACTGGTTCGAACCCGACCCGAACCGATTTGGTTAACGGAAAGTCAAAACCGGTTTGGCCCTAAACCGGTTCGGGTTAACCCGGTTTGAAGGCAAGGAAATCCCTAACCTATTAAACCGGCTAGGGTCGAGTTAAAACCGGTTTATGTGTTAAACCGGTTTTAATTAAAAAATAGAATAAAAACCGGTTTTTTTTTTCATCTCTAATTAGAGATTCTAATGGGCTTCTTCTATTTTCGATGCCAAGCCCAAACAAAGTCAGGCTCATGTTAATTCTTTCTTGGGCTAAAATTAAACAAAATAAAAGGTGTGGCTAAATTAAAATATAAAGCCGTAACATGCTAAAATAAATACTAGCACGTCTTTTACGTCGATAATAGTTATATACATTGTTATAAAAATGGGTGTCTAATATGTCTTTCTATTAACCTGTGTAAGGTAGTAGGGCTTTCACCTCTCGTCGTCGAATATGGGAAACCGGAAAAAAAATAAATGATAATATTACTAAATTCAAATAATAACAAATAAGATCAATAATAATAATACTATTGCCTTTCAAGAAACTTTTTTTGAAATGCAAATTTTTTTATACTTGTGCGAGTGGGACTTGAACTTATCACCTTCTCAAACCTTGGTATTTTTACAGGATTTTCCTCTACCATTGGGCCACCAACCCCAATGACAATAGTACTATTATCTAACTATTTAAAACGCAATGTTTTCATGCGATCTGATTAGCCATTTTTTTTTATTTTAGAAAAAGCATAAATCTTTTAGTGTTAAATACTGATTTCGCGTAATTCAAACACGATTGTTAGGGTGGTTGGCTTGGTTTACACACGATCCCTAATGCTTGCTTTCCTTCCATTAACCCGGGTTCGAGTCCCTGGTTATGTTTTTTTTTGCCCATTTATTTACCCACTTTACTTAATATGTATTTCACTGATTTACGTTTAATTAAGATCGATGTGAATTTATTTTATTTTATACTTTTGGCATTCCTTATGCTTCCCAATCACGCATTTTGATATTTTATGTTTTAGGTTTCTCAAACACGCGTTTAGGTATTTTGTATCATAGCCAAAACATTTTCTTTCTTTGTTTTTTTTCTTTTGTTTTTTTACATTTTCTTTCAGGGTTAAACGAGTAGTTATAACCTCATATGTTTTTTTTATGTACCTAGCTATATTTATTTTTTAACCGCCTCAAACGTTTAAGATCCGATTCAAGCCGCGTGACGCGGAAATTCGAGTTAGGGTATGTTTCGAAGCCGCCGCAACGTGCGGCGGGTAAAACTACTAGTTAGTATTAATATGGGAGAGAGGAGAGAGTGTAGGTGGTGGTGAGAAAGGGTTGAGTTCAAAAAAAATTCATCATGTTCATATGGTACTAACATGGTCGTTGAGACATTTGCATGTGCCATGTGGTGAAAAGAAAAAGAACATAGGGAGCGGAAAACAAACAAACTGAAGTGAGGGTAGAACATGCGACCTAAAGGAATCTAAACCACGGAAGCAGATGTATTTAATTATACCTTAAAGGTTATTACATTCGACAAATTTTGATTGGTTGGGTTACTATTCATTTAGTTGCTTTTGTTATGTATATAACTACTATCCTTGTTAGATTTTTAATATTATATATAGATAAATAGTTTCTTAATATAACTAAAAGAGTTGTGTACAACTCGAGACGAACCCATATCATCTTGTATCGTTACTAGATATACTGAGTATGGTATTGGTATCAGTTTCATACGATTATGTTTATTATATATCTTTCGCTTGGTTACTATTTACATATTTCTAATCAGCTCTGTGTACATATTATATATATATATATATATATAATATGTTATTCAGGGTCGGTCCCGATAATCCTTGAAATATTTTGGGCCTGGGGCGTGTAAAAAAAAGTAGGCCCCTATAATATAAACTCAATGGTCTTATAAAAAAAATCATAATACAACTTGAGCTTTTTTTTAAACAATTCGGGCCACATGTGTAAGTAATGGACTAATAGGATTGGGTTTAAAACTAAAAATATATAGAATTTTTTGTAAATATATATATAATACAAAAAAATTAAAAACTTCAGGCCCCTGAGGAGGCTGGGTCACGGACGGTTGCCCTCCCCACCCCCCCCCCCTAAGGGCCGGCCTTGATGTTTTCGTATCAGTAATTGTGTTACTTTTGTTATATGTTATTCTGTTATTTATGATATTATGTACTATTATTCTGTTTGACTGGTTATTTATTTGTTCAAGCTTTTATTATTCTATTTATTTGTTCAGTGAGCAATTGTCTCTCGCGTGCTTTTCTTTTTCGTGCATGTCAGGTATATAGATGAGTGGACACTGATGAATGCATTAGAAACACTGGAGGACATTTATTTCAATTATGTAAAATGTTGCTACATCCAAATCCGGGTCGGGTCTTGTTGCTAAGTTCGTCTGGGTTCTAGCATTCCCGAGTTTGGACCTGAGCTGCAACAACAAAGGAGATCTACGTTAGAGGGCCAGGGGGGTTAGCCTTGAGGGCACTCCGACGTTCAAGTCAGTTATTTGTATAAAGATGAATGTATCAATCATAGATATCATGAATAAACATAAATATAAGAGAGAATGAGGATAAGAAGCTAGAAATAAGAGAGATGGACTTCCTGGAAAAAAGGAAGTGTGAAGGGATGTCTTGATGGAGTATCATGTGAGAGAGTTGAGTATTCAATCTGAGTCATTTTCCTTGATGAGGTATGCTCTTATTTATACTTGTGATGTTTGCCAAGGGTCGGATGTCTTTTGACCATGTGTGTTCTATTTTGGTGATTGTCATACCCCTTGTTATCTGGTCTCTGGCTTGTTCTTGCTGAGATTCCCCTTTAAGTGTGAAACATGTTGACATAAGGCTGCTATAGGCTTCTGGCCTGATCTCCCTCTGATAGGTACTGACCTGTCCTTTCGTTTGGAGGCAAAAAGAGGGAAACATTGTTAACTTCTGAGGGTCTGGCTCTTTCCTCTTTTAGTTCGTAGTCTCTCATGGGAATACCATTGCTTTCTTGGGGATAGTGTGTGTATTGCCCAATCTTAGGTATCTTGGCTGGGCTAAACCCTTATTGGGCTTGACCTTTCTTGGAGATAATGTGTGTGTTGCCCAGCCTTAGGTATCTTGGCTAGGCTAAAACCTTCTTCAGCTTAACCTTTATCTTGGGCTTATACTTTTGGCTTGGAACCTACCTACGTCATCATACAACAACAATAACCGTACAAGGTAAAAATCCAAGCTATTGGTGGGGTCTAGGGAGGGTGGGATTTCAGTTATGTCCTCTATGATGTTTATGTAATGGACATTTAATCTAAGGGGCTGTTTGGTTCATTAGGAGCTGAACCATTATGAGCCTGGATGAACTATTAAGAGATTGGAAAAATCTAAAACAAACACACCCTACCTCTGACCGATTCAGAGGTAGCCTCTTAATAGAATCATTAAGAGGCTATCAAACAGCTCGTAAGTCTTTTGAACTTCTGTTATAGTGTTTTGCAATTTCAGATATTGAATCTTTATGTCTATTATTATGGATTGTCACTTTGATTCTGATTGTTTTGTAATAGTGACACGTCAGCCCTACCCGGGTTGGGGTGTTACAGTTATGGTATCAGGGAGCTTTTGGGTTAGGATTTGGCTTTCAAATATATCTTCATATTCATCGTTCCATGATTTACGGATCTGTCTTAAATGCCTTCCTTTCATAAACTGTAATCACCGATTTCCCTAAACTAGTTTTCTCGAACGTAAAGAACTAAGTTGATTATATCTTTGTCACCGCTACCACTCTAGAATTTAATAAACAACTTCCGAACATTGAGACGATTGAAGAGATCACGACAATGACCGAACTTGACCCTGCTCTTCTAGTCCCTTATGCGTGACATGTCACGAGCTATTCACTGAGATTTTTCTATCTAAATAATCGCAGCATACCTATGTTACCACATTATGTTCCTTATTATGATTCACGGTTCATTTATCATTACTCTGTCGTTCTTTCATATACATATCAAACCTATTAAGATGCATGATGGAGTGAAAGTTACGACACACGTGTAAGGTAAATTAACGATTATGGTTCGCGAACGTAACTATGAATTTTTCAGTTACATGTGCGTGCTTCTATACCTAAACATTTTGAGATCTGTATCATTCTATAATGATTGTTTAAATCTATGAGCACTTGTGACAACCCTGAACTAGGGTGAAAAATCCTTGGAAATTAATTCATCATAAATGGGCTCGGCCCATTAACGGTCTAGTTGTAGGCCCAATATGCGAACTCGTTATGTGACCTTACTTGACGGATCACATGATGATTCGAAATAACGTGATATTAATACATAGTGTTACCTAACCTCATAGCGTACTACTGTATAAATTAACGTGTTCACAGTTAGTAACTGACCCACGACGCGATATTTAATTACTAATATTAAATATTAGTAATAATTCTTAGTATTTATCCGGGCAATTAATCTGAGAACGTTTACGCGTGAGTCTTACGACGTGCGACGCGCGACTACAACAAGTACCGGTGTAAATGTAACCCGGTTATTTATTATTTGGTACGATCAAAGAATATAATTATTATTAATTTTATTTTTAACATCATCGATTTAATATGATTATTGTTGTTATTTGAGAAATGATAATTTCAGTGGAGCGTGAAACGTTTAAGCGAACGAACACGGTGAATACGCGAGACAGGCGGGTACCGACTTGGACATCTGTTGAGGCAGAGATTTCTTAATTTAAGTATTTTAATTAATATTTATATTAACGCCACACAATCCTAAGTAATTTAAATTAATAACTCGAAAATTTTAGTCGTGACAGGAACTTGGGTAGTCATGCAATACCGATAGAAAACCTAAATAATAATAATAATAAAATAAATAAAATCAACACATATATCTCAATCTTTGTTCCTGTTTGTTTTTGAAACAAATCAAAACCCACACACATATATGTGTGTCACGACAAAGAGAGAAAGAGCAGTTTGGGGGAGGAGACGGGCCACCTCCGGCGGCTCCTCCGGGCGACCACTGAAACGCCGACAGCCCCTCCCGGTGATACCTCCATGTCCTTCTCCGGAAACAACCACCATCCCCTTCCTTTTCCTTTCTCCCTTACGGCGACGGCGTGGTGGTTATGGACGGCGGGGAACGGTGAAGCTCGACTTCAGGCAGTGTAGATCGGCGACGGGGAGTGTAGCCTCCTATAGATCCGTCGCTGCCATGGTTTTGGCAGGCGGCAGGTGGCGGTAATGGCGGCCCCGACCCCCGCAACTCTGACCGACGACGTTAATGGGGTTGGCTTCAAGGAACAGAGGCGGTAGGAGACAGATTTGCCAAGAAAATTAGGATTCCGTCTATTCACGATTTTCCGGCTAAAAACCCGGATTTCCGGCGAAGTCGGCTAGGGTTCCGGCGACCCTCCAACGTCTCCGACGAGGAAAACTTCCAGATCCATGATTCACCCTCGTTTTTCCAACGACCCGAGGTAAAAACCCGAACCCAAACCATTTTCTTGTTAAATAAACATCCCTAACACTAGACTCGTTATATTGTATTTTCTATTTTTATAGATCTAGAGACTTTGGTGATATTGTTGGACATTTGTGTTGTTGAAAATGGTGGTAACCCAACAATGGTGGCTACATCGGGATTGTTAGGTTCGTTTTGAACACACCTGGGTCTCAGTCAACGAAAGTCAAACCAGTCAAACTTGGTCAACGCGGGTCGACGAGTTCGTGTAGGTTAACCGGGTGAATGGAAAGGTATAAAACGCGCACTAAAACAATTATATTTATTTACACCAAAATAAACGCGCGTGAGGTTAAGTTACGTTGAGCGCGGTTCGTTAACGATGGAAATAAATACTAACTTGGCAATAGATATTAACGCGTCGTAAACACGTATGTTTTTGTTAAGAGAGTTCGTTTCGACTAAAATATATAATTATTAATAGATGGAAAGATATAATCGCTAAAGTGTAATCGGCGCGCCACGTGAAAACATATACTTGTATATAAACGTACATATTTTACAAAATCAAATGGTTATTATGAGACTTGATATGTAGATTCGAGTATATACACATATATTCGTTTACTCAAATACAAATATGTGTATATAAAAAAAATTAAAATTAAGAGTCTTGGGTATATGATACCCATAATTGAAAACTTAAATAATCATGTATTAGATAAATACGAAAACTTAAATCTTATTGAATTTGAATGTATATTTTGTCGTATAGATAATTGAAGTTATATATATATATATACAAATATAAAAATAATTTTAAATGTCTACGTTTTATTGCAAACAAATGTATATATATATATATATGTATGTACATATACTCTACATGGACTTGAACGTTTGTTTGCGAAATACAATTCGGTATAAATATATAAAAATATATTTTAGGGTTTTGAAGTTATATAAATATATAAAGATACATATTTATAAATTTTCGTATGAATATATTATAAAACCTCGAGATTATCATATTAAACCATAGAGTTGTATACATTCTATTAATAAACGTATAAACGAGAATTATTATTACTTATACGTGCACAGAGTTATGTACAATTATGTGCATGACAAACCAATATTTTAAACATGACCATGGGAACATATTCGAGTTGTGAGTCTCGACTCGATCTAAGTATCTAATATTACTGATCATCAAACCGACATCGTATACTAAATCGGTAACACCTTTGAGAACCAACAGAGCTTGACCGCACACGTGATAACTTGACGCGAGTTTAGACTTACTTTATTATATTAGGGTTAGTTTATAAAGCTCTTTAAGTGCCTACAGAGATTGTATGACTCGAGTAAGACATAAACCCACTACTATCGTATTACGTGGATTTTGGTTTCCGTTGATACATAAAAGACGTCGTCGTTCCTAACACATTACCAGGTGAGTTTCATGGCCCCTTTTTATTGTTTTCTATTTTTGGAGGAAAAACATGTTAATTTCAAATGGTATGATAACTAGAAAACGAGAAACAAGCATCTGATTCCCTTGTGAGCATGAGTTAACACTAAAAAATCCTCGGTATTTCAAACTATAACCATTAGCTATGGACTTAGCCGTAGATCGATATGAATAGTACTATTTGGGTTGACACCCCCAATCATGGTTAGTTTCGCTAACCAGACCAACAGGGTCAAATAATTGCATATTAGGTCTTGTTGTTTCTCATTGTTTAAAGGTACAATGGGCTGGGGCAAATTTCGAGATTCGTTAAAGGTTTGGTTATAGGCTTGTGCATCACATAATTCGTTTGTGCTAGCTAGACAGCGATGAATCAACCGCTAACTTGTTTTGTTTATCATATGCATAAAGTAAATTCGAGCAAAGGATTTCGCCAATGGTTTGTAAGTCAATTTCAAGAAACGGGTTTTGCCAATGGTATACGTATCAATGGTTCGCTAGTAAATTTCGAGCAAAGGATTTTGCCAATAGTACCCGTACAAACAGTTTTTGCCAAGGGATTTCGTACAAATGGTTTTTGCCCAGGGATTTCGTACAAATGATTTTGCCAATTGTATTTATTTAAAACCTGTGAACTCACCAACATTGCGTTGACATTTTTGAGCATGTTTTTCAGGTAATACATAGCTACGACATGGTTGGAATAGGTTAAACAATTTGATTAAGACCTTAGAAGACGAAGACGCATGGTCGTTTAACGTCAAGTCCATTTAGACTTGTATGTCTTTAGGTTTATGTATTCATTTAGTTTTTGTAAAGGTGTTCGACACTTTAGAACTCTTTATTTTAGCTTCCGCTGTTGTGTAATGTTATCAATCGTTGCAACTCTAATTTATTTATTAAGTGAATAAATTTGGGGGTGTTACAGCACTTGACACATGTAATGTCTTTCAAGACATTAATTTAGTAATGTCTATTAAGACACTAACTTCAGGGTCGTCCCTGAGATTTCGGGTGCACTGTGCGAGTAGAAAAAACATGCCCCTAAAATATAGAAAAAATCATTAATACGACAATAATTGTTATAACAATAAGCAAAACAAAACTGTTGTAGCAGAATAATTTATGTTACATAGTTAAACGAATCGTAAACCTCTCATACTTAGAGAAGTGGCACTCCAAAAGACAAAAACATGAAAAATTGAAAATAATAAAAACTAAAACAAACTTACCTGGTGGCCTGGCTGGGTATCGAAATTGAATGATGGCTTCACGGCTTCACCTTGGCAAGGCTCAGGTCGAAACTCGGAAGGCCGATTGTCGAAGGGGGTAGGGGCAGGAAGTAGCGACCGCCGACGATTTGTATACTAAGTGGCGGAACTATAACTTTTTAACTAGAGAGTCATAATAAATTCATTTGCATTCACATGTACACGTCAAGGGCGTTTGATTAAGTACCGTCTCCTAACTTTCTACTGTATATTAGCAGAGTAATCATTAACCGTTTATGCAAAGTATCATCACCAATAATTGAATTTTTAAAAAATTCAACTCTTCCCCTTTAAATATTGATTTGATTAGTATTCAAATGATATGATGAAAACTCAACGATTGTTTTAAGTTTTTTACTTAGATATTCATTTAAAGAAACATTTATACAAAATTAAACACGTTTTTTTAATTAAAATTAGAACAAATCAAATAAATTAATAAACACTGAAGTAAACAAAGTGATAAATAAATAAAACAAATAAGAAAAACTAAAAAAACAAAACAATATCCTTATTATTTAAAAACTTTAGGAAATGAATAATATTTTTTTTACGCCGTTACCATTAAGGTATCGTGAGTAATTCGACGTCGCCGCAACGCGAGACGGGTAAAATTCCTAGTTATATATATATATATATATTAAATATTTACTAATAAATAAAAATTAGATTTATACTTTCAATTAACTAAGGAAAAGTACTGAAAAGAGCACTTTGAATAAAGTAAGAATTGATTTTTGTTGAGAGTTGAAACTATCAATTCCCGATAAAACTATTTTTTTTTAATAGCAATTTGGATCACTGACCGGCCACTGACTCACACGATCATCTCCACCACCCTTATGAGGAAACCCATCATAGAAGAGAAAACCCCCTGGCCCAAACTGGTCACCCATTTTTTTTTGCCACAGATGGGACTTGAACCCAAGACTTCTTCATTTCAGTAAAGTCTTGGGCATACATCTTTGCCACTAGACTAAATTAATGGTTGTCCAACAACGATTTTTGAGAGTTAAACAAAAAAACGTTAAGTTATTTGTTCGTGTTAGTAAAAAAAATTTGGGCTCCCCTCAAATATTGGGCCCTGAACGGTTGCCCACCCGGCACACCCTCAAGGCCGGCCCTGACTAACTTCCTAATCTTCTAATAAGGTTACGTAGAAAAATCTTAATAATTTGGATGTAAAATAACGACTAAATTATCGAGCTCGTAAGACACACGACCATAATAAGTTGTTTATCGTCACTAGTATAATTTATAAGTTTTATGGTATATGTTGTTAACATTTCAGGAATTACGTACTCAATATTAGATTGTCATTTCCTATATAAATACGTTACACACGCAATTGACTTTCGTTAGCTCATGGAACTACAATAAATAACTTTTCATTCATCTAACTCGTTTATGATGTTCATGGGCGGAACATTTAAGGGCCCAGGCCCCCTCATTTTTTTGCTATTGATTTCGACTCACTATGTTTATTTCATATTAATTATAGTGTTTGGGTCCCTTTTAATCTAGACCAAAAGCTCATTTTTTTTGCTCAGACGTATTGATTTCAGCCCATTTTTTTACTCAAAAGTATTTATTTTCGGCCCACTAGGTTTATTTCATATTAGACCTCATTTATGTGTAAGAACTGTTTTTTTATTTTATTTATGGTTTTTATTTGGTGAAAAAAATTTGGTTTTTTTATGTGTAATATTTTCATCCACCCAATTTAATTGTTTAAGTTCCGCCACTGATGATGTTACTTGAAGCTATCGAGGTTATCCTCACGACAAACAACAATATGATTACGTCATCCATACAAACCAAAATGTGATACAATTATGGGAGCTCTCATCAAGATACCTGGCGTTTGAATTTGAGAGCATATTTTTGTAGCGAACATTTAAGACATGTGGCAAAACAAATGTAAGATCCCAACGACTAAGATGGGGAGTACATACGATGAACATGTGGATTCATGATATAATGGAAACAAATCGTCATTTTGACATAACTATCCGCTATAAATGCTTTAGATATTCTCGAAAAACCATCCACTTGAACAAACTCGTGTTACTTGGCAGCTGTGTGACTCGCTCTTGCGAAACATTTAATGGATACATCAAGGTTCAACCTTCAGTATTTGAATTTGCTTTAGCCGCCAATCGTCTTCATTTAGGAATACATATGGTACAAACATGACATAATAATCAACTCTTAAGTTCTACTAAACACAACTAAGAACACTAAGTAACCATTATAATGAGTCGAGATTTCTATCAACTTAATTCCTAATATCAAATGGAAACCATTTGACAACATAGAGGACTACTAGGAACAATGAAATTGAAAAAAACATTAGTTCCCGATTAACTCAAAATATACAAAACTAATGGCACGCATTAATATACGAGCGTGGATGAGAAGGAAACTTATTAGGAAAGAGACATGAAAGAGCTAGAATAAAAAAAAAAAGCATCCACACCTCAACTTCACTTAGGATAAAGTGTAGTGAATTAACAAGTGCATGGCCTAGCAGTACTAGACCTAACGTGGAGGCAACCGTAGTAAAAGAATCATGAAACATTGATGACCGTCGTCTACGTCACGCAAAAACCTAATCAACTTAAATAGTTAGGATAAGTAGGGTATCGTATTCACGAAAATCATGTGGTTAGTGTTATAAAATATGTTCGATTATCTAAACTTAAACCTAACTAATTAACTAAACCGACTTTTGAGAATTGGTTGGTGATTAGATAACATAACTCATGCCGCGTAACAGTCTGTCGCGTAATGCAGGGAAAAAAATCTACACTCCCACCGTCAATCGCATGTATTATTTCATTTTCAGCCTTTATAATTTATATAATATTCGTTTTTAACACGTCTTATTTTATCATTACTTTGTTTTTACTGTGAAAACCTTTGTTGGTTACATTCTAAAAAAAATTGGAATGCTCGGCTGTTTTTAGAACTTCTTTGTGAACATTCCGTAATAATAGTTTTTTTAAAAACGTGTTTGTATTCAAAATCGAGTGTATTTTATTTGTGTTATACGCTATATCGCACGCCTTAACCATTTAGGTGCCGTGACTAACCCACCCGTTTATGAACAAATAACATCGTTAGCGATGTTGTGCTTAATTTTATCTTATATCGGTGTTTACTCTTATGGTTTTAGAGGAGTCGAACGATGACGACCAATCACCAGTCAAGTTGGGTAAAAAGACTGGTTGATATTATTATGAATTAAATCTTTTACGTATTTCACAGACTTAAGGACGTTGCTCCTATTTCGGCTGTACAAAATCAAATCGGAGCAGCAGCGGCGGCGACGAGTGAACAACGGAGCTCTTACATCGTGACCGGCGGAAGGGTAAACACTAAACAATCCTCTATATTGCTCTATCTGAATTTCGTCAATTCGTCTCCGATTGCAACATACGAAGCGAAGATTACTTACCGTAACCCTAATTTCAAACTTAAATATTCAATTTATGTTTTTATAACTTAACCAAAACCGGACGTGTGAGATTGTATACTTGACTGATCTTTGAATTTTGTTCGCAGAGAAATGGACGCTCAAGCGAAGAAGAAGGCACTGTATCGTGCTAAATTGAAAGCGCAAAAGCAGGATAAACGTATTGATTCTCTTCTCGTAAGGTATACAAATTTTAATTTTCATGTAAATGATTTGTGATAATATAATGTTTATGTAATTCTGTACATACCTGCATGATTATAGTTTTTCATGAATTTAACAGAATAACTAACAGCCATCATTAACATGCTTAACAGGAAAAAAGTTTGATGGCTATTAACATCTTGATTTGGTTTACATGTAATATTTGTTACTGCAGTGCTTTAGTATAACTTTTTTTTCGGCACTCTTACGATGTTAGTTTGTTGTTATGAAGGATCATGATGAGTCAGGGTATCACTTTAAGTTTGTGAGAGTTTCAAGTTTGTATGACCGTATTAAAAGTGTTTTGACCTAAATTGACATACCTATGTAGACACAAGGAGCTCTGATGTTAAATTTTCGTGATTTTCCAAGCGAATTTGTGAAGAAAAAAGCCAGTTGCCAGGCATTTGATGATATCAGATGCATTGTTAGGAAAACCTAATCATTGTAAAAGAGAAGCAATCGAAGAAAGTAACGTAGATATTTGATGATATCAGATGCATTGTTAGGAAAACCTAATCATTGTAAAATAGAAGAGAAGAAAGTAGCATAGGATCTTTATTGTGGTCTATTCAGCTTTCATGGGCTTGTGAATCCTTTTTGAAATAGAATTCTCATTACATAATTTTTTTTTCACATTTATTTCCACCTGGATACAAGGCTACGAGTTAACAATCATATGACTATAATCTCTTATGTTCAGGTGGTGAGGTGCCTTAACATTGACAGCGTGTGCTTTGTATGACTTTTAGCTGTGCTTGTATTTAATGAATTTAAATCTGCTTGCATTATTAGATCACTTACAGTTCCAGTTAACTGTGCACTATTTAAATAAAAAAAATGCTGTTATACATCCGATAAATTTTTGTTTACCTGTTTTCTATGCTTCTAGGTACAATGAATCTGACCAGCCTGTCTGTAAAGTTTGTGATATTGTTCTAAAATCTGAGTCTGCTTGGAGCGCACACCAAATATCTGCAAAGCATCGCGAGGTAATATGATTTAATGTGCATGTGAAACTGCATACACACACATTTATACAACCATCAAATAAACAAATGGCGGGGTGATGCTTAATTGGTATTGATCCTTCAGTAATAGATGATGAATTACTGCATCTGTTATGAATGTGACTATGTGAGAATATTTTTGTTTTATATGTTGACCATGTGTGAATTCTTAAAGCCTATTAGAGCTTCTTAATTTCATTAGACACCCACACTTCGACACAAATATATATATATATATATATCATATATGTATTGTGTTTGTGTATATACATATACATATTTACACATATGTGTATATCTGTGTGCGTGTTTGTGTATCAGATAGATGCTTAATTTCTTTTGTTCTCATTATTATATATGCCGATGAATGTGAAGGTTGCACCTAATATAAAGATGAAGTATATCAATGTAGTAGTTGATAATATTGAATGTATTATCTGCCCCCTTGTTTAATTTGTACTGTATATTTTCAATGTTCTTGTACCTTTGGCTTGCTGCTTCATGATGAGAGGAATAACACATATTTTATGTTGATATGTAATTCTGTATTGTTGTTTATATAATCACACTGTTTGCTTTTTTTTGCTCTTTTCATTCCTTCCCCCCTTGAATTATTAGTAAGATTGCTGATTTTAACAGGCAATTAAAAATGTAAAAGCAAATGCTGCTGCAGCTAGTCGAGTTAGCAATATGAAGCCCGGGGTTTCCACAGAATTGAATAAAGCTAAACCCGAGCGTCCGGCTGAGCCATATAAAAGTCAAACCAAACCACCTCACGCTCAGCCCCAATCTGTACTTCCCTCCGATTTCTTTGATAAGCCTGAGACAAAGACAAAACAAAATGGTAAGCACACATCACATTACTTGATAATCATAAATCGTACAAGCCTTTTCTACAATTCTACCTAAATATCATTCTGAATGTGTAAGTAGACTGGTAAGGTGTGGATAGACTTGGTACAAACTTCAATATTATGTTATGTCCTCCCTTCAACATACCAAGGGTAGTTCTGTTTGAGTTTGCACTGTGTTAGCGAAGTTAAGGTACCACATGAGATCTTGGATGTACGTATTCCAATTTTAATCCAGAGTGATGCATGACCTGTCTTTTGTTTCTTAACTTGTCTAGTTTGAGTACCAGCATGAATTAGTTATATCTTTATTTAAACCAAAATTAGTTCTTCCATTGTGCAACTACCCATTGAATATAATAGCTTAGGTTATCCTTGTTCCCTTCTAGGCACTTTCTCTACAATAGGATAGTGTTTGTAAATGATTATGATATTCAGGTTTTTGTTCTCTTAAATAGCAAATGTGTAAGATTGGTAAAGAGTAACTGTCTAACTGATGCAAAACATTCTCTTTTTTGTGACTGCATTATGAACTCTGTATGTAATTTACCTGCTAATTGCATATAGCACTTCGACCGCATGCTGTTCCTTATTAAGTTATTATCATGGAGGTGATAGACCTGACTTGTTTTCTCTATACTGAAACTGAGCGTCGTCCCTTGACTAGAAACTAATAATGCAAAGCTGGACACCGATAAAAAGAAAAAGTTGGGTTCTGCTCAAGCTCAAGTTGCATATCCGTTTGATGGGGATAACAAAAGAGTTGAAGTCTCTAGTGGCATAGTTGCAGAGACGATAGGTGATGAGACTCAGGCTTCTCAAACACGAGCTCTTCCTGAAGGCTTCTTTGATGATAAAGATGCTGATCTACGTGCACGTGGAATTACTCCTGTTAAGCTAGATATCAAGTAAGTCCTCAAATGTGTTATGTGTATTGGTCTTATGATTATCTATTCTTCTGATAGTTTCTTTCCATCACAACTACACAAGTCATTGGCTTATTGAAACAAGGGTCTATTTCTGACTACTGCTTTAGAAAGCCAATGACTTGAACCTTTATTCTTGTCTTTGCCCTATCTATGGCTTATGAGTATCAGTTCGTTTGACATAATCATTCAAGAACAGTGAATTGGCCAACTTCTTAGAGGTGCACATAAAACAAACTAGAAAGCATGAAGGGGGCATGTGTGTTCATAAGCAGTTTTTAAGAGCCAAGTTTTAAAATAATAATTAGTAACCCACCCTTACTACACTTTTTAAATCAAAATTGGTTCTTCGCATAACAGTGGGTCTATTCTATACCACTGTACTATTTTCTTGGTTTTGTACCACTGAGATATTATTCTTCAATTACTGTGATTACGTTGCCTGTTCCCGTTACCAATTTATGAGGTGAAAATACATTTTACTATTTATGTTTCTTCCACTATCAGTGACAAATAATAAAAAAAATAGAATATAGAACTTTTACGAGGAAGTTGCAGAAACACCTTCATGAACAGCTGACCAAATCGTGTCATTTTAATGATGTTTTTAAATCTAAAAGGCTGCAGCTTGTTAATACTGTAGAATTACAGAAACCACGTCGTTTTAATGATGCTTTTAAATCTAAAAGGCTGCAACCAGTTAATACTGTAGAATTACTGGCAAGCTGTAATGTTACACACTTACACCCTTTTGAGGCAACATTCCACTTTTTAAAAATCAGAAACTAATTAGTGCTAAAAACTAAACCTCTAAAATACACCCTAACTGAAAACACCAATCATGCACAATTGAAAAAATGGCATCATTTTGACGATGTTTTGATAAACAAAAAGCTGTGGCTACTGGCTAGTTAATGTTACAGGCCAAGCTGTAATGTTACGCTATTTGTAAAGTAACATTACACCTCTACAAAAATTGGCGATTAGAAACTAAAACCTATAAAGTGATAAGGGCTAAGTGGTAACCTTATGCCTCCTAGCGCTATGCCTTTGTTAAAACTAGTGTGTGCTGTGCCTTGTGAAGTAGCATAACATTATGCATTCAGTAAAAAAATTGTCAAAAAAGATGCCGTTTGGTGTACTGCATACTCTGTGATTTTACTATAGAAATGATACTCATATTATTTGATTATTGATATAAATATTAAAATTATTTACGTTTACATAAACTGTATTATCTATCAGTAAGTATTATTTTCTTGCTTAAATGTCTAGTATGAAGAAAGGGAATTGCATATGATATATTGATCTGTAGTGCATACAATAAAGTGACGAGAGAAGTGATTTGCTAGTCCTACGGGAGGAAAAATTGTTGTTTCATTGCATGTGAAAGTGATAAAAGAATTCATGCCTATGATGCAACAAGAGTGAGAATGTAATTAATTTAGTTAGGTTAAAAAAATTTCATGCGTATGATGCAATGAGAGTGAGAATTAATTAATCTAGTTAGGTTAAAATAGAGTGAGAAAGTGGCTCATTGGTTTTTGATAGCATGAAACCAAAATAAACTTTTAGAGCTAATACACAGTCAAACTTAAATATTAATTATATATTTGTACAATCTACCGGTCATGCCTTAGTTGGCAGTTGTCACATACATGATAGCCATGCTGCATGTCCCAAGTGTGATGAGGATTTGAATATTAGCGACGGGCGATGACAAATGAGACACGACTTAGCTTGAATTGTTTTTAAAAACCCAACATAACAACTCTGTTTTTCTTGTCATATTGATATGAACATAGATGATATCCAATCATAATAGATCCCTTGTGTGTTCTGTTAGGAATCAGAGTCGGTAGCGCAGCGGATACAACACACAAACACACTCAAACAAAAAGAAGAAAGCAATAAAACGACACAAGGATTTATAGTGGTTCGGTCAAGGTGACCTACATCCACTTGCTGCAACTAGGGTTTACTTTTATTGATAGGTGCTACAAGAATTACAATTACAATACTGAGATATATATAAGACAAGATTAGGTTAAACTAAAATAGGTAACAATGGGTTTTAGCCCATTAGGGCCGGCTGCCCTATTCCCCTTAATTCCAGCCGTAACAGGCCCAAAGGGGAGCCCAGCCCGGCCCAAACCCAATAGCTTTCATAACCTAACAATCTCCCACTTGAAAGCTTTGCCCATACAAACCATCCAAGCCATCTCAGCACCAGTAACTCCAGTAATCATTATAATCAAGTCCTCCAAGCCCAAGCTAAGACTCCATGTCAAACCCTCCTAGTTGCAGCGACCCTTCTCATCAGTTACCTGAAAGGCCCGTTGAAGCTCCACCGAGCTTCAACCCAATACCAGTCATACCAGACCCAGTCGTGATTATCTCCACCACCGACCCATCTTCTGTCTCAACCGACTTGCACGTTCCGCCGGCTCCAGAGATACACCGAAGACCATCATCACTCTCAAATTCAGCAAACAATCCTCAGGAGAGACTTTCTCATTCGGAACCTTAGTCTTCAAAACCTAGCGAACTCTCGGAACTGTACCCGGAACACGTCCCGTGCTCCCACTGTTCCCAAACCCCCTGACTGGTTTCACCCTCCGAACACATTCAACTGACATCTCAGTAGCTCCAGGCTTCACGTTTGCAAAGTGAACCCTCTTAGTGCGAGATTCAGTGAACCGGACTTTATCACTCTGAACCGGGACGATCACACATCCCTCAGCAGGTACCTCAACTAAATACAGTGATCCTCGTTTTTCTCCTCGAGCAATAACGAGATTTCCATCTAACACTTTCCACTTTCCACTTTCCACCGCCAAACTTGACAGCCGGTCCCTGTTCATCCAATTGACTAACAGAAATAAGATTCATCATCAAACCTGGAATTATCCTGACGTTTTGCAAGTTCCATGCAGTTCCTAATGGAGTCTTCAGATTCACATCTCCCATGCCCATAACCTTTAAGGTTTCACCATTTCCTAGCCTTACCTGTCCAAAATCACCTTCTTTTAGATTCACCATTGATTCACCGCTGTGCATAGCATGAATCGATGCTCCTGAATCCATGACCCAAGAGCCCACACTGCTTTCCACACTACAAACCAGTGCATCACCATAACAGACGACCTCAGTAGTTGATACGAACCCAACTTGATTTCCATTCCCGCTTTGAATTCCCGCCCAAATTGAAAATGCTAGAATTTGCAGGAGACAATTAAGGGGAAGTTTACTTGGTAACTGTTTAATTAGGATTAGTATTTATAGTACGTTTCTTATTTTATTTGGAGTCGATGTTTATGTTAATCAATTTAGGGTTTCTAACCTTGTAATCGGAGATCACCCTTCTCGAATAGGGCACTATCTGTATTTTACTTTTCAATCAATCAAGCCGACAACTTTGGGTTCTATCAATGGTTCCATTGCCGGGAAACAAAGCGCCTGCTACCCGGAGTAATTCCGACACCAGGGACGGCTCTATCGCCGCCCAGTTGGCCTCCATCACCGCCAAACTTGACGCCATAGTGACGCAAATGAGGAGTGAGGTTGCAATGCTCAAAACCGTGATGTTTGGAACACTCGCACCATCTGCATCATCACCGACCACCAACCCCAAGCCTTCTTCCCCTACACCGCCACCATCACCGCCACCTTCAATTGGTCATACCATTTCTGTGTCCAGCTCCGCCGCGAACAACCCACAACAACTACCAGATCTGGATGTCAAGGAGTCTCACGAACCAATTCCATATCTAGCCAAAGAGGAAATGCGTGATGACAGCCCTAGCGATGACGAAGATCGATCAGCGCATGTTTTGGGTGCCCAATTGAAGATCGAAGATTTGGAAACAACCCAAGATAGCGTGACGTTGCTGCGTACCAATTTGCAAATAAACCGGGATCACATGAAAGCCCCGATCGATATAAAAGGGCGTGAACTGAATTTTGAGTTTGGAGATGTGGTTTTGTCACGAATTCAGCCGTATTTACATTTGAAACAACTGCCACCTAGGTCTCATGGTCCTTATCGCATCATTCCTTTGTCGGGGGCAGTCACTTACGAATTTGATGCACCACCGGACTCACGGGTTCATCCGATCTCCCATGTATCCTTGCTGAAACCCACACGGGTACAAGTTCCCGCAACACCGTCAGCTCCCCTACCGATTACCAAAGATTGGGATATTGATCTTCAACCTCTCTCTATTATTGAATGGCTTATTGCATGGTACAATAATTCCCTTTTGCCCGACTTGAGGATAAGTCGTTTGTCCCGGCGGGATGTATTGATACGAACCCAGTTAGACCCGAACCAGGAAATGTGGACTGATACATACCCGCGGGTCGACCCAGCTGCTGTTGGCAACTCCAGCAGGGTTTTTGAATCTGCTTTGACTCAGTCAAGGCAGTAATTAGATTAATTAGCAAGATTTTAGCAAGATAGTGGGGAGGGAAGTTAGGAACAGTTTTTGCCCTGCACCTGCAGTAGTAGAAATAGGACCATTTCCCTTTGTTTTTGATGTCGATGTTTATTTTATAAAATTAGGGTTCTTACCTTGTATTGGAGATTTAATCCTTCTCGAATTGGATTACACTATCGTTAATTTCAAGCTTTCGGTTTCCGGTATCTATCAATGGTTCCATTGCCGGAAACCGAAGAGAAGATGGATCAGAACACCCGGAGTCTGGCGATTGCTGATCAATTATCGGCCATTGCAGCACGATTGGAAGCCTTGTTTGTACCCCTGAAGAACGATTTTGAAGCAATCAAGAGTTTGATGTATGGAAGTGACCAACGTGGTGAGGAACCAGAGGATTACCCTCACAATCCACTGAGAATTCCGGTTAAAGGAGAGGATACCGGTGACAATTTCATAGCCGGAGTTGAAGAAACAATTCCTGAAAATTTTTCTCTTGAAATACATGGAGAAGAATTTACCAAAGAAAACCCAGGAGAAAATCGAGAGAAAGGGAACAAGCATGAAGTTTCGGACCAGGATGAACGGGATCGAATCCAATTTGCAGATGATGACCGAAACCTAAAGCTGATGACACAGAGGTCTCTCCAGCCCCCTTCAGATCGAAGCACTAGCGGCGGAGGCGGCTGTTCCATCTTACGCAGATCCGATCTTGATGACGATTGGATCTATCACCTTTATCATAGGTGGCCGGAGGGAGTACCGAGCAGGAGGAAGACGTCCTTGAGAGTCGAGCAGGGTAGCAATGTTAAAGACTTGTTTAACCCTAGTACGAAGACTATATGTGTGGCCAGGGACGTAATTTTCAAAGGGAAAAGAAAATGGGCTTGGGATAAGACCCAAGAAACTAAGCCCTATGCCACATCTAAATGGGCTGGCGTGCAAACACAGGCCTTAAGCAAAAGAGTTAAAATCAACCCTAGCCAACCACTTAACAATCATATTCCTTTCCCTTTGCACTTTGCCGCCATTGCATATTCTGTGCCAGACGGATGGTTAGGAGAAGCATCGAGACCAGAGTTACGTGAAGACGGGCAGATCTCGGATGCGTGTTTTGACATGACTCGTGGAATTACAACAGGTCTTAAGGTGACGGCACTACAGAAAGCACAACTCGGGGAAGTTGGGATATACGATGTGGATACAGGACGAGGGAGACCGGTTAACGAGCTTGTTGAAGCTGGTAAAAAGTCAACAGGTTGTGGGATTTCCATCTTTTCGTTCGACTTGAGGACAAGTCGCTTGTCCAGGGAAGATGCATTGATACGAACTCAAGTAGCCCAGGTCCAAGTCCAGTGGATCTGGGTACCGGGTCAAAGGGATCCAAGAAGCAACCGCCAAGTGGGGTTTGTGGGTGACTGGGTTAGCTACTGTTTAGGGGGGGGGGGGAGGGAACTGCAGCTTAACTGCTTTTGTTTTCTTTATTTACGTTGGATGTTCTAGCATAGCTTTCTGTCTTTGATTATCTAAATTACTTATGTTCTTGTATTTGGAGAATTAGCCCCTCTCAGAAGGAACATCACGAACCACTGCCAAACCTGGTCAACGAAAAAACCTTTGATGACAGCCCTAGCATTGAAAGAGGATCGGTCCGAGCATGTTTTGGGGGTTCAATTGAAGATTGAAGATTTGAATAATCAAAGTGGTGATTATGAATCTCTCCTAAGCTTGGGTGATTTCGGGGACGACAAAGAACCTGAGGGTGATCCTCACGGCCCAGTGACAGATCTGGTCATGGAAGACGATACCGACAACAGTTCCATGTTTGGAGTCGTACACGGATTTCTTCCTTTTTCGGTCGTTTCTACCTTTGTTACTGATATTTGATGATACAAATAGTGACGGTAACATTGGTTTTCGGTCTTCATTGGTGAGTGAGTTCGGGAAGAACAAACCAAAGTTTTTTGAGTTACATGGATCTATGGTGCAAATTTTGTACGTGTATGGTAAAAAAGCTACCTCTACCGCACTCAAATTGGAAGAATTACGCTCCTATTACAACAAGCAAGTCAAAATCCATAACATGGGATCAACTTTTCTTCATGCTGTAAATAAAGATGTTCAAGCAGATTTGAAACGCAGGGAACTAGCAGGACAATTTCCTTCTTGTCGACTTGAGGGCAAGTCGTGTCTCTGGGCCGGAAGTATTGATACGAACCCAACTTGATTTCCATTCCCGCTTTGAATTCCCGTCCAAATTGAAAATGCTAGAATTTGCAGGAGACAATTAAGGGGAAGTTTATTTGGTAACTGTTTAATTAGGATTAGTATTTATAGTAGGTTTCTTATTTTATTTGGAGTCGATGTTTATGTTAATCAATTTAGGGTTTCTAACCTTGTAATCGGAGATCACCCTTCTCGAACAGGGCACTATCTGTATTTTACTTTTCAATCAATCAAGCCGACAACTTTGGGTTCTATCAGTAGTGTTCACTTCAGCAGACTTTTCCTTTTTGGCCTTTGGACACTGACTCTTAAAATGCCCAACTTCTTTGCAGCCCCAACATGTGACGGTCTTAGGAGTTCTGGATGCACTCCTTCCCCTGCTCCCACTTTCCCTGTTATTCCCTCTTCCCCTGCTTACACTTAACAATTCAGAAGAAGATGAGCTACCTTGCTTCCTGCGTCTTACGTCTTCTCCAAGAATCAAATCTCTCATCCCTTCAAATGTAAAACCAATGGGCCCTGTAGAATTGGTAATAGCAGTTACCGTTCCGGACCAGCTATTTGGCAGTGAAGATAACAGCGCCAGACCTTGAGTTTCATCATCAAAATTGATTCCCACAGAACTCAATCTGGACAAAAGTGAATTTAAATTGTTGATATGTTCTGTCACAACGTCTCCTTCCTTCATCATAGTCAAGAAAAATTCTCTCAACAAGAACAGTTTATTTGCCGCCGATGGTTTCTCATACATGTTTGACAGAGCTGTCATCATGCCACGAGCCGTGGTTTCCTTCATGATGTTGAACGTGACATCCTCGTCAAAGACAATGTAATAGCCGCCTTGGCCTTCTTGTCCTTCGAATCCCAAACATCTTGACTAATCTTATCCGTTTTTTCTTCAAATACCACATCCAAGTCCCTTTGACTCAACAGAGCTACAATTTGCATCTTCCACCATGCAAAGTCCGTCCCGTCGAACTTCTCAATCTGTACCTTCCCGTCCTCAGCCATCACAATAGCAAACAGAAAACATATAAACGAACTTGAACACGAAAAAAAAAACTTAACCCGTCGACTCAAGGGTTAAAACCCTAATCGGCGATCAACCTGGCAGCAGCCAATTCCCAGCAGCGACCAAAAAAAACCAGTCAGCAGAACCCGGCCGGCCACCCAAATCCGGCAGCCTCAGCAGACTTCCAGCGGCTACCCACAAAACCCTAATCAGCCGCCTGCTTTTTCCCCTCCTGCGGCGACAATCAGCAGCCAAGAAACAGGCCGACAGCCCTGTTTCAGCCTGATCAGAAGCAGAAAAAAAAACAGCCCTTGCGGCTTCGAACCAGGAACCAGCAGATTGGTTCAGCACCAATCGCAATTCCAACAGCCCCTCTGATCTTTTTCCCGTGCGAAAAACGTGTGTAACAACGAGCCAAAGCTCTGATACTAGTTGTTAGGAATCAGAGTCGGTAGTGCAGCGGATACAACATGCAAACACACTCAAACGAAAAGAAGAAAGCAATAAAACGACACAAGGATTTATAGTGGTTCGGTAAAGGTGACCTACATCCACTTGCTGCAACTAGGGTGTACTTTTATTGATGGGTGCTACAAGAATTACAATTACAAGACTGAGATATATATAAGACAAGATTAGGTTAAACTAAAATAGGTAACAATGGGTTTTAGCCCATTAGGGCCGGCTGCCCTATTCCCCTTAATTCCAGCCTTTACAGGCCCAAAGGGGAGCCTGGCCCAAACCCAATAGCTTTCATAACCCAACATGTTCTTCATAGTCCATTATCTAGGGTCCCTGTAAGGTTTGACAACTCAATAGCCAATGATGATGATAAGTTCCATGACAATAGGCATGATGAACCATGTAACACAGTCATATTTATATAATCTCTTAAATCCCGAGAGAAAACGGGTTTATTACTTCAAACTTGCAAAGGGTTTATTCGGATACACCAAATTGTTTTCTTTTAATTTTCATAACTGTGTATTTTATGTAGTCTAAACACCGTTTTGCCATGCTTCTATTTTCAATTGTTGAAGCTTTCATGGAAGGGACTGGGAAAATCTATAGTTGTACATCTTATAGAAACTTTGCCATAGTTGTACTATCATATCTTTCAGTAAATTTTCATTAATTTTCATCATTATAACTAATAATACAAAAGTGGAATTAAATTGTTGAATTAATTCATGAAAAATCTGACCAGAGATGAGTACAAGGAGTTTGAGAAGTTGATACAAGAAGACTTGAAGGAGGTGGACAACCGACTTGAAGAAGAAGAGGTTTGGATTAATATCCTCATGATGAATATCAAATATTCAGTTATTTCACTTTTGCATTTGTCCTCCTACTAAACACAGGGTAGAAGGGACCCGCTTACGCACATCAACTTTGTGAATATGGTCCTGCCACCTAAGTGTTGTTGGTAAAAGTGACAATTTTGACCCATTCTTTTAGAAATGGGTCAATCTATGTTTTATCTCTAACGGGTGAAATGCGTAAAATTAAAAAGTTTAGCTAAAACGGAAACGGGCCAAATGGGTTGATCGGGTCGAAAGTCACGAAACTGTATTGTTAATGCATACAACCTACTAAATTGCTTTGTAGTCATATTTATCACACATACTTATTCACATAAGATCAGGAAAAAGGCTTTTCAAGTCAACCGACCCGAACCATTTACCCTTTTTCAATCTGTTACTCAACCTGTTTCTAATGTTTAGTTTTGTAATGATAATCATGTAGTATGATGCAGCTGAGATGATTGAAGAAGCAGAAACCGTGGAGCAGAAGTAAGTAGTTTTCATTACGGGGTAAAATCGTAAATATGAAAACCATGATAGATCAAGAGTGACTGAATATGTATGCATTTTATTGCAGGTTTTGCAGGGAGAGAGTGGAACTGTTTAAGAGGAAAAAAATGGAGCTGAAGGCCGCCAGGTCAGCCAAGCGCGTTAAAGAACCCCAAGTGGTGGAGAAAGAAAGTAGCATTGACAAGTCCTCGAGTGACGAAGATAGTGATGATGCTGTTGACTGGAGAGCTAAACATTTGTAGACGTAATTCACTTGGCGGTAGTGTTCTCTTTACAATCGTTTGGAATTAGAGGTGGCTAAGTGGGCGGGTTGGGTAATGGGTCTAACTGGTATTTTTTTGTGGGTCAGGTTGACCCGTAAACATTTGTTTCTTCATTTGTTTAAGTATGATTGAAAAAGCAATATTCATGCAATAATAACCCAAGTCTTAAAATAAAGTGATTTAGGATATTGTATGCATAAAACATAAGTCTTAAAATAAAGTGATTTAGGATATTGCAGGCATAAAAAATGCACCCAGGTGCAATGTTGTCACGACCGGACTGACTGCTTGGACTGGTCGGACCGGGTAAGCCTCTTTGAACCGTCTCCATCTGAACCGGCCGGTTAATGGTTGGACCGGATTAAAATTTTTTTGCTTTAAAATCTCATTTATACATTTACTACTTCAGGCTCCATATTTTATTTATTTAAATCTTCATATTTTATTAAAGTTGAAAGTCCACACCAAAACATGAATTATTTTCAAATTTTGTTTTAATTTATATATATTATTTCAATTTTAATATTATTTATGACGTCATGCGGTAAAACTAGTGGACCGTTTTGATGTCTGGTCTGGTTCTGAAAATATTGCTTGGGTGACTTTCGACCCGTTAACACGTTTCACGTGTTCCCTTTTAAGCAACATATGTTCTTTAAATCATACACGTTAGCCATGTTAGAACTATAACACAACCAAAACCGACCACTCATTAGTAAAACGGGTCGAAAGTGCCACATCTATGTCGAATATTCGTTTTCTTTTGCATAGATCCTCAACTAGACTGTTTTTCAATCTTTTTGCAGATTAAAGATTTTGACCAAACTCTCCGTGTGAGATATTAAGGTGCGAAATATTCGTTGAAAAATGAATCGTTTATTGCTCCAAGTAGTGTTCTAGACTGTTACGAGGGTGAACATGCTTGATATATGATTTGTACCTTGTGCATTCGTACTTGTATATCAGTATACGATGGTCATCTTTCTTCCTACAACTGTTTTTAAAACAAATAATTAAAAAAAGCATGTTACCATATTCATCATACCTGGCTTTTGTTGATAAAGAAAAAATGGAGTTTGGTTTGTTAGAAATAGTTGGAATTCACTAGATTTAGAATTCGAACTCTGTTCCTTACATGTTTGGTTTGTGAAATTCGTTGACATTTGGTAGGGGTCAGCAAATCTTAACCATTAACCAAAATTAACCGATAACCGAACCGCCATCGAACCGAATTAACCGATAACCGAAATTAACCGACGGTTATGGTTAAGGTTCTTTGATTAACTGATCAAGCGGTTATGATTATGGTTATGGTTAAAGGTGTCTCATAACCGAACGTTAACCGAACCGAACAGATACAACCCTATGCATAAAATATATGCACAAAATATAAATTATTTCCCTCATTCACTATGATTATAGTTGAGAGTGCATAAAATATATATGCAAAAATTCTCTCAATTTTCAAAAAAATTTGTAAATAACTAATGCATTAGTTATGAATTTATGACTGAAAATAATAATATTACTTACATAATCACACCTCTTTTACTAAAAAAATATGATTCGTGATTACGGAACGAAAGTGGTTAATTAACCGAAATTAACCGAAATTGACTCATAACCGACCAATCGGTTATCGTTATAGTTATGGAAGAGGGCATAACCGACCAAGCGGTTATGGTTATGGAAGAGACCAAAACCGACCCATAACCGACTTTGCACACCCCTAACATTCGGAATGCAACATAAGATAAACATGATTTCTTTTACAATGAATGAATTCTAATAAATTTACTCAAATTCTTTGAAATGGATTTAATGCACATACAACTTTGTAAGTTTGATTGGGTTTTAATGCACATGCATTATAACGTTGCATCAAAACTGTTAATGCAATGCTGGGTTTTTGCAATTTTGATCTTGAGCTCGGCTCATTTTGTCTCGGGTTAAAGTAATAAATAAATTTGTTTACCTTTTTCAATTAGGGTCCAAGTATTACTTGAGTGACTCAATTTGTAAAGAGGAGCTATCTCTTAGGTTCAATTTTTAGACCATATGGGACATGGGTATATAACGAGAAAAGAAGCGGAAGCTTTCTCATTTGGGCGATGTGGGATGGGTAAATCACAAATAAAACAAAGGGGAAGGAGAAGTGAGCGAAAAAAAAGCAGAGCTGTCAAGTCTCAAACCCGCAACCTCGTTTATGAAGTGAAGAGGTTGTTACCAGCTCTTACATCACTACTTTTGTATTAAAATCTTGGATATAACAATAATTAAATTATTTTTATATATGTAAAGCAAGAAAAAAAATTGAGCCCCAAAGTTTTAGGTCCTTTGTGGTAGCTCACCCGGCACACCTTCAGGGTTAGGCCTAGGGGTGTAAACGAGCCAAGCTCGCGAGCCTATTATTTATATATATTTTTATTTTATATATTAAATATATATTTATAAAATAATAATAAGTATATATAAAATTATGAAAAAATAACTAAATAATATATATTATGTTATATATAAAAATTAATTAATAAATAATAAACAAGTCGAGTCCGAGCTTTAAAAACTACTCACGAGCCGAACCCGAGCTTTAGAAATAGAGCTCGAATCGAGTCGTGCTCGAGCTCGAGCTCAAGCTCTCAGCAAGTTAAACGAGCCGAGAGCTCAGCTCGGCTTGTTTACACCCTAGTCACTTAGGCCTAGCATTTGTTCGACCTACATTAACATAATCCATACTATTTCAATCATGTACAAGTTATACCTTAATAAACTAACCGTCTTACCTAACTATCTAAACTATGATATAACCGGCACGATCCATGGCTCACAATAATAATACCATCTAATAATTAATAAAACGATAAATCTTGATAGTTTAATCATACAAGAAAGGAGAATTTGTAATATTCACTTATTCAGTAAGAACAAATCTAACATTATAAAAACCAAATTCCGCATAAGAGAGATACGTTACTGTTAATTTGTTACTGTCAGAGAAGCACACGGTACAAGCTGCTAAAGCATAGGTTTCAACATGTTGTTTTTTAAATAAATATAATCTGTCTATGAATGTTAACTAGATTGGGCGCTAGCCCAGTTGGTCCGTGAGGCCTCATCTCACCCGTGAGACACGTGTACGAATCCCTCCGGTCGCTTCAGATGTTGACGTCAACTTAATTAAAAAAATGCTTTTCTTTTGTTTTCCCCCCGCCTTTTCTTATATTTTTTTGAATTCGCTGAAACCCGATTATTAGTTTTTTTTTTTTATATTTCTTTTCCATTTAACGCGTCGTAATGCATGGGTTTTATTACTAGTTACCACTAAAAACCATTTAGAGTAAACTGTAATTTCCGACCTTTTGGTTTGGTCACTTTTGCCACTTTCATCCAAAAGGTTTATTTTTCTCATGCATATCCTCGTGCTTTCCAAAACTTGTCATTTTCATCCAATTGGTTAACCTCATCCATTTTTTGATGTTAAACGAGGGGTATTTTTGTCTTTTTATATATTTGTTTAATTTATTCATTTTTAAACCCTTAATTATTCCCTTCACTTAACGTTAAAAAAGATACAAATATACCTCATTTAACGTTAAAAAATGGATAGGGTTAATCAATTGGATGAAAATGACAAGTTTTGGAAAGCACGAAGATACACAGAACAAAAATAAACATTTTGGATTAAAGTGCCAAAAGTAACCAAATCGTTTGGACGAAATTGACAGTTTACTCAACCAATTATTAGTTTTTTTTTTCATTTTAAGATAAATAATATTTTTTTACTAATTTTTATTTTTAATTTTTTTTTTATGAATTTAAGTTTTTCTAGCTTAAAATTGTAACAACCAACAATGGACATAACATAACTTGTGAAACAGGAAGAAGGCTCGCGGCGTCAACTCGCCGCACCAAAACACACGCTCAACTGCCACGAAAACAATCCAACGGCCAACACGAATCCCCTGCACACACTCTCACCCTCCAACCGTCCAATCACAATCCTCCATTTGAGCGCCTAAATTACCCGTACAACAAACATTCAAATTTCATACTCGCAATAACAACTTATCACCCCCCACCCATCCTCTGTTTCTAACCTTTCAAATTCACAACAATTAACAACCAATCAAAGCTGGATTCAATCACAACTCTACGAATATGATCCGAGATTGTACTAATTGTAAAAAACGGAAGATGAAATCAGCAAAATATTACGGATTACAGAGTTTTCTCCAACCGGGTTGCCCCATTTCCCCTTCGGGTCCGTTTCGAGATAATGTTCGGGTATTTCTGCAGGAATGTTGTCAGATTGAGGATTATTGTGTCGAGGGGATGCAGATTTGGTGCACGTTTCTGTTTCATGAAAACAGGGGTTTTGTGCTTCCGATTTATACGATTGAAGAATGTGTACGGAACTCGATTCAACCACTCTGTGATTACTGCCGGTGCTCTGGTAATTCATATTGTGTCATTAACTGGTTATTGATGTAATTCGTGTTTTCAATTTGGGATGCTGGTCGTTAATTTTACGTGATCTGGATCGAGTTATTGTTTTAGGGTTTAGGGTTTTTGACGTCTAATTTGGAGGTTTTGCGGTTTTGATTGTTGTTGTTGAAATTTTTAAGGGGCTTTTGGTGTTTTTGTATCGAATTTTGTTTTTGTACAGTGGGGTTTTGCTGTTACTGATTTTGCTTGAATTTGGGGTTAGGTTAATTGATTAGTTAAATTAGGGTTTCTTAATCAGGGAATTTAGGCGTTTTGATAGTTGTGAACAGTTATATGCTGAAATATGGTGTTCTAGTTGCAATTTCAATTTCATAATTCGGTATTTAATATTTTGATTAGGGTTTGTGTTTTTATATCTGATTAGGTTTTCATAATCTTGATTTTGAATTTTGTAATTTGGGGGTTTTGAGTTTTTGATTGTTATTCTCGCAAATTTCAAGGGGATTTCGGTGTTCTAGTATCAAATTTCATTTTCGTAACTGGGATTTTGATATTTTGACATGGGTTTGTTGTTACTGACGTTACCTGAAATTGGATTTAGGTTAATTGATTAGTTGATTCAGGGTTTCCTAATTAGGGAATTTAGGCGGTTTTGATTGTTGTGAACAGTTATTGTAACTGGTTTTTGAAATCTTTATATGTAGAATTATGGTGTTCTAGTTGCAATTTCAGTTTCTTAATTGGGTATTTAATACCTGAAATTGGTCTGATTAGGTTTTCATAATCTTGATTTTGAATTTTGTGATCTGAGTTAGGTTTTTTACATTTCAAACTTGTGATTTGGGGGTTTCATAATATTATTAAACATTAGATTCACTGATATGAAAATTAGCGCTATGTTCCCGAGTCTCATTTAAGGAGGGAAAAGAAAGGGAAATTAACCCTTGTTCTCGAGTTTTTTTGAAGGGGGAAAAGAAAAGAAATGGGGGGGGGAAGAGTGTTCCCTAGTTTTTTTTAAGGAGGGAAATTGAGAGAAAACAAGAGAAAACAAGGGTTATTTCTTTCCTTCCAATTTGGAAAGATTTGGAGAGAAAGGAAAAGAAGGGAAAAGGAGGGAAAAGAAAAGAAAGGAAAAGAAAGGAATCCTTTCTTTTCTTTCCTTTAGCGAACTCGGGAACACAGCGTAGGTCAAAACCAGAAGTTTTAGTGTACACCATTTGAATATGAATGACAATTATGTTACAGGATGGAGTCACCATTTTGTATCAAAAAGGAAATACCATTTCATCATCCCCACTGACAACGAATGGAACAAGCCAATCGACAATGGTGTTCTTGATCTGCAAACACACGTTTTACACGGGCTGATCCACTGCCACGGGTTCGGACACCTTCTCTGCATCAACGGAATCGAGGGCGGGTCAAGTTTCATATATGGTAGAGAAGTCATGGATCTTTGGGACCGAATCTGCACAAGTCTTCATAGCAGGTCATCCATTAAACTTCCTGCTTTCAAAATCTTGAAATTTGATTAAAATAAGTTGAAATTTGATTAATAATTGTTGAAATTTGGTTAAAAAATCTTGAAATTTTATTCACAAATCTTGAAATTTGGTTAAAAAATCTTATAATTTGATTAAAAATCTTGAAATTCGATTAAAAAATATTGAAATTTGATTTGTTTGTTTGAAGGCAAATAAGCATTGTGGACACATCCAAGAAGAAACAGATGGATCTTCGGCTTTTATACGGGGTATCCTACGGGCACACGTGGTTTGGAAGATGGGATTACCGGTTCTGCCATGGGAGCTTCGGGGTCATGAAAGATAAATACGAGCAAGCTCTTGAAACCCTAAGCTCTCAAGATCTTGATCTCATCATTCACAATATGAAAAATCGGTCCATCAAGAAACTGATCTGTAAATACAGAGATTCGAGTGATACCCACTTGGTTACAATCCGAGACCTGTTTAGATTCATGCTTAATCTCAAGTTTCAAACCCTGCAAATGACGAACAACTCGGTTTCCAGTTTAAAACCGCGAGTGAATCAGATGAACAAGAAGGAGAAACACGCGCGGTGCAGAAAGTTTCCAAATTTGGCTGCTAAACTTGACAGCAGATGGCATGCGAGACGGCTTGAGGATGTTGCTAATGTGGTTGTAAACGCGCTAAAAGATAAGAAAAAATGTGGAATGAGCAGGCAGGAGGTCCGGGACACAGCCCGGTTGCATATTGGTGACACGGGTTTGATCGATTACGTGCTGAAATCCATGAACAATGTGATTGTACAAGGGTATGTGGTTCGTCGTGCGGTCAATTCTTACACTGGTGTTCTTGAGTATTCACTTCAAGAGTTGAATCAAGATGAGGAGTCGGTTGACCGAGTCGACTCAGTGGTTACTCGATACACAGAGAGTGATATATACAAAGATGTCGCGTACTTGTATCAGCATGTTTTGTTGGATTCAGATTCTGAAACGGTTGAGTGTGCAGTGAGGACTATTTTAGGCAGCAAAAACTTCACAAAAGAGTGGCCTTTCAATGATGACGATGACGAGTTTTTACGGTTTATATGTCGGGTGATCCCGTTAGCCACTGCAGAGTCAAGAAAAAGCTCGGTCGGGGAGCTGGTGGTGGTCCCGCTTCACGCCACTATTCGTGAACTAAAAGCCGCCTCGGAGACCGCGATGCACGACACTTACTGTGTCATGGAGAAACTAAAGGTGAGAGAGATTGTGGAACTAGAAGGTTTAGATGATGATGAGGTCATATTCGGGACCATTGAGTCATGGTCCGAGATCAGGGTGAGCGGGTTCGGGGTTGACTTGTTGACCGCTAGTGATCTTAACTACGAAGGAGGTGCGGATAATTGGGTTGTGAACTGTAAATGTGGCGCGAGGGATGATGATGGAGAGAGGATGATGGCGTGTGATCTTTGTGAGGTTTGGCAGCACACTCGGTGCAGCGGGATCGATGATGGCGAGGTGGTTCCACCGCTGTTCGTGTGTTACCGATGTTGTGATTCGATCGGGGCTCAGACGCACCCAAAGCAGGCCGATGGCTTGGGGTTCATAGACTGGATGATGGTGCCTGTTGTCATGGATACACCCTTTGACTTTTTAGTACATGGTCGTTGACAAAATGTCAAAATTCAATTCATTTGTTGAACTCTTTGAAGAAAGATTCAACGCAAGTTGACCTTTTGACTTTCTATCTCCCTTCATTATTTTATTATTACTAGTTTTAAAAAGTATTTATGCTACTTGAAATTCAATGTTTTAAATCCCGGTTCAAACCTGCCGGTAATACCGGTTAAACTGGGTTTCGGTCACTAGCCCGGTACGTTTGAGCCCGGTAAATTAAAAAAACGTTTTGTAAGTTGTACCGCCGGTATTACAGGTAATACCGGGTTGAACCATTATACCGGTTTTAGATTTGAACTTTAAAACAAAAAAAAATGTTTGCTGGGAACAACCACACCACTTATTGAGTACACCTAAGCCAAATTTAGAAAATAAAATTAATGGCTCAATTCCTTTTCAAAAAGTTAGGGGCCGAGTTAAAAACCATTATCCTTCCATCGATTGATCAGTTAAAAACTTTTAATTGCTAAATTCGTTTTGGAAAATTGAGTGATTTTAGACTATTTTTTCTTAATAGATTAACTTTTAGATTATTTTTTATCATGAAATCATGTACTTTTAGATATATTTTTGGAGTTGAAGTTGTATTTTTATGGAATTATAAGGTTACTAGTCAACTGGTTGAACCGCCCGGTACAACCGGTTGAACCATTTATAAGCCCAATCCGGTACAATTCAAAAACCGGTTTTAAAAATAACAATATTATCACTTAACTATTATTAATTCTATAACATTCCCCTCAAGCTAAACCTCGGTACCAACATTTAGCTTGCAATAAAAATAACAAAAAATAATCATGTTGATCTAATGAAACCAAGGAGGTTATGCCACCGAAAGAAAGTGCTTATGTTTCCTCTCCTTTTTTAGGACCCCTAGAAATATACTTGGCTTTCTAGTTCATCGGAAGGGTATTGAAATCCGTCAAAATCGAGCTAAAGCTATATAGAAAGCTCGAGAGGTCCAACAAAACCTTAGGCCCATTGGTGGACCCAATACCAAAGTCTAATCTAGTAGTGCAGCCCACGTGTAAGTCTGATCCAAAGCCATGGCCCAAGACAAATTTTTGGCCTAGATTGTCCTAGCCCAAGTTCTAACCCATATTGCCTTGATCCATGGACGTGGCACGCGCACAATTAGGACCCATATAGGAAACGTGCGGGTCATGAAGACCCAATCCATAAACTAATCGAGGATGCACACGTACCCAAATTGAACCCAACGAAATTAGGGTAACTCCTGTTGTGTGCTTTGATGGCCACATTCGTCGTCAACCATCCACTTGGGTTGGGCCAATTTCCTCCGCCGTTAGAATCAGTGTTTTGAAACCCGAACCGGACCGGTCATGTCACACCCCAACCGATGGCGGATTATACGTCGGGGCGGACGCAGTTGTTCAATAGCACAAGGTTAACTATTAAAGTTTCAATATTTCATTAATAAATAGATTCAAAGGTTCAATACAAAGGAAATAACAAGTATACATCATTTATTTAATAAGTAGTCTAGGTCCAAAGCGTCCTATGTGATGACAAACAAGTCTCATGATGTAGAACCTGAAACATGTGAAAGAATCTGTCAACTACAAAATAGTTGGTGAGATACAAAGGTTTTGACACAGTTTAACAAGGATTTGAAAAGAATTACAATTCACTATGATATGTGCATTCTATAATGTAAGTATGAGAACAAGTATCTTAAACATTGTGCACTTCAACCCTCCAACCAAGTTTAGGCATAACCCGCAGGTTACCCTTATAAGTCTCAAGTTTAAAGTTTAATTCAGTAACAATCACCACGGGCTCCCCCCCCCCCGAAGGGGTCAATCAATCAAGGTGGATTGGTCAAATACAATAGATCTATCATTGTTACTATAGGCTTGATCAAAGTTAATGAATGTGCTAGTTTTAAGTTTAATCTAAGCATACAAGTCTCAAGTTTAACATAAGAATAAGCATCTAGTCATAGTTGTACAAGAATTGTATAAGTTTAAAGTTTTGAACATGTTTCACCCCAAAAGTATAGAAAGGAAAAAGGGGCTAAGTATACTCACATGGATTGGACGAAGAGTATCCGACGAGAGTAAGTTTGCAAGACTTTGAGGGAGAATATCCTCACAATAAGCCTAAGAATATAAGTCTAAAGTTTCAAGTTTATTTCTATAAGTCTAAGACAAGGATCTAGGGCTCAAGATTGACTAGGGTTCCAAATGGGAGACGAGAATGATTATGTTTATAAAGTCAAGTTTAAAGTAACGGTTTTGAATGAATGACGCAATACTTGGATATCGAAGTTAAATAAGTTTGTAGTTTAGAATAATTAAAATAATTATTCAAAAGTTTTACAACTATTAATTACGTATGTTAGGTAATAATAATCAGAATGGTTTTCTAAGTATTCGTAAATGGAGTTGAAGTAATTGTTAAATGAAAGACTAAATAATTATTAAATAATTATTTAAAGTATGGATAATTATTAAAGATTACTAATAATTATTGTAAGGATAAATAATAAGTGTTTAAAGAGAAATTAATTATTAAGGATAAATAGGTATCTATAAGAATAAACAATATAAATCATTTAGGTTTTACTAAAGTTTCAAGTATTAAACATTTATTTTACAAATTATCTTGTAATAAATAATGTTTATAAGTTTAAATAAATGTCAAGTTTCCATAGGTTTATAAAATAGGATTTCTTATAAGGTTTATGTTTTAAATTATAAGTTTATAAATGTTTTAAGTTAAAGTTTCTATTTAACTTTTATAAGTTTGCAAAAGCTAGAAAATTAATTAAAGCATATTTATTTCTTATGTTTCCAGTTAAAATAAATAAACAAGCTTCAAATCTAGTAAATATGAATTTCATTAAAATGTATAAGTCTAATTGTTTATAGTTAAGTTTTATAGATTTATGAAATTCTTATAAGTTTTATGTTTAAATAACAGTTTATCAATTTATTCAAAGTTTAAACTAAATTCACTTATTAATGATTTAAGTTTCTGAGTTTATAAAATAGTTTCCATTGTATGCATAAGTTTTATGAGGTTTTAAAAAAAATATTTTTATAGTTTTTTAAGCATTTAAAACTATTTTTAAAGAATTAATTATTATAAGTTTACTTAAGTTTTATTTAATTAAAAATGTTTCAGAATACAAAACCGTAGATAAAAATCATTTCTAGGTTTATATAAGTTTAACAAATTTTATAAAATTTATTAGAAATTTTAAATCTGATTAAATAGGCATAAAAAAAATGAAACAAAATAAAACGGGACTGGCCGGATCGAACTCGCGCCGCTGCCGGGTCACAGCATGCACACACACTTAACCACCCGGCTACGGGCCTCACTGGTTGTTTATACCCGGAAAAGAATAAGTTAAGCAAGATCTCAAATCCTTCCCAATTTTCATATGAACCCTAGATCAAGAACCCGCAAATTCGAACTGTAAATCCCTCTGTCATTGTAAATTGACAGAGGGCAAATGATTATGGAATGAATACGAAACTTTTGGCTTTCGAATTACCTGAAATGAAGCTGAGATGAGGGAGAACGTGACTGAGGAGGTCGTCGGCGGTCGCAGCTTCAAATCGGAAGTTGCAGGTGTTAATCGGAGAAATTTAGAGTGAAGAAAGTTTAGGGGTGATGTTGATGAGCTACGGAGGTCGGTATTTATAGTCGATTTCATGATTTAATGCCGAATTAGATGAGGAGTTCGTGGTTAGGTTCGAACGGGTTTAATTCGAGTTCACGCGTGGTTAGCATTTAATTCGATCATCACGCTTGGTCGGCTTTGGTCGCATGCGGAAGTAGAACCCGAGGTTCACTGAATTGGGACGGGATTTCGCGATTTCGATGAAAAAGGGTGGAACCGGTCCTGGGTGGGAGTCGAACTCGGGACTGGATTCAGTCTCGGGAGTTTGGCCTTATTGCAAAACAGGTCCCTGTAGTTTGTAGTTCTTGTCATTTTATGTTGAAATATGTATTTAAGTTTGGAATGAGTTTCGGAAATGGGCAGTTTTGGTCCCCTGACTTTATGAAAATAAATATACTTTTATTTTATAAAGCAAAAAAATTTTATAGGAATTATAAGGTATGTGTACAAGTATATATATATATATATATCATATATATATATATATTTATTTATAATTGAGACTCATATATTTATGTATGAAATAAGTTAACATTTATTATTTAAGAAAATCGTGTTTTTAATAAGTTTTAAGGTTTGAATTCAAAGTACGCGCCAGGGTTAGGGTAAGAACAGGTCGGAAAAATACTGGATATTACAGGTCAGTCGGACCTGGAACCCGAAGATTGGCCGGTCAGGTTAGGTGTGTTGAAACGGCCTTGCAGCGACCCGGTAGTCGGATTGGTTGACTATTTTTTTTTTATCTCTTTTAAGTCTTTTGGATTCGTATTTCGTAGCTAATTGTTAGTTTAAGAGTATTGAAATTGAATTGTTGATGGTTTTTGAAGGATTAATGGCTGTTTGGATTGATTTATTTTTATAATATTTATTACGTCGTCCGGTTCGTTAATCCGGTCCGACTGGAGTAAAGAAAATTAACACGTGTTTCATATTTGATAAATTTAAGGGATAACATTCGTTTCATGTTAAAACATGAAACAAATATTATCCCTTAAAAACATGAAACGAATGTTATCCCTTAAATTTATCAAACGTGAAACAAATGTTAATATTCTTTACTTAGAAGAACATATATATTCGTAGTCATCTGAATTGAAGATCTAAGAAGGGGTTAGATGAACTCTCTGATAAATTTAATCATAACCAAAATGATTGTTTATTTAACCAACTACTTTATAAAGTAGCTGGTTAAATAAATATTGGCATATCTCATTTTTATGTTGCCCCATAGTGGGCGTTTTCTATAGTTTTTCCTTTCGTTTTTGTTTGGTGTTCTCTGGTTTTCATGTTTAGTACTATATGTTTCTAATATATTTTTATATATGTCTAGATATGGTTAGTGGTTTTTGAAGCTTGGGGTATGGTTTACCTACTTCCCACCCACTCAGACCCTACCAATACCTTTGCTATTTTTGAGAGTCTACCGGGTATGGTTATTGTTGTATTTGTTTCATGTTTAATCATTTTCTGATAGAGATGCACATTTCTAGTATTGGGCCGGAACCGGTTCCGGGTAGGAACCGGGTTCTTTTTGACTGGGTACAAATGGAACCAGGTAAAAAGAGGATCCGGGTTCAATGATTACCCTACCCTGTGGAACCAGGTAGGGTAGGTTCGGGTCCAGGAACCGGTTCCAATCGGGTAAGGTAAATTTTTTTATAAATAATTGTAATAACATTAAACAACATAAAATGCATTTTTATTTATTTTTAATAGTTCTCAAACAAAAGAAAATACATCCCTTAAAAATAACATAATTTTAAGGGTTATTGGATTTTAATAATCCCACCTTTTACCAATTGGCCAATAATAATCCCAACTGAGAATATTCTTACCACTAGTCCCTACTTTCAAACTATTTTGTTACATTGGACTTCCCGTTAAAAAAACTTAACGCCGTTAGATTTTATATGGCGTGGACATCTGCAAACCACAGGAAAGTCGAGCCAAGCTAGCAGTGGTCTCGTGGTGGGTTTTGAATTGGCTCTGGTGGTGTTTAACTGGTCTCGTTAAACACTACCGTTATCTCTGTTTGGACTTGCCTGACCAACGAGACTAGTTAAACACCACCAAAGCCAATTTCAAAACCCACCACGAGACCACTGCTAGCTTGGCTCGACTTTCCGGCAGTTTGCAGATGTCCACGCCATATAAAATCTAACGGCGTTAAGTTTTTTTAAAAGGTGGTAAAAGGTGGGATTATTAAAATCCAATAACCCTAATTTTAAAAACTATCTTTTTATTTTTATTTTATTCCAATTGCACCAAATTTCGTGATTGTGAGGGAGCCATAACGAAAGTAGAAAGTGTAGAAGGAGAGTAAGACGAGTGTTATGCGAGTATTTTTTTGCGTATTTTACGTTCAGTTTTGCGTTTTCAAGTTGGATACTAAATCAATTCATTCAACATCTATTTATACTATGTTAGGGGGCTTAAAAATCAAAAAAAGGTCAAAATATCGATCCTATTTTCGAAAATGGAGATTTTAACGGTAGGACAATCGGGTTGGGTAGGAACCGATTTTTCGTAAAAAAACTCCGAACCGGGTAGGAATCTCCGGGTATAATCAGGTCCTAACCGGGTAGGCCCTCTACCGGCAGGCATAACCGTTTTTGTGCACCTCTATTCTCTGATTTGTTTCGGTACCTACTTTTTGTTACTTAGCAACTTGAGATATAAAACCTAAACGTGCCCACACCACAATTAGCTTAGTTAAATGAATAAGTGGGGGTTTAATAGTAAAATTAAAACATTTCCAAAAACAAGGATGTAAGGATATGGTGATGCGTCGTAAGCCTATAGTGCAAGTGCGGTAGCCATGCATAGCCAAAATATAAGTGTAAAGTCCCAAATCTTCCCGATTCATCAAATTAATTGCCTCCTAGCGGCAATTCATTTTCTCAAGGCTACACTACACACTACAAGGATATTACCCTGCCCCGACACCGCCTATCCAGACGACACCTATACCGACGACACACTTGGGCTATTGGTACGAAGCAATCCCGACGAATTTTCGTCGGTATAGGCTATTCCGACGATAAGTCGTCGGTATAGGGCAAAAAAATATCGTCGCTATAGACTGTTACTGTTGTAGTGACACTTACAAATGTTATTTCAATTTAATGTCATGATATTCAAGTACATATAAGGTTCCACTAATAGTTGCCAACAACACTATTCGAACGAATTCCACTCATTAAAAATGACATGATTCAATTAGCAATATAGTACGACTTGTGGTAATAAGAACAATTTGGTGTATACATAGTTTAGAAAACCTCCATATACTAATTTCGTTGGTGATTTTAGTGCCATTAATTCATTTAGATAATTGGGACTTACTTAATATCAAAAGGAAAAATATGAATAAGTTTAGATATGAGTTAGGAGGTGTGGAGTGCACGTTTGTTCGAGACTAGTATGATTTTTGGCTCCAGCAAACAACGAAGTAATTGAGGCAACGCCCCTAGCTGGGTCTGAGGGGTAATGGAGTTGGTTTCTGAGTAGAAACTACACCATGAGTTACTATCGACTAGTAGTAACTAAGGGGATTGTGAGATCGACCAGTAGGGATTGGTGTTCATATTAACAAATGTCAAACATTACACTACAAGAAAAATACCATGTGCCGACGCCGCCTATACCGACGACAATTGTCGTCGGCATAGGTCACCCTGTACCGACGACATGTCGTCGGTATAGGTCAAAACCAAAATTTTGACAGGGACACCCTATACCGACGACATGTCGTCGGTACAGGGTTGAGCCAGATGGGGGGAAAAATGGCGCCCAATGAATTATTGGGGAAAACCTATACCGACGACATGTCGTCGGTATAGGGTTATTTTGATTTTATTTTTGTTTTTTTAATATAATAATGTTTTCGTCGGTCAAAAATTTTTTTTTTGTTAAATTAAAAAAATTATAAAATGGCCTATACCGACGACATGTCGTCGGTATATGCTTTTTTACTTTATTGACTAGTCAAAACCCTACGAAGTCTACACCGACGACATGTCGTCGGTATAGGGGACCTATTGCGCCGACTGTCGAGCCTATACCGACGACATGTCGTCGGTATAGGTCTCAGCGTGAATTAACCCAGGAAACAACTTTCTGCTTCCCATTTCGACCAAAAAAACGTCAAACGCCTCCATCTCTCTCTCTCTCCGGCGATTTCACGTTTTTTTGGGTATTTTGTGGAGCAATATTCACCAATCTCTTCGGTTTTGAGATGAGTTAACATCTATTGTTCAACCTTAACAAGAAAATCAACATTTTGGTGTTTTTTGCTTAATTTCTTTAGTTTTTGTTAGGTGTTTGAAGATTTAACCATTTTTTAAGGATTTCAAGCTTAGAGGAAGCTAATTTGTAAAGTTGATTAGTAATTTTTCTATAAATTTGGTTTAGATGTATGTTTTTCTACAAATTAGGTTTAGATGCATGTTTGTATGTATATGTTTTGTGTTTATTTGTATGTATGTATATATGGTTTAGATGTATGTTATTATAAATATTTATGTAATTTTATGATGAAATTAGGTTTAGATGTGAAATTAAGTTTAGATGAAATTTGAGAATTTGGGCATTTATAGAAGAATTTGGGCATTTATATATGTATGTTTGTATATAATATGTATGTATATATGTGTATGTGTGTTTGTATGTATTTGTATTATGTTTATGTATGGAATTGTGTTTACGTATGTAATTTGGGAATTTGGGTATTTGTTTATGTATGTTTGTAAAGGCTATGTATGCATATACATGTATGTGTGTTTGTATGTATTTGTATTATGTTTATGTTTATATATGGAATTGTGTTTATGTATGTAATTTGGGAATTTGGGTATTTTGTTTATGTATGTATGTAAAGGCTATGTATGTATATACGTGTATGTATGTATTTTTATGTATGTAATTGTGTTTGTATATGTAATTTTAGAATTTGGGCATTTATTTATGTGTGTTTGTATATAATATGTATGTATATTTGTATGTATGTCCGTATGTATGATTATGTAATTGTATGATTTGTATGTATATAATTGTGTATGTATTTATGTAATTGTGAATGTATGTATATATCTTTGTATGTATATGTAACTTTATTTAATTTTGTTGCAAGTTCGGAACTCATTGCGGTTGGAGAGGTGTGAATAACATCTTATTTGTGTTTCATTGAATTTTTTTAAGGTACGCATCCCGACTTTTATATATTTATGTACGTCTCATGTTCTGTACACTAGTATGTTTATTTAGGATAACTCTTTAGAATATACCCGTCCGAAATTTATCTGATAGAGATAAATTTTGGATTGTCCCCTTTGGGACTGCTTTTTGAATATTCTATCTTATTTAGGATATGTATATATTTTAACGGGTTGACATTTAAGAAAAAGTTGGTAGATATTTCTCCTTACTCTTTCGAGTTTGCGGTTTATCTGCATACTTGGGGAGTTAAGGTGAAATGCTGCTGATTTTTTCTTAAATAGTCAACTCGTTAGAATGTATACATATGAGATAGAATATTCAAAAAGTGGGTTAGGATCCACCGCCTTAGAGTACCGATCAAATCACATACATTCGTTTATATCATTTATTACATGCAAGTATATGTGTATGCTTATAACACAATAGACATATGGCAATTGATAAAAGCTGGGTTACACTGGGAAATCGAAATTCTCCGGTTTTCTTAAGCGGTCTTCGTAACTTTATAGAGACGGCCAAGAACCATGTCGACGGTCGAGGTAGAGCGTTTTGCCCGTGTAGACGTTGTTGTAATGCGTGTCGACAGGATTTGAACACGATATATGGCCACATACATGACCGTGGGTTTCTACAATCATATCAGAATTGGATTTATCATGGTGAACAACATCCTCGTGTGGCGGAGATAGCATCACTTTTTGCCCCAAGAACAACACCAACTCCTCCAATAACTACAACAACAAATAATGAGATGTTTGATACCATAGATGATGTGATGGCTGAGAAAAATACAAACGGGGATAATATAGATGAAGATGGAACTGGTTTAGACCCAGAGTTTGATGCGTTGTTTGAGGAGCTAAATAAGGAGTTATACCCCGGTTGTAGTCAAATGTCTTCCCTAAATTTCATAGCCAAATTGATGCATATCAAAGTTATCAACAAATGGACGAATAGTTCGTTTGACCAACTGTTAGAGCTTCTACAAATTGCAACGCCGAAGGAAAATCACGTTCCAGGGTCACACTATGAAGCTAAGAAGAAACTGCGTAAGATTGGGTTAGGATATCAGTCTATCCATGCTTGCATTAATGATTGTGCACTGTTTTAGAAGGAGAATGAATCAATGCAAAACTGTCCGGTTTGTAATGAGAGTAGATGGGTTGATAAAAACACAAAGGGAAAGAAAGTACCACATAAAGTGTTGCGCTACTTTTCTTTAACTTCACGGCTTCGACGAAGGTATAGTTCAAGATTAACGACAAAAGAAATGATCTGTCATAATACTGGACGCTCAACGGATGGTATGATGTGACATCCGGTTGATGGGAAGGCATGGCAAGATTTTGATGTGAGATATCCGGATTTTGCTAAAGAACCAAGGAATGTCCGCTTAGGTTTGGCTGCCGATGGTTTTAATCCGTTCGGTAACATGAGTCAGACTTACAGTATGTGGCTGGTAGTGTTAACAACATATAATACACCACCGTGGTTATGTATGAAAGAGTCTTCTTTCATGTTAACCTTGCTAATTCCCAGGCCTAAATCACCTAGTAAGGACATTGATGTATACTTAAGGCCGTTGGTTGATGAGTTGAAAATGTTGTGGGCTGAAGGAGTCCAGGTGAGAGATGCATCAACCAAAACTGTATTTAGGATGCATGCTGCACTATTATGGACTATCAACGATTATCCTGCTCGTAGTAGCTTGTCTGGATGGAGTGGTCAAGGTTATAAAGCATGCCCTACGTGTAACGTTGACACACCTTCGTGCGCTATAACGAATAAGATAGCTTTTGTTGGACACAGAAGATTCTTGCCTAGAAAGCATAAATGGAGGAACGATCTGTCGTTTGATGGCAAAAAGTTGTTTATCGTCACTAGTATAATTTATAAGTTTTATGGTATATGTTGTTAACATTTCAGGAATTACGTACTCAATATTAGATTGTCATTTCCTATATAAATACGTTACACACGCAATTGACTTTCGTTAGCTCATGGAACTACAATAAATAACTTTTCATTCATCTAACTCGTTTATGATGTTCATGGGCGGAACATTTAAGGGCCCAGGCCCCCTCATTTTTTTGCTATTGATTTCGACTCACTATGTTTATTTCATATTAATTATAGTGTTTGGGTCCCTTTTAATCTAGACCAAAAGCTCATTTTTTTTGCTCAGACGTATTGATTTCAGCCCATTTTTTTACTCAAAAGTATTTATTTTCGGCCCACTAGGTTTATTTCATATTAGACCTCATTTATGTGTAAGAACTGTTTTTTTATTTTATTTATGGTTTTTATTTGGTGAAAAAAATTTGGTTTTTTTATGTGTAATATTTTCATCCACCCAATTTAATTGTTTAAGTTCCGCCACTGATGATGTTACTTGAAGCTATCGAGGTTATCCTCACGACAAACAACAATATGATTACGTCATCCATACAAACCAAAATGTGATACAATTATGGGAGCTCTCATCAAGATACCTGGCGTTTGAATTTGAGAGCATATTTTTGTAGCGAACATTTAAGACATGTGGCAAAACAAATGTAAGATCCCAACGACTAAGATGGGGAGTACATACGATGAACATGTGGATTCATGATATAATGGAAACAAATCGTCATTTTGACATAACTATCCGCTATAAATGCTTTAGATATTCTCGAAAAACCATCCACTTGAACAAACTCGTGTTACTTGGCAGCTGTGTGACTCGCTCTTGCGAAACATTTAATGGATACATCAAGGTTCAACCTTCAGTATTTGAATTTGCTTTAGCCGCCAATCGTCTTCATTTAGGAATACATATGGTACAAACATGACATAATAATCAACTCTTAAGTTCTACTAAACACAACTAAGAACACTAAGTAACCATTATAATGAGTCGAGATTTCTATCAACTTAATTCCTAATATCAAATGGAAACCATTTGACAACATAGAGGACTACTAGGAACAATGAAATTGAAAAAAACATTAGTTCCCGATTAACTCAAAATATACAAAACTAATGGCACGCATTAATATACGAGCGTGGATGAGAAGGAAACTTATTAGGAAAGAGACATGAAAGAGCTAGAATAAAAAAAAAAAGCATCCACACCTCAACTTCACTTAGGATAAAGTGTAGTGAATTAACAAGTGCATGGCCTAGCAGTACTAGACCTAACGTGGAGGCAACTGTAGTAAAAGAATCATGAAACATTGATGACCGTCGTCTACGTCACGCAAAAACCTAATCAACTTAAATAGTTAGGATAAGTAGGGTATCGTATTCACGAAAATCATGTGGTTAGTGTTATAAAATATGTTCGATTATCTAAACTTAAACCTAACTAATTAACTAAACCGACTTTTGAGAATTGGTTGGTGATTAGATAACATAACTCATGCCGCGTAACAGTCTGTCGCGTAATGCAGGGAAAAAAATCTACACTCCCACCGTCAATCGCATGTATTATTTCATTTTCAGCCTTTATAATTTATATAATATTCGTTTTTAACACGTCTTATTTTATCATTACTTTGTTTTTACTGTGAAAACCTTTGTTGGTTACATTCTAAAAAAAATTGGAATGCTCGGCTGTTTTTAGAACTTCTTTGTGAACATTCCGTAATAATAGTTTTTTTAAAAACGTGTTTGTATTCAAAATCGAGTGTATTTTATTTGTGTTATACGCTATATCGCACGCCTTAACCATTTAGGTGCCGTGACTAACCCACCCGTTTATGAACAAATAACATCGTTAGCGATGTTGTGCTTAATTTTATCTTATATCGGTGTTTACTCTTATGGTTTTAGAGGAGTCGAACGATGACGACCAATCACCAGTCAAGTTGGGTAAAAAGACTGGTTGATATTATTATGAATTAAATCTTTTACGTATTTCACAGACTTAAGGACGTTGCTCCTATTTCGGCTGTACAAAATCAAATCGGAGCAGCAGCGGCGGCGACGAGTGAACAACGGAGCTCTTACATCGTGACCGGCGGAAGGGTAAACACTAAACAATCCTCTATATTGCTCTATCTGAATTTCGTCAATTCGTCTCCGATTGCAACATACGAAGCGAAGATTACTTACCGTAACCCTAATTTCAAACTTAAATATTCAATTTATGTTTTTATAACTTAACCAAAACCGGACGTGTGAGATTGTATACTTGACTGATCTTTGAATTTTGTTCGCAGAGAAATGGACGCTCAAGCGAAGAAGAAGGCACTGTATCGTGCTAAATTGAAAGCGCAAAAGCAGGATAAACGTATTGATTCTCTTCTCGTAAGGTATACAAATTTTAATTTTCATGTAAATGATTTGTGATAATATAATGTTTATGTAATTCTGTACATACCTGCATGATTATAGTTTTTCATGAATTTAACAGAATAACTAACAGCCATCATTAACATGCTTAACAGGAAAAAAGTTTGATGGCTATTAACATCTTGATTTGGTTTACATGTAATATTTGTTACTGCAGTGCTTTAGTATAACTTTTTGTTTACATGTAATATTTGTTTACATGAATTAGGATTCCGTCTATTCACGATTTTCCGGCTAAAAACCCGGATTTCCGGCGAAGTCGGCTAGGGTTCCGGCGACCCTCCAACGTCTCCGACGAGGAAAACTTCCAGATCCATGATTCACCCTCGTTTTTCCAACGACCCGAGGTAAAAACCCGAACCCAAACCATTTTCTTGTTAAATAAACATCCCTAACACTAGACTCGTTATATTGTATTTTCTATTTTTATAGATCTAGAGACTTTGGTGATATTGTTGGACATTTGTGTTGTTGAAAATGGTGGTAACCCAACAATGGTGGCTACATCGGGATTGTTAGGTTCGTTTTGAACACACCTGGGTCTCAGTCAACGAAAGTCAAACCAGTCAAACTTGGTCAACGCGGGTCGACGAGTTCGTGTAGGTTAACCGGGTGAATGGAAAGGTATAAAACGCGCACTAAAACAATTATATTTATTTACACCAAAATAAACGCGCGTGAGGTTAAGTTACGTTGAGCGCGGTTCGTTAACGATGGAAATAAATACTAACTTGGCAATAGATATTAACGCGTCGTAAACACGTATGTTTTTGTTAAGAGAGTTCGTTTCGACTAAAATATATAATTATTAATAGATGGAAAGATATAATCGCTAAAGTGTAATCGGCGCGCCACGTGAAAACATATACTTGTATATAAACGTACATATTTTACAAAATCAAATGGTTATTATGAGACTTGATATGTAGATTCGAGTATATACACATATATTCGTTTACTCAAATACAAATATGTGTATATAAAAAAAATTAAAATTAAGAGTCTTGGGTATATGATACCCATAATTGAAAACTTAAATAATCATGTATTAGATAAATACGAAAACTTAAATCTTATTGAATTTGAATGTATATTTTGTCGTATAGATAATTGAAGTTATATATATATATATACAAATATAAAAATAATTTTAAATGTCTACGTTTTATTGCAAACAAATGTATATATATATATATATGTATGTACATATACTCTACATGGACTTGAACGTTTGTTTGCGAAATACAATTCGGTATAAATATATAAAAATATATTTTAGGGTTTTGAAGTTATATAAATATATAAAGATACATATTTATAAATTTTCGTATGAATATATTATAAAACCTCGAGATTATCATATTAAACCATAGAGTTGTATACATTCTATTAATAAACGTATAAACGAGAATTATTATTACTTATACGTGCACAGAGTTATGTACAATTATGTGCATGACAAACGAATATTTTAAACATGACCATGGGAACATATTCGAGTTGTGAGTCTCGACTCGATCTAAGTATCTAATATTACTGATCATCAAACCGACATCGTATACTAAATCGGTAACACCTTTGAGAACCAACAGAGCTTGACCGCACACGTGATAACTTGACGCGAGTTTAGACTTACTTTATTATATTAGGGTTAGTTTATAAAGCTCTTTAAGTGCCTACAGAGATTGTATGACTCGAGTAAGACATAAACCCACTACTATCGTATTACGTGGATTTTGGTTTCCGTTGATACATAAAAGACGTCGTCGTTCCTAACACATTACCAGGTGAGTTTCATGGCCCCTTTTTATTGTTTTCTATTTTTGGAGGAAAAACATGTTAATTTCAAATGGTATGATAACTAGAAAACGAGAAACAAGCATCTGATTCCCTTGTGAGCATGAGTTAACACTAAAAAATCCTCGGTATTTCAAACTATAACCATTAGCTATGGACTTAGCCGTAGATCGATATGAATAGTACTATTTGGGTTGACACCCCCAATCATGGTTAGTTTCGCTAACCAGACCAACAGGGTCAAATAATTGCATATTAGGTCTTGTTGTTTCTCATTGTTTAAAGGTACAATGGGCTGGGGCAAATTTCGAGATTCGTTAAAGGTTTGGTTATAGGCTTGTGCATCACATAATTCGTTTGTGCTAGCTAGACAGCGATGAATCAACCGCTAACTTGTTTTGTTTATCATATGCATAAAGTAAATTCGAGCAAAGGATTTCGCCAATGGTTTGTAAGTCAATTTCAAGAAACGGGTTTTGCCAATGGTATACGTATCAATGGTTCGCTAGTAAATTTCGAGCAAAGGATTTTGCCAATAGTACCCGTACAAACAGTTTTTGCCAAGGGATTTCGTACAAATGGTTTTTGCCCAGGGATTTCGTACAAATGATTTTGCCAATTGTATTTATTTAAAACCTGTGAACTCACCAACATTGCGTTGACATTTTTGAGCATGTTTTTCAGGTAATACATAGCTACGACATGGTTGGAATAGGTTAAACAATTTGATTAAGACCTTAGAAGACGAAGACGCATGGTCGTTTAACGTCAAGTCCATTTAGACTTGTATGTCTTTAGGTTTATGTATTCATTTAGTTTTTGTAAAGGTGTTCGACACTTTAGAACTCTTTATTTTAGCTTCCGCTGTTGTGTAATGTTATCAATCGTTGCAACTCTAATTTATTTATTAAGTGAATAAATTTGGGGGTGTTACAGCACTTGACACATGTAATGTCTTTCAAGACATTAATTTAGTAATGTCTATTAAGACACTAACTTCAGGGTCGTCCCTGAGATTTCGGGTGCACTGTGCGAGTAGAAAAAACATGCCCCTAAAATATAGAAAAAATCATTAATACGACAATAATTGTTATAACAATAAGCAAAACAAAACTGTTGTAGCAGAATAATTTATGTTACATAGTTAAACGAATCGTAAACCTCTCATACTTAGAGAAGTGGCACTCCAAAAGACAAAAACATGAAAAATTGAAAATAATAAAAACTAAAACAAACTTACCTGGTGGCCTGGCTGGGTATCGAAATTGAATGATGGCTTCACGGCTTCACCTTGGCAAGGCTCAGGTCGAAACTCGGAAGGCCGATTGTCGAAGGGGGTAGGGGCAGGAAGTAGCGACCGCCGACGATTTGTATACTAAGTGGCGGAACTATAACTTTTTAACTAGAGAGTCATAATAAATTCATTTGCATTCACATGTACACGTCAAGGGCGTTTGATTAAGTACCGTCTCCTAACTTTCTACTGTATATTAGCAGAGTAATCATTAACCGTTTATGCAAAGTATCATCACCAATAATTGAATTTTTAAAAAATTCAACTCTTCCCCTTTAAATATTGATTTGATTAGTATTCAAATGATATGATGAAAACTCAACGATTGTTTTAAGTTTTTTACTTAGATATTCATTTAAAGAAACATTTATACAAAATTAAACACGTTTTTTTAATTAAAATTAGAACAAATCAAATAAATTAATAAACACTGAAGTAAACAAAGTGATAAATAAATAAAACAAATAAGAAAAACTAAAAAAACAAAACAATATCCTTATTATTTAAAAACTTTAGGAAATGAATAATATTTTTTTTACGCCGTTACCATTAAGGTATCGTGAGTAATTCGACGTCGCCGCAACGCGAGACGGGTAAAATTCCTAGTTATATATATATATATATATTAAATATTTACTAATAAATAAAAATTAGATTTATACTTTCAATTAACTAAGGAAAAGTACTGAAAAGAGCACTTTGAATAAAGTAAGAATTGATTTTTGTTGAGAGTTGAAACTATCAATTCCCGATAAAACTATTTTTTTTTAATAGCAATTTGGATCACTGACCGGCCACTGACTCACACGATCATCTCCACCACCCTTATGAGGAAACCCATCATAGAAGAGAAAACCCCCTGGCCCAAACTGGTCACCCATTTTTTTTTGCCACAGATGGGACTTGAACCCAAGACTTCTTCATTTCAGTAAAGTCTTGGGCATACATCTTTGCCACTAGACTAAATTAATGGTTGTCCAACAACGATTTTTGAGAGTTAAACAAAAAAACGTTAAGTTATTTGTTCGTGTTAGTAAAAAAAATTTGGGCTCCCCTCAAATATTGGGCCCTGAACGGTTGCCCACCCGGCACACCCTCAAGGCCGGCCCTGACTAACTTCCTAATCTTCTAATAAGGTTACGTAGAAAAATCTTAATAATTTGGATGTAAAATAACGACTAAATTATCGAGCTCGTAAGACACACGACCATAATAAGTTGTTTATCGTCACTAGTATAATTTATAAGTTTTATGGTATATGTTGTTAACATTTCAGGAATTACGTACTCAATATTAGATTGTCATTTCCTATATAAATACGTTACACACGCAATTGACTTTCGTTAGCTCATGGAACTACAATAAATAACTTTTCATTCATCTAACTCGTTTATGATGTTCATGGGCGGAACATTTAAGGGCCCAGGCCCCCTCATTTTTTTGCTATTGATTTCGACTCACTATGTTTATTTCATATTAATTATAGTGTTTGGGTCCCTTTTAATCTAGACCAAAAGCTCATTTTTTTTGCTCAGACGTATTGATTTCAGCCCATTTTTTTACTTAAAAGTATTTATTTTCGGCCCACTAGGTTTATTTCATATTAGACCTCATTTATGTGTAAGAACTGTTTTTTTATTTTATTTATGGTTTTTATTTGGTGAAAAAAATTTGGTTTTTTTATGTGTAATATTTTCATCCACCCAATTTAATTGTTTAAGTTCCGCCACTGATGATGTTACTTGAAGCTATCGAGGTTATCCTCACGACAAACAACAATATGATTACGTCATCCATACAAACCAAAATGTGATACAATTATGGGAGCTCTCATCAAGATACCTGGCGTTTGAATTTGAGAGCATATTTTTGTAGCGAACATTTAAGACATGTGGCAAAACAAATGTAAGATCCCAACGACTAAGATGGGGAGTACATACGATGAACATGTGGATTCATGATATAATGGAAACAAATCGTCATTTTGACATAACTATCCGCTATAAATGCTTTAGATATTCTCGAAAAACCATCCACTTGAACAAACTCGTGTTACTTGGCAGCTGTGTGACTCGCTCTTGCGAAACATTTAATGGATACATCAAGGTTCAACCTTCAGTATTTGAATTTGCTTTAGCCGCCAATCGTCTTCATTTAGGAATACATATGGTACAAACATGACATAATAATCAACTCTTAAGTTCTACTAAACACAACTAAGAACACTAAGTAACCATTATAATGAGTCGAGATTTCTATCAACTTAATTCCTAATATCAAATGGAAACCATTTGACAACATAGAGGACTACTAGGAACAATGAAATTGAAAAAAACATTAGTTCCCGATTAACTCAAAATATACAAAACTAATGGCACGCATTAATATACGAGCGTGGATGAGAAGGAAACTTATTAGGAAAGAGACATGAAAGAGCTAGAATAAAAAAAAAAGCATCCACACCTCAACTTCACTTAGGATAAAGTGTAGTGAATTAACAAGTGCATGACCTAGCAGTACTAGACCTAACGTGGAGGCAACTGTAGTAAAAGAATCATGAAACATTGATGACCGTCGTCTACGTCACGCAAAAACCTAATCAACTTAAATAGTTAGGATAAGTAGGGTATCGTATTCACGAAAATCATGTGGTTAGTGTTATAAAATATGTTCGATTATCTAAACTTAAACCTAACTAATTAACTAAACCGACTTTTGAGAATTGGTTGGTGATTAGATAACATAACTCATGCCGCGTAACAGTCTGTCGCGTAATGCAGGGAAAAAAATCTACACTCCCACCGTCAATCGCATGTATTATTTCATTTTCAGCCTTTATAATTTATATAATATTCGTTTTTAACACGTCTTATTTTATCATTACTTTGTTTTTACTGTGAAAACCTTTGTTGGTTACATTCTAAAAAAAATTGGAATGCTCGGCTGTTTTTAGAACTTCTTTGTGAACATTCCGTAATAATAGTTTTTTTAAAAACGTGTTTGTATTCAAAATCGAGTGTATTTTATTTGTGTTATACGCTATATCGCACGCCTTAACCATTTAGGTGCCGTGACTAACCCACCCGTTTATGAACAAATAACATCGTTAGCGATGTTGTGCTTAATTTTATCTTATATCGGTGTTTACTCTTATGGTTTTAGAGGAGTCGAACGATGACGACCAATCACCAGTCAAGTTGGGTAAAAAGACTGGTTGATATTATTATGAATTAAATCTTTTACGTATTTCACAGACTTAAGGACGTTGCTCCTATTTCGGCTGTACAAAATCAAATCGGAGCAGCAGCGGCGGCGACGAGTGAACAACGGAGCTCTTACATCGTGACCGGCGGAAGGGTAAACACTAAACAATCCTCTATATTGCTCTATCTGAATTTCGTCAATTCGTCTCCGATTGCAACATACGAAGCGAAGATTACTTACCGTAACCCTAATTTCAAACTTAAATATTCAATTTATGTTTTTATAACTTAACCAAAACCGGACGTGTGAGATTGTATACTTGACTGATCTTTGAATTTTGTTCGCAGAGAAATGGACGCTCAAGCGAAGAAGAAGGCACTGTATCGTGCTAAATTGAAAGCGCAAAAGCAGGATAAACGTATTGATTCTCTTCTCGTAAGGTATACAAATTTTAATTTTCATGTAAATGATTTGTGATAATATAATGTTTATGTAATTCTGTACATACCTGCATGATTATAGTTTTTCATGAATTTAACAGAATAACTAACAGCCATCATTAACATGCTTAACAGGAAAAAAGTTTGATGGCTATTAACATCTTGATTTGGTTTACATGTAATATTTGTTACTGCAGTGCTTTAGTATAACTTTTTGTTTACATGTAATATTTGTTTACATGAATTAGGATTCCGTCTATTCACGATTTTCCGGCTAAAAACCCGGATTTCCGGCGAAGTCGGCTAGGGTTCCGGCGACCCTCCAACGTCTCCGACGAGGAAAACTTCCAGATCCATGATTCACCCTCGTTTTTCCAACGACCCGAGGTAAAAACCCGAACCCAAACCATTTTCTTGTTAAATAAACATCCCTAACACTAGACTCGTTATATTGTATTTTCTATTTTTATAGATCTAGAGACTTTGGTGATATTGTTGGACATTTGTGTTGTTGAAAATGGTGGTAACCCAACAATGGTGGCTACATCGGGATTGTTAGGTTCGTTTTGAACACACCTGGGTCTCAGTCAACGAAAGTCAAACCAGTCAAACTTGGTCAACGCGGGTCGACGAGTTCGTGTAGGTTAACCGGGTGAATGGAAAGGTATAAAACGCGCACTAAAACAATTATATTTATTTACACCAAAATAAACGCGCGTGAGGTTAAGTTACGTTGAGCGCGGTTCGTTAACGATGGAAATAAATACTAACTTGGCAATAGATATTAACGCGTCGTAAACACGTATGTTTTTGTTAAGAGAGTTCGTTTCGACTAAAATATATAATTATTAATAGATGGAAAGATATAATCGCTAAAGTGTAATCGGCGCGCCACGTGAAAACATATACTTGTATATAAACGTACATATTTTACAAAATCAAATGGTTATTATGAGACTTGATATGTAGATTCGAGTATATACACATATATTCGTTTACTCAAATACAAATATGTGTATATAAAAAAAATTAAAATTAAGAGTCTTGGGTATATGATACCCATAATTGAAAACTTAAATAATCATGTATTAGATAAATACGAAAACTTAAATCTTATTGAATTTGAATGTATATTTTGTCGTATAGATAATTGAAGTTATATATATATATATACAAATATAAAAATAATTTTAAATGTCTACGTTTTATTGCAAACAAATGTATATATATATATATATGTATGTACATATACTCTACATGGACTTGAACGTTTGTTTGCGAAATACAATTCGGTATAAATATATAAAAATATATTTTAGGGTTTTGAAGTTATATAAATATATAAAGATACATATTTATAAATTTTCGTATGAATATATTATAAAACCTCGAGATTATCATATTAAACCATAGAGTTGTATACATTCTATTAATAAACGTATAAACGAGAATTATTATTACTTATACGTGCACAGAGTTATGTACAATTATGTGCATGACAAACGAATATTTTAAACATGACCATGGGAACATATTCGAGTTGTGAGTCTCGACTCGATCTAAGTATCTAATATTACTGATCATCAAACCGACATCGTATACTAAATCGGTAACACCTTTGAGAACCAACAGAGCTTGACCGCACACGTGATAACTTGACGCGAGTTTAGACTTACTTTATTATATTAGGGTTAGTTTATAAAGCTCTTTAAGTGCCTACAGAGATTGTATGACTCGAGTAAGACATAAACCCACTACTATCGTATTACGTGGATTTTGGTTTCCGTTGATACATAAAAGACGTCGTCGTTCCTAACACATTACCAGGTGAGTTTCATGGCCCCTTTTTATTGTTTTCTATTTTTGGAGGAAAAACATGTTAATTTCAAATGGTATGATAACTAGAAAACGAGAAACAAGCATCTGATTCCCTTGTGAGCATGAGTTAACACTAAAAAATCCTCGGTATTTCAAACTATAACCATTAGCTATGGACTTAGCCGTAGATCGATATGAATAGTACTATTTGGGTTGACACCCCCAATCATGGTTAGTTTCGCTAACCAGACCAACAGGGTCAAATAATTGCATATTAGGTCTTGTTGTTTCTCATTGTTTAAAGGTACAATGGGCTGGGGCAAATTTCGAGATTCGTTAAAGGTTTGGTTATAGGCTTGTGCATCACATAATTCGTTTGTGCTAGCTAGACAGCGATGAATCAACCGCTAACTTGTTTTGTTTATCATATGCATAAAGTAAATTCGAGCAAAGGATTTCGCCAATGGTTTGTAAGTCAATTTCAAGAAACGGGTTTTGCCAATGGTATACGTATCAATGGTTCGCTAGTAAATTTCGAGCAAAGGATTTTGCCAATAGTACCCGTACAAACAGTTTTTGCCAAGGGATTTCGTACAAATGGTTTTTGCCCAGGGATTTCGTACAAATGATTTTGCCAATTGTATTTATTTAAAACCTGTGAACTCACCAACATTGCGTTGACATTTTTGAGCATGTTTTTCAGGTAATACATAGCTACGACATGGTTGGAATAGGTTAAACAATTTGATTAAGACCTTAGAAGACGAAGACGCATGGTCGTTTAACGTCAAGTCCATTTAGACTTGTATGTCTTTAGGTTTATGTATTCATTTAGTTTTTGTAAAGGTGTTCGACACTTTAGAACTCTTTATTTTAGCTTCCGCTGTTGTGTAATGTTATCAATCGTTGCAACTCTAATTTATTTATTAAGTGAATAAATTTGGGGGTGTTACAGCACTTGACACATGTAATGTCTTTCAAGACATTAATTTAGTAATGTCTATTAAGACACTAACTTCAGGGTCGTCCCTGAGATTTCGGGTGCACTGTGCGAGTAGAAAAAACATGCCCCTAAAATATAGAAAAAATCATTAATACGACAATAATTGTTATAACAATAAGCAAAACAAAACTGTTGTAGCAGAATAATTTATGTTACATAGTTAAACGAATCGTAAACCTCTCATACTTAGAGAAGTGGCACTCCAAAAGACAAAAACATGAAAAATTGAAAATAATAAAAACTAAAACAAACTTACCTGGTGGCCTGGCTGGGTATCGAAATTGAATGATGGCTTCACGGCTTCACCTTGGCAAGGCTCAGGTCGAAACTCGGAAGGCCGATTGTCGAAGGGGGTAGGGGCAGGAAGTAGCGACCGCCGACGATTTGTATACTAAGTGGCGGAACTATAACTTTTTAACTAGAGAGTCATAATAAATTCATTTGCATTCACATGTACACGTCAAGGGCGTTTGATTAAGTACCGTCTCCTAACTTTCTACTGTATATTAGCAGAGTAATCATTAACCGTTTATGCAAAGTATCATCACCAATAATTGAATTTTTAAAAAATTCAACTCTTCCCCTTTAAATATTGATTTGATTAGTATTCAAATGATATGATGAAAACTCAACGATTGTTTTAAGTTTTTTACTTAGATATTCATTTAAAGAAACATTTATACAAAATTAAACACGTTTTTTTAATTAAAATTAGAACAAATCAAATAAATTAATAAACACTGAAGTAAACAAAGTGATAAATAAATAAAACAAATAAGAAAAACTAAAAAAACAAAACAATATCCTTATTATTTAAAAACTTTAGGAAATGAATAATATTTTTTTTACGCCGTTACCATTAAGGTATCGTGAGTAATTCGACGTCGCCGCAACGCGAGACGGGTAAAATTCCTAGTTATATATATATATATATTAAATATTTACTAATAAATAAAAATTAGATTTATACTTTCAATTAACTAAGGAAAAGTACTGAAAAGAGCACTTTGAATAAAGTAAGAATTGATTTTTGTTGAGAGTTGAAACTATCAATTCCCGATAAAACTATTTTTTTTTAATAGCAATTTGGATCACTGACCGGCCACTGACTCACACGATCATCTCCACCACCCTTATGAGGAAACCCATCATAGAAGAGAAAACCCCCTGGCCCAAACTGGTCACCCATTTTTTTTTGCCACAGATGGGACTTGAACCCAAGACTTCTTCATTTCAGTAAAGTCTTGGGCATACATCTTTGCCACTAGACTAAATTAATGGTTGTCCAACAACGATTTTTGAGAGTTAAACAAAAAAACGTTAAGTTATTTGTTCGTGTTAGTAAAAAAAATTTGGGCTCCCCTCAAATATTGGGCCCTGAACGGTTGCCCACCCGGCACACCCTCAAGGCCGGCCCTGACTAACTTCCTAATCTTCTAATAAGGTTACGTAGAAAAATCTTAATAATTTGGATGTAAAATAACGACTAAATTATCGAGCTCGTAAGACACACGACCATAATAAGTTGTTTATCGTCACTAGTATAATTTATAAGTTTTATGGTATATGTTGTTAACATTTCAGGAATTACGTACTCAATATTAGATTGTCATTTCCTATATAAATACGTTACACACGCAATTGACTTTCGTTAGCTCATGGAACTACAATAAATAACTTTTCATTCATCTAACTCGTTTATGATGTTCATGGGCGGAACATTTAAGGGCCCAGGCCCCCTCATTTTTTTGCTATTGATTTCGACTCACTATGTTTATTTCATATTAATTATAGTGTTTGGGTCCCTTTTAATCTAGACCAAAAGCTCATTTTTTTTGCTCAGACGTATTGATTTCAGCCCATTTTTTTACTCAAAAGTATTTATTTTCGGCCCACTAGGTTTATTTCATATTAGACCTCATTTATGTGTAAGAACTGTTTTTTTATTTTATTTATGGTTTTTATTTGGTGAAAAAAATTTGGTTTTTTTATGTGTAATATTTTCATCCACCCAATTTAATTGTTTAAGTTCCGCCACTGATGATGTTACTTGAAGCTATCGAGGTTATCCTCACGACAAACAACAATATGATTACGTCATCCATACAAACCAAAATGTGATACAATTATGGGAGCTCTCATCAAGATACCTGGCGTTTGAATTTGAGAGCATATTTTTGTAGCGAACATTTAAGACATGTGGCAAAACAAATGTAAGATCCCAACGACTAAGATGGGGAGTACATACGATGAACATGTGGATTCATGATATAATGGAAACAAATCGTCATTTTGACATAACTATCCGCTATAAATGCTTTAGATATTCTCGAAAAACCATCCACTTGAACAAACTCGTGTTACTTGGCAGCTGTGTGACTCGCTCTTGCGAAACATTTAATGGATACATCAAGGTTCAACCTTCAGTATTTGAATTTGCTTTAGCCGCCAATCGTCTTCATTTAGGAATACATATGGTACAAACATGACATAATAATCAACTCTTAAGTTCTACTAAACACAACTAAGAACACTAAGTAACCATTATAATGAGTCGAGATTTCTATCAACTTAATTCCTAATATCAAATGGAAACCATTTGACAACATAGAGGACTACTAGGAACAATGAAATTGAAAAAAACATTAGTTCCCGATTAACTCAAAATATACAAAACTAATGGCACGCATTAATATACGAGCGTGGATGAGAAGGAAACTTATTAGGAAAGAGACATGAAAGAGCTAGAATAAAAAAAAAAAGCATCCACACCTCAACTTCACTTAGGATAAAGTGTAGTGAATTAACAAGTGCATGACCTAGCAGTACTAGACCTAACGTGGAGGCAACTGTAGTAAAAGAATCATGAAACATTGATGACCGTCGTCTACGTCACGCAAAAACCTAATCAACTTAAATAGTTAGGATAAGTAGGGTATCGTATTCACGAAAATCATGTGGTTAGTGTTATAAAATATGTTCGATTATCTAAACTTAAACCTAACTAATTAACTAAACCGACTTTTGAGAATTGGTTGGTGATTAGATAACATAACTCATGCCGCGTAACAGTCTGTCGCGTAATGCAGGGAAAAAAATCTACACTCCCACCGTCAATCGCATGTATTATTTCATTTTCAGCCTTTATAATTTATATAATATTCGTTTTTAACACGTCTTATTTTATCATTACTTTGTTTTTACTGTGAAAACCTTTGTTGGTTACATTCTAAAAAAAATTGGAATGCTCGGCTGTTTTTAGAACTTCTTTGTGAACATTCCGTAATAATAGTTTTTTTAAAAACGTGTTTGTATTCAAAATCGAGTGTATTTTATTTGTGTTATACGCTATATCGCACGCCTTAACCATTTAGGTGCCGTGACTAACCCACCCGTTTATGAACAAATAACATCGTTAGCGATGTTGTGCTTAATTTTATCTTATATCGGTGTGTACTCTTATGGTTTTAGAGGAGTCGAACGATGACGACCAATCACCAGTCAAGTTGGGTAAAAAGACTGGTTGATATTATTATGAATTAAATCTTTTACGTATTTCACAGACTTAAGGACGTTGCTCCTATTTCGGCTGTACAAAATCAAATCGGAGCAGCAGCGGCGGCGACGAGTGAACAACGGAGCTCTTACATCGTGACCGGCGGAAGGGTAAACACTAAACAATCCTCTATATTGCTCTATCTGAATTTCGTCAATTCGTCTCCGATTGCAACATACGAAGCGAAGATTACTTACCGTAACCCTAATTTCAAACTTAAATATTCAATTTATGTTTTTATAACTTAACCAAAACCGGACGTGTGAGATTGTATACTTGACTGATCTTTGAATTTTGTTCGCAGAGAAATGGACGCTCAAGCGAAGAAGAAGGCACTGTATCGTGCTAAATTGAAAGCGCAAAAGCAGGATAAACGTATTGATTCTCTTCTCGTAAGGTATACAAATTTTAATTTTCATGTAAATGATTTGTGATAATATAATGTTTATGTAATTCTGTACATACCTGCATGATTATAGTTTTTCATGAATTTAACAGAATAACTAACAGCCATCATTAACATGCTTAACAGGAAAAAAGTTTGATGGCTATTAACATCTTGATTTGGTTTACATGTAATATTTGTTACTGCAGTGCTTTAGTATAACTTTTTTTTCGGCACTCTTACGATGTTAGTTTGTTGTTATGAAGGATCATGATGAGTCAGGGTATCACTTTAAGTTTGTGAGAGTTTCAAGTTTGTATGACCGTATTAAAAGTGTTTTGACCTAAATTGACATACCTATGTAGACACAAGGAGCTCTGATGTTAAATTTTCGTGATTTTTCAAGCGAATTTGTGAAGAAAAAAGCCAGTTGCCAGGCATTTGATGATATCAGATGCATTGTTAGGAAAACCTAATCATTGTAAAAGAGAAGCAATCGAAGAAAGTAACGTAGATATTTGATGATATCAGAAGCATTGTTAGGAAAACCTAATCATTGTAAAATAGAAGAGAAGAAAGTAGCATAGGATCTTTATTGTGGTCTATTCAGCTTTCATGGGCTTGTGAATCCTTTTTGAAATAGAATTCTCATTACATAATTTTTTTTTCACATTTATTTCCACCTGGATACAAGGCTACGAGTTAACAATCATATGACTATAATCTCTTATGTTCAGGTGGTGAGGTGCCTTAACATTGACAGCGTGTGCTTTGTATGACTTTTAGCTGTGCTTGTATTTAATGAATTTAAATCTGCTTGCATTATTAGATCACTTACAGTTCCAGTTAACTGTGCACTATTTAAATAAAAAAAATGCTGTTATACATCCGATAAATTTTTGTTTACCTGTTTTCTATGCTTCTAGGTACAATGAATCTGACCAGCCTGTCTGTAAAGTTTGTGATATTGTTCTAAAATCTGAGTCTGCTTGGAGCGCACATCAAATATCTGCAAAGCATCGCGAGGTAATATGATTTAATGTGCATGTGAAACTGCATACACACACATTTATACAACCATCAAATAAACAAATGGCGGGGTGATGCTTAATTGGTATTGATCCTTCAGTAATAGATGATGAATTACTGCATCTGTTATGAATGTGACTATGTGAGAATATTTTTGTTTTATATGTTGACCATGTGTGAATTCTTAAAGCCTATTAGAGCTTCTTAATTTCATTAGACACCCACACTTCGACACAAATATATATATATATATATATATATATATATATATCATATATGTATTGTGTTTGTATATATACATATACATATTTACACATATGTGTATATCTGTGTGCGTGTTTGTGTATCAGATAGATGCTTAATTTCTTTTGTTCTCATTATTATATATGCCGATGAATGAGAAGGTTGCACCTAATATAAAGATGAAGTATATCAATGTAGTAGTTGATAATATTGAATGTATTATCTGCCCCCTTGTTTAATTTGTACTGTATATTTTCAATGTTCTTGTACCTTTGGCTTGCTGCTTCATGATGAGAGGAATAACACATATTTTATGTTGATATGTAATTCTGTATTGTTGTGTATATAATCACACTGTTTGCTTTTTTTTTGCTCTTTTCATTCCTTCCCCCCTTGAATTATTAGTAAGATTGCTGATTTTAACAGGCAATTAAAAATGTAAAAGCAAATGCTGCTGCAGCTAATCGAGTTAACAATATGAAGCCCGGGGTTTCCACAGAATTGAATAAAGCTAAACCCGAGCGTCCGGCTGAGCCATATAAAAGTCAAACCAAACCACCTCACGCTCAGCCCCAATCTGTACTTCCCTCTGATTTCTTTGATAAGCCTGAGACAAAGACAAAACAAAATGGTAAGCACACATCACATTACTTGATAATCATAAATCGTACAAGCTTTTTCTACAATTCTACCTAAATATCATTCTGAATGTGTAAGTAGACTGGTAAGGTGTGGATAGACTTGGTACAAACTTCAATATTATGTTATGTCCTCCCTTCAACATACCAAGGGTAGTTCTGTTTGAGTTTGCATTGTGTTAGCGAAGTTAAGGTACCACATGAGATCTTGGATGTACGTATTCCAATTTTAATCCAGAGTGATGCATGACCTGTCTTTTGTTTCTTAACTTGTCTAGTTTGAGTACTAGCATGAATTAGTTATATCTTTATTTAAACCAAAATTAGTTCTTCCATTGTGCAACTACCCATTGAATATAATAGCTTAGGTTATCCTTGTTCCCTTCTAGGCACTTTCTCTACAATAGGATAGTGTTTGTAAATGATTATGATATTCAGTTTTTTGTTCTCTTAAATAGCAAATGTGTAAGATTGGTAAAGAGTAACTGTCTAACTGATGCAAAACATTCTCTTTTTTGTGACTGCATTATGAACTCTTTATGTAATTTACCTGCTAATTGCATATAGCACTTCGACCGCATGCTGTTCCTTATTAAGTTATTATCATGGAGGTGATAGACCTGACTTGTTTTCTCTATACTGAAACTGAGCGTCGTCCCTTGACTAGAAACTAATAATGCAAAGCTGGACACCGATAAAAAGAAAAAGTTGGGTTCTGCTCAAGCTCAAGTTGCATATCCGTTTGATGGGGATAACAAAAGAGTTGAAGTCTCTAGTGGCATAGTTGCAGAGACGATAGGTGATGAGACTCAGGCTTCTCAAACACGAGCTCTTCCTGAAGGCTTCTTTGATGATAAAGATGCTGATCTACGTGCACGTGGAATTACTCCTGTTAAGCTAGATATCAAGTAAGTCCTCAAATGTGTTATGTGTATTGGTCTTATGATTATCTATTCTTCTGATAGTTTCTTTCCATCACAACTACACAAGTCATTGGCTTATTGAAACAAGGGTCTATTTCTGACTACTGCTTTAGAAAGCCAATGACTTGAACCTTTATTCTTGTCTTTGCCCTATCTATGGCTTATGAGTATCAGTTCGTTTGACATAATCATTCAAGAACAGTGAATTGGCCAACTTCTTAGAGGTGCACATAAAACAAACTAGAAAGCATGAAGGGGGCATGTGTGTTCATAAGCAGTTTTTAAGAGCCAAGTTTTAAAATAATAATTAGTAACCCACCCTTACTACACTTTTTAAATCAAAATTGGTTCTTCGCATAACAGTGGGTCTATTCTATACCACTGTACTATTTTCTTGGTTTTGTACCACTGAGATATTATTCTTCAAATACTGTGATTACGTTGCCTGTTCCCGTTACCAATTTATGAGGTGAAAATACATTTTACTATTTATGTTTCTTCCACTATCAGTGACAAATAATAAAAAAAATAGAATATAGAACTTTTACGAGGAAGTTGCAGAAACACCTTCATGAACAGCTGACCAAATCGTGTCGTTTTAATGATGTTTTTAAATCTAAAAGGCTGCAGCTTGTTAATACTGTAGAATTACAGAAACCACGTCGTTTTAATGATGCTTTTAAATCTAAAAGGCTGCAACCAGTTAATACTGTAGAATTACTGGCAAGCTGTAATGTTACACACTTACACCCTTTTGAGGCAACATTCCACTTTTTAAAAATCAGAAACTAATTAGTGCTAAAAACTAAACCTCTAAAATACACCCTAACTGAAAACACCAATCATGCACAATTGAAAAAATGGCATCATTTTGACGATGTTTTGATAAACAAAAAGCTGTGGCTACTGGCTAGTTAATGTTACAGGCCAAGCTGTAATGTTACGCTATTTGTAAAGTAACATTACACCTCTACAAAAATTGGCGATTAGAAACTAAAACCTATAAAGTGATAAGGGCTAAGTGGTAACCTTATGCCTCCTAGCGCTATGCCTTTGTTAAAACTAGTGTGTGCTGTGCCTTGTGAAGTAGCATAACATTATGCATTCAGTAAAAAAATTGTCAAAAAAGATGCCGTTTGGTGTACTGCATACTCTGTGATTTTACTATAGAAATGATACTCATATTATTTGATTATTGATATAAATATTAAATTTATTTACGTTTACATAAACTGTATTATCTATCAGTAAGTATTATTTTCTTGCTTAAATGTCTAGTATGAAGAAAGGGAATTGCATATGATATATTGATCTGTAGTGCATACAATAAAGTGACGAGAGAAGTGATTTGCTAGTCCTACGGGAGGAAAAATTGTTGTTTCATTGCATGTGAAAGTGATAAAAGAATTCATGCCTATGATGCAACAAGAGTGAGAATGTAATTAATTTAGTTAGGTTAAAAAAATTTCATGCGTATGATGCAATGAGAGTGAGAATTAATTAATCTAGTTAGGTTAAAATAGAGTGAGAAAGTGGCTCATTGGTTTTTGTTAGCATGAAACCAAAATAAACTTTTAGAGCTAATACACAGTCAAACTTAAATATTAATTATATATTTGTACAATCTACCGGTCATGCCTTAGTTGGCAGTTGTCACATATATGATAGACATGCTGCATGTCCCAAGTGTGATGAGGATTTGAATATTAGCGACGGGCGATGACAAATGAGACACGACTTAGCTTGAATTGTTTTTAAAAACCCAACATAACAACTCTGTTTTTCTTGTCATATTGAAATGAACATAGATGATATCCAATCATAATAGATCCCTTGTGTGTTCTGTTAGGAATCAAAGTCGGTAGCGCAGCGGATACAACACACAAACACACTCAAACGAAAAGAAGAAAGCAATAAAACGACACAAGGATTTATAGTGGTTCGGTCAAGGTGACCTACATCCACTTGCTGCAACTAGGGTTTACTTTTATTGATAGGTGCTACAAGAATTACAATTACAATACTGAGATATATATAAGACAAGATTAGGTTAAACTAAAATAGGTAACAATGGGTTTTAGCCCATTAGGGCCGGCTGCCCTATTCCCCTTAATTCCAGCCGTAACAGGCCCAAAGGGGAGCCCAGCCCGGCCCAAACCCAATAGCTTTCATAACCCAACAATCTCCCACTTGAAAGCTTTGCCCATACAAACCATCCAAGCCATCTCAGCACCAGTAACTCCAGTAATCATTATAATCAAGTCCTCCAAGCCCAAGCTAAGACTCCATGTCAAACCCTCCTAGTTGCAGCGACCCTTCTCATCAGTTACCTGAAAGGCCCGTTGAAGCTCCACCGAGCTTCAACCCAATACCAGTCATACCAGACCCAGCCGTGATTATCTCCACCACCGACCCATCTTCTGTCTCAACCGACTTGCACGTTCCGCCGGCTCCAGAGATACACCGAAGACCATCATCACTCTCAAATTCAGCAAACAATCCTCAGGAGAGACTTTCTCATTCGGAACCTTAGTCTTCAAAACCTAGCGAACTCTCGGAACTGTACCCGGAACACGTCCCGTGCTCCCACTGTTCCCAAACCCCCTGACTGGTTTCACCCTCCGAACACATTCAACTGACATCTCAGTAGCTCCAGGCTTCACGTTTGCAAAGTGAACCCTCTTAGTGCGAGATTCAGTGAACCGGACTTTATCACTCTGAACCGGGACGATCACACATCCCTCCGCAGGTACCTCAACTAAATACAGTGATCCTCGTTTTTCTCCCCGAGCAATAACGAGATTTCCATCTAACACTTTCCACTTTCCACCGCCAAACTTGACATCCGGTCCCTGTTCATTCAATTGACTAACAGAAATAAGATTCATCATCAGACCTGGAATTATCCTGACGTTTTGCAAGTTCCATGCAGTTCCTAATGGAGTCTTCAGATTCACATCTCCCATGCCCATAACCTTTAAGGTTTCACCATTTCCTAGCCTTACCTGTCCAAAATCACCTTCTTTTAGATTCACCATTGATTCACCGCTGTGCATAGCATGAATCGATGCTCCTGAATCCATGACCCAAGAGCCCACACTGCTTTCCACACTACAAACCAGTGCATCACCATAACAGACGATCTCAGTAGTGTTCACTTCAGCAGACTTTTCCTTTTTGGCCTTTGGACACTGACTCTTAAAATGCCCAACTTCTTTGCAGCCCCAACATGTGACGGTCTTAGGAGTTCTGGATGCACTCCTACCCCTGCTCCCACTTTCCCTGTTATTCCCTCTTCCCCTGCTTACACTTAACATTTCAGAAGAAGATGAGCTACCTTGCTTCCTGCGTCTTACGTCTTCTCCAAGAATCAAATCTCTCATCCCTTCAAATGTAAAACCACTGGGCCCTGTAGAATTGGTAATAGCAGTTACCGTTCCGGACCAGCTATTCGGCAGTGAAGATAACATCGCCAGACCTTGAGTTTCATCATCAAAATTGATTCCCACAGAACTCAATCTGGACAAAAGTGAATTTAAATTGTTGATATGTTCTGTCACAACGTCTCCTTCCTTCATCATAGTCAAGAAAAATTCTCTCAACAAGAACAGTTTATTTGCCGCCGACGGTTTCTCATACATGTTTGGCAGAGCTGTCATCATGCCACGAGCTGTGGTTTCCTTCATGATGTTGAACGTGACACTCCTCGTCAAAGACAATGTAATAGCCGCCTTGGCCTTCTTGTCCTTCGAATCCCAAACATCTTGACTAATCTTATCCGTTTTTTCTTCAAATACCACATCCAAGTCCCTTTGACTCAACAGAGCTACAATTTGCATCTTCCACCATGCAAAGTCCGTCCCGTCGAACTTCTCAATCTGTACCTTCCCGTCCTCAGCCATCACAATAGCAAACAGAAAACAGATAAACGAACTTGAACACGAAAAAAAAAACTTAACCCGTCGACTCAAGGGTTAAAACCCTAATCGGCGATCAACCTGGCAGCAGCCAATTCCCAGCAGCGACCAAAAAAAACCAGTCAGCAGAACCCGGCCGGCCACCCAAATCCGGCAGCCTCAGCAGACTTCCAGCGGCTACCCACAAAACCCTAATCAGCCGCCTGCTTTTTCCCCTCCTGCGGCGACAATCAGCAGCCAAGAAACAGGCCGACAGCCCTGTTTCAGCCTGATCAGAAGCAGAAAAAAAAACAGCCGTTGCGGCTTCGAACCAGGAACCAGCAGATTGGTTCAGCACCAATCGCAATTCCAACAGCCCCTCTGATCTTTTTCCCGTGCGAAAAACGTGTGTAACAACGAGCCAAAGCTCTGATACTAGTTGTTAGGAATCAGAGTCGGTAGTGCAGCGGATACAACATGCAAACACACTCAAACGAAAAGAAGAAAGCAATAAAACGACACAAGGATTTATAGTGGTTCGGTAAAGGTGACCTACATCCACTTGCTGCAACTAGGGTGTACTTTTATTGATAGGTGCTACAAGAATTACAATTACAAGACTGAGATATATATAAGACAAGATTAGGTTAAACTAAAATAGGTAACAATGGGTTTTAGCCCATTAGGGCCGGCTGCCCTATTCCCCTTAATTCCAGCCTTTACAGGCCCAAAGGGGAGCCCAGCCCGGCCCAAACCCAATAGCTTTCATAACCCAACATGTTCTTCATAGTCCATTATCTAGGGTCCCTGTAAGGTTTGACTTAACTCAATAGCCAATGATGATGATAAGTTCCATGACAATAGGCATGATGAACCATGTAACACAGTCATATTTATATAATCTCTTAAATCCCGAGAGAAAACGGGTTTATTACTTCAAACTTGCAAAGGGTTTATTCGGATACACCAAATTGTTTTCTTTTAATTTTCATAACTGTGTATTTTATGTAGTCTAAACACCGTTTTGCCATGCTTCTATTTTCAATTGTTGAAGCTTTCATGGAAGGGACTGGGAAAATCTATAGTTGTACATCTTATAGAAACTTTGCCATAGTTGTACTATCATATCTTTCAGTAAATTTTCATTAATTTTCATCATTATAACTAATAATACAAAAGTGGAATTAAATTGTTGAATTAATTCATGAAAAATCTGACCAGAGATGAGTACAAGGAGTTTGAGAAGTTGATACAAGAAGACTTGAAGGAGGTGGACAACCGACTTGAAGAAGAAGAGGTTTGGATTAATATCCTCATGATGAATATCAAATATTCAGTTATTTCACTTTTGCATTTGTCCTCCTACTAAACACAGGGTAGAAGGGACCCGCTTACGCACATCAACTTTGTGAATATGGTCCTGCCATGTGTTGTTGGTAAAAGTGACAATTTTGACCCATTCTTTTAGAAATGGGTCAATCTATGTTTTATCTCTAACGGGTGAAATGCGTAAAATTAAAAAGTTTAGCTAAAACGGAAACGGGCCAAATGGGTTGATCGGGTTGAAAGTCACGAAACTGTATTGTTAATGCATACAACCTACTAAATTGCTTTGTAGTCATATTTATCACACATACTTATTCACATAAGATCAGGAAAAAGGCTTTTCAAGTCAACCGACCCGACCCATTTACCCTTTTTCAATCTGTTACTCAACCCGTTTCTAATGTTTAGTTTTGTAATGATAATCATGTAGTATGATGCAGCTGAGATGATTGAAGAAGCAGAAACCGTGGAGCAGAAGTAAGTAGTTTTCATTACGGGGTAAAATCGTAAATATGAAAACCATGATAGATCAAGAGTGACTGAAAATGTATGCATTTTATTGCAGGTTTTGCAGGGAGAGAGTGGAACTGTTTAAGAGGAAAAAAATGGAGCTGAAGGCCGCCAGGTCAGCCAAGCGCGTTAAAGAACCCCAAGTGGTGGAGAAAGAAAGTAGCATTGACAAGTCCTCGAGTGACGAAGATAGTGATGATGCTGTTGACTGGAGAGCTAAACATTTGTAGACGTAATTCACTTGGCGGTAGTGTTCTCTTTACAATCGTTTGGAATTAGAGGTGGCTAAGTGGGCGGGTTGGGTAATGGGTCTAACTGGTATTTTTTTGTGGGTCAGGTTGACCCGTAAACATTTGTTTCTTCATTTGTTTAAGTATGATTGAAAAAGCAATATTCATGCAATAATAACCCAAGTCTTAAAATAAAGTGATTTAGGATATTGTATGCATAAAACATAAGTCTTAAAATAAAGTGATTTAGGATATTGCAGGCATAAAAAATGCACCCAGGTGCAATGTTGTCACGACCGGACTGACTACTTGGACTGGTCGGACCGGGTAAGCCTCTTTGAACCGTCTCCATCTCAACCGGCTGGTTAATGGTTGGACCGGATTAAATTTTTTTGCTCTAAAATCTCATTTATACATTTACTACTTCAGACTCCATATTTTATTTATTTAAATCTTCATATTTTATTAAAGTTGAAAGTCCACACCAAAACATGAATTATTTTCAAATTTTGTTTTAATTTATATATATTATTTCAATTTTAATATTATTTATGACGTCATGCGGTAAAACTAGTGGACCGTTTTGATGTCTGGTCTGGTTCTGAAAATATTGCTTGGGTGACTTTCGACCCGTTAACACGTTTCACGTGTTCCCTTTTAAGCAACATATGTTCTTTAAATCATACACGTTAGCCATGTTAGAACTATAACACAACCAAAACCGACCACTCATTAGTAAAACGGGTCGAAAGTGCCGCATCTATGTGGAATATTCGTTTTCTTTTGCATAGATCCTCAACTAGACTGTTTTTCAATCTTTTTGCAGATTAAAGATTTTGACCAAACTCTCCGTGTGAGATATTAAGGTGCGAAATATTCGTTGAAAAATGAATCGTTTATTGTTCCAAGTAGTGTTCTAGACTGTTACGAGGGTGAACATGCTTGATATATGATTTGTACCTTGTGCATTCGTACTTGTATATCAGTATACGATGGTCATCTTTCTTCCTACAACTGTTTTTAAAACAAATAATTAAAAAAAGCATGTTACCATATTCATCATACCTGGCTTTTGTTGATAAAGAAAAAATGGAGTTTGGTTTGTTAGAAATAGTTGGAATTCACTAGATTTAGAATTCGAACTCTGTTCCTTACATGTTTGGTTTGCGAAATTCGTTGACATTTGGTAGGGGTCAGCAAATCTTAACCATTAACCAAAATTAACCGATAACCGAACCGCCATCGAACCGAATTAACCGATAACCGAAATTAACCGACGGTTATGGTTAAGGTTCTTTGATTAACTGATCAAGCGGTTATGATTATGGTTATGGTTAAAGGTGTCTCATAACCGAACGTTAACCGAACCGAACAGATACAACCCTATGCATAAAATATATGTACAAAATATAAATTATTTCCCTCATTCACTATGATTATGGTTGAGAGTGCACAAAATATATATGCAAAAATTCTCTCAATTTTCAAAGAAATTTGTAAATAACTAATGCATTAGTTATGAATTTATGACTGAAAATAATAATATTACTTACATAATCACACCTCTTTTACTAAAAAAATATGATTCGTGATTACGGAACGAAAGTGGTTAATTAACCGAAATTAACCGAAACCGACTCATAACCGACGGTTAACCGACCAATCGGTTATCGTTATAGTTATGGAAGAGGGCATAACTGACCAAACGGTTATGGTTATGGAAGAGACCAAAACCGACCCATAACCGACTTTGCACACCACTAACATTCGGAATACAACATAAGATAAACATGATTTCTTTTACAATGAATGAATTCTAATAAATTTACTCAAATTCTTTGAAATGGATTTAATGCACATACAACTTTGTAAGTTTGATTGGGTTTTAATGCACATGCATTATAACGTTGCATCAAAACTGTTAATGCAATGCTGGGTTTTTGCAATTTTGATCTTGAGCTCGGCTCGTTTTGTCTCGGGTTAAACTAATAAATAAATTTGTTTACCTTTTTCAATTAGGGTCCAAGTATTACTTGAGTGACTCAATTTGTAAAGAGGAGCTATCTCTTAGGTTCAATTTTTAGACCATAAGGGACATGGGTATATAACGAGAAAAGAAGCGGAAGCTTTCTCATTTGGGCGATGTGGGATGGGTAAATCACAAATAAAACAAAGGGGAAGGAGAAGTGAGCGAAAAAAAAAGCAGAGCTGCCAAGTCTCAAACCCGCAACCTCGTTTATGAAGTGAAGAGGTTGTTACCAGCTCTTACATCACTACTTTTGTATTAAAATCCTGGATATAACAATAATTAAATTATTTTTATATATGTAAAGCGAGAAAAAAAAATTGAGCCCCAAAGTTTTAGGTCCTGTGTGGTAGCTCACCCGACACACCTTCAGGGTTAGGCATAGGGGTGTAAACGAGCCAAGCTCGCGAGCCTATTATTTATATATATTTTTATTTTATATATTAAATATATATTTATAAAATAATAATAAGTATATATAAATTTATGAAAAAATAACTAAATAATATATATTATGTTATATATAAAAATTAATTAATAAAATAATAAACAAGTCGAGCCCGAGCTTTAAAAACTACTCACGAGCCGAACCCGAGCTTTAGAAATAGAGCTCGAATAAAGCCGAGCTCGAGCTCAAACTCTCAGTAAGTTAAACAAGCCGAGCTTGGGCTCAGCTCGGCTTGTTTACACCCTAGTCACTCTTAGGCCTAGCATTTGTTTGACCTACATTAACATAATCCATACTATTTCAATCATGTACAAGTTATACCTTAATAAACTAACCGTCTTACCTAACTATCTAAACTATGATATAACCGGCACGACCCATGGCTCACAATAATAATACCATCTAATAATTAATAAAACGATAAATCTTGATAGTTTAATCATACAAGAAAGGAGAATTTGTAATATTCACTTATTCAGTAAGAACAAATCTAACATTATAAAAACCACATAAGAGAGATACGTTACTGTTAATTTGTTACTGTCAGAGAAGCACACGGTACAAGCTGCTAAAGCATAGTTGCAACATGTTTTTTAAATAAATATAATTTGTCTTTGAATGTTAACTAGATTGAGCGCTAGCCCAGTTGGTCCGTGAGGCCTCATCTCACCCGTGTCGCTTCAGATGTTGACGTCAACTTAATTAAAAAAATGCCTTTTTTTGTTTTCCCTCCGCTTTTTCTTATATTTTTGAATACGCTGAAACTCGATTATTAGTTTTTTTTTATATTTCTTTTCGATTTAACGCGTCGTAATGCATGAGTTTTAATACTAGTTACCACTAAAAACCATTTAGAGTAAACTGCCATTTCCGACCCTTTGGTTTGGTCACTTTTGTCACTTTCATCCAAAAGGTTTATTTTTCTCATGCATATCCTTGTGCTTTTCAAAACTTGTTATTTTCATCCAATTGGTTAACCCCATCCATTTTTTGATGTTAAACGAGGGGTATTTTTATCTTTTTATATATTTGTTTAATTTATTCATTTTTAAACCCTTAATTATTCCCTTCACTTAACGTTAAAAAAAATACAAATATCCCTCATTTAATGTTAAAAAATGGATAGGGTTAATCAATTAGATGAAAATGACAGGTTTTGGAAAGCACGATACACCGAACAAAAATAAACATTTTGGATTAAAGTGCCAAAAGTAACCAAATCGCAGGGACGAAATTGACTGTTTACTCAACCCATTATTGGTTTTTTTTTCATTTTAAGATAAATAATATTTTTTTACTATTTTTTTTTTGTGAATTTAAGTTTTTCTAGCTTAAAATTGTAACAACCAACAATGGACATAACATAACTTGTGAAACAGGAAGGCTGGCGGCGTCAACTCGCCGCACCAAAACACACGCTCAACTGCCACGAAAACAATCCAACGGCCAACACGAATCCCCTGCACACACTCTCACCCTCCAACCGTCCAATCACAATCCTCCATTCGAGCGCCTAAATTACCCGTACAACAAACATTCAAATTTCATACTCGCAATAACAACTTATCACCCCCACCCATCCTCTGTTTCTAACCTTTCAAATTCACAACAATTAACAACCAATCAAAGCTGTATTCAATCACAACTCTACGAATATGATCCGAGATTGTACTAATTGTAAAAAACGGAAGATGAAATCAGCAAAATGTTACGGATTACAGAGTTTTCTCCAACCGGGTTGCCCCATTTCCCCTTCGGGTCCGTTTCGCGATAATGTTCGGGTATTTCTGCAGGAATGTTGTCATATCGAGGATTATTGTGTCGAGGGGATGCCGATTTGGTGCACGTTTCTGTTTCATGAAAACAGGGGTTTTGTGCTTCCGATTTATACGATTGAAGAATGTGTACGGAACTCTATTCAACCACTCTGTGATCACTGCCGGTGCTCTGGTAATTCATATTGTGTAATTAACTGGTTATTGATGTAATTCGTGTTTTCAATTTGGGATGCTGGTGGCTAATTTTACGTGATCTGGATCGAGTAATTGTTTTAGGGTTTAGGGTTTTTGACGTCTAATTTGGAGGTTTTGCGGTTTTGATTGTTGTTGTTGAAATTTTTAAGGGGCTTTTGGTGTTTTTGTATCGAATTTTGTTTTTATAAAGTGGGGTTTTGCTGTTACTGATTTTGCTTGAATTTGGGGTTAGGTTAATTGATTAGTTACATTAGGGTTTCTTAATCAGGGAATTTAGGCGTTTTGATAGTTGTGAACAGTTATATGCGGAAATATGGTGTTCTAGTTGCAATTTCAATTTCATAATTCGGTATTTAATATTTTGATTAGGGTTTGTGTTTTTATATCTGATTAGGTTTTCATAATCTTTATTTTGAATTTTGTAATTTGGGGGTTTGAGTTTTTGATTGTTATTCTCGCAAATTTCAAGGGGATTTCGATGTTCTAGTATCAAATTTCATTTTCGTAACTGGGATTTTGATATTTCGACATGGGTTTGTTGTTACTGACGTTACCTGAAATTGGATTTAGGTTAATTGATTAGTTGATTCAGGGTTTCCTAATTAGGGAATTTAGGCGGTTTGATTGTTGTGAACAGTTATTGTAACTGGTTTTTGAAATCTTTATATGTAGAATTATGGTGTTCTAGTTGCAATTTCAGTTTCTTAATTGGGTATTTAATACCTGAATTTGGTCTGATTAGGTTTTCATAATCTTGATTTTGAATTTTGTGATCTGAGTTAGGTTTTTTACATTTCAAACTTGTGATTTGGGGGTTTCATAATATTATTAAACATTAGATTCACTGATCTGAAAATTAGAGCTATGTTCCCGAGTCTCATTTAAGGAGGGAAAAGAAGGGAAAAGAAAGGGAAATTAACCCTTGTTCTCGAGTTTTTTTGAAGGGGGAAAAGAAAGGAAATGGGGGGAAGAATGTTCTCTAGTTTTTTTTAAGGAGGGAAATGGAGAGAAAACAAGGGTTATTTCTTTCCTTCCAATTTGGAAAGATTTGGAGAGAAAAGAAAGAAGGGAAAAGGAGGGAAAAGAAAAGAACGGAAAAGAAAGGAATCCTTTCTTTTCTTTCCTTTAGTGAACTCGAGAACACAACGTAGGTCAAAACCAGAAGTTTTAGTGTACACCATTTGAATATGAATGACAATTATGTTACAGGATGGAGTCACCATTTTGTATCAAAAAGGAAATACCATTTCATCATCCCCATTGACAACGAATGGAACAAGCCAATCGACAATGGTGTTCTTGATCTGCAAACACACGTTTTACACGGGCTGATCCACTGCAACGGGTTCGGACACCTTCTCTGCATCAACGGAATCGAGGGCGGGTCAAGTTTCATATATGGTAGAGAAGTCATGGATCTTTGGGACCGAATCTGCACAACTCTTCATAGCAGGTCATCCATTAAACTTCCTGCTTTCAAAATCTTAAAATTTGATTAAAATATGTTGAAATTTGATTAATAATTGTTGAAATTTGGTTAAAAAATCTTGAAATTTTATTCACAAATCTTGAAATTTGGTTAAAAAATCTTATAATTTGATTAAAAATCTTGAAATTCGATTAAAAAATATTGAAATTTGATTTGTTTGTTTGAAGGCAAATAAGCATTGTGGACACATCCAAGAAGAAACAGATGGATCTTCGGCTTTTATACGGGGTATCCTATGGGCACACGTGGTTTGGAAGATGGGATTACCGGTTCTGCCATGGGAGCTTCGGGGTCATGAAAGATAAATACGAGCAAGCTCTTGAAACCCTAAGCTCTCAAGATCTTGATCTCATCATTCACAATATGAAAAATCGGTCCATCAAGAAACTGATCTGTAAATACAGAGATTCGAGTGATACCCACTTGGTTACAATCCGAGACCTGTTTAGATTCATGCTTAATCTCAAGTTTCAAACCCTGCAAATGACGAACAACTCGGTTTCCAGTTTAAAACCACGAGTGAATCAGATGAACAAGAAGGAGAAACACGCGCGGTGCAGAAAGTTTCCAAATTTGGCTGCTAAACTTGACAGCAGATGGCATGCGAGACGGCTTGAGGATGTTGCTAATGTTGTTGTAAACGCGCTAAAAGATAAGAAAAAATGTGGAATGAGCAGGCAGGAGGTCCGGGACACAGCCCGGTTACATATTGGTGACACGGGTTTGATCGATTACGTGCTGAAATCCATGAACAATGTGATTGTACAAGGGTATGTGGTTCGTCGTGCAGTCAATTCTTACACTGGTGTTCTTGAGTATTCACTTCAAGAGTTGAATCAAGATGAGGAGTCGGTTGACCGAGTCGACTCAGTGGTTACTCGATACACAGAGAGTGATATATACAAAGATGTCGCGTACTTGTATCAGCATGTTTTGTTGGATTCAGATTCTGAAACGGTTGAGTGTGCAGTGAGGACTATTTTAGGCAGCAAAAACTTCACAAAAGAGTGGCCTTTCAATGATGACGATGACGAGTTTTTATGGTTTATATGTCGGGTGATCCCGTTAGCCACCGCAGAGTCGAGAAAAAGCTCGGTCGGGGAGCTGGTGGTGGTCCCGCTTCACGCCACTATTCGTGAACTAAAAGCCGCCTCGGAGACCGCGATGTGCGACACTTACTGTGTCATGGAGAAACTAAAGGTGAGAGAGATTGTGGAACTAGAAGGTTTAGATGATGATGAGGTCATATTCGGGACCATTGAGTCAGGGTCCGAGATCAGGGTGAGTGGGTTCGGGGTTGACTTGTTGACCGCTAGTGATCTTAACTACGAAGGAGGTGCGGATAATTGGGTTGTGAACTGTAAATGTGGCGCGAGGGATGATGATGGAGAGAGGATGGTGGCGTGTGATCTTTGTGAGGTTTGGCAGCACACTCGGTGCAGCGGGATCGATGATGGCGAGGTGGTTCCACCGCTGTTCGTGTGTTACCGATGTTGTGATTCGATCGGGTCTCAGACGCACCCGAAGCAGGCCGATGGCTTGGGGTTCATAGACTGGATGATGGTGCCTGTTGTCATGGATACACCCTTTGACTTTAGTACATAGTCGTTGACAAAATGTCAAAATTCAATTCATTTGTTGAACACTTTGAAGAAAGATTCAACGCAAGTTGACCTTTTGACTTTCTATCCCCCTTCATTATTTTATTATTACTAGTTTTAAAAAGTATTTATGCTACTTGAAATTCAATGTTTTAAATCCCGGTTCAAACCGGCCGGTAATACCGGTTAAATCGGGTTTCGGTCACTAGCCCGGTACGTTTGAGCCCGGTAAATTAAAAAAATGGTTTGTAAGTTGTACCACCATTATACCGGTTTTAGATTTGAACTTTAAAACAAAAAAAAATGTTTGATGGGAACAACCACACTATTTATTGAGTACACCTAAGCCCAATTTAGAAAATAAAATTAATGGCTCAATTCCTTTTCAAAAAGTTAGGGGCCGAGTTAAAAACTATTATCCTTCCATCGATTGATCAGTTAAAAACTTTTAATTGCTAAATTCGTTTTGGAAAATTGAATGCTTTTAGATTATTTTTTCTTAATAGATTAACTTTTAGATTATTTTTTATCATGAAATCATGTACTTTTAGATATATTTTTGGAGTTGAAGTTGTATTTTTATGGAATTATAGGGTTACTAGTCAACTGGTTGAACCGCCCGGTACAACCGGTTGAACCATTTATAAGTCTAATCCGGTACAATTCAAAAACCGGTTTTAAAACATTGCTTGAAATTAATATAAAGTCCATTTATTAATTAATAAAAAGGTTCTAAACATTGGAAACAATATCTTTTGTCTATCTTTCACATTTAAATATAAAATTAATAATTGGTAAACAGATATTGTTCATTGCACATCGACTAAAGACATGATAACTAGTGTTCTCGAGTATGAAGGTGCATAAGAAGTCAGAGAGTAAAAGGATCAATCTTTACTCAAAATACCATCTTTTTAATGCATAGTACAAAGACTATAACCTCTAGCTAACTAATATTATCACTTAACTATTATTAATTCTATAACATTCCCCTCAAGCTAAACCTCGGTACCAACATTTAGCTTGCAATAAAAATAACGAAAAATAATCATGTTGATCTAATGAAACCAAGGAGGTTATGCCACCGAAAGAAAGTGCTTATGTTCCCTCTCTTTTTTTAGGACCCCTAGAAATATACTCGGCTTTCTAGTTCATCGGAAGGGTATTGAAATCCGTCAAAATCGAGCTAAAGCTATATAGGAAGCTCGAGAGGTCCAACAAAACCTTAGGCCCATTGGTGGACCCAATACCAAAGTCTAATCTAGTAGTGCAGCCCAAGTGTAACTCTGATCCAAAGCCATGGTCCAAGACAAATTTTTGGCCTAGATTGTCCTAGCCCAAGTTCTAACCCATATTGCCTTGATCCATGGACGTGGCACGAACACAATTAGGACCCATATAGGAAACGTGCGGGTCATGAAGACCCAATCCATAAACTAATCGAGGGGTCGATGCACACGTACCCAAATTGAACCCAACGGAATTAGGGTAACTCCTGTTGTGTGCTTTGATGGCCACATTCATCGTCAACCATCCATCTGGGTTGGGCCAATTTCCTCCGCTGTTAGAATCAGTGTTTGAAACCCGAACCGGACTGGTCAGTTGGATCGGGAACCGGAAGATTGGCCGGTCAGGTTAGGTGTGTTGAAACGGCCCTGCAGCGACCCGGTGGTCGGACTAGTTGGCTATTTTTTTCTTCTCTTTTAAGTCTTTTGTATTCGTATTTCGTAGCTAATTGTTAGTTTAAGAGTATTGAAATTGACTTGTTGATGGTTTTTGAAAGATTAATGGCTGTTTGGATTGATTTATTTTTATAATATTTATAACGTCGTCCGGTTCTTAAATTCAGTCCGACTGGAGTAAAGAAAATTAACACTTGTTTCATATTTGATAAATTTAAGGGATAACATTCGTTTCATGTTAAAACATGAAACAAATATTATTCCTTAAATTTGTCATGAAACAAATGTTAATATTCTTTACTTAGAAGAATATATATATTCGTAGTCATCTGAATTGAAGATCTAAGAAGGGGTTAGATGAACTCTATGATATATTTAATCATAACCAAAATGATCCGTGTAACCAACTACTTTATAAAGTAGCTGGTTAAATAAATATGGCATATCTCATTTTTATGTTGACCCATAGTGGGCGTTTTCTATAGTTTTTCCTTTTGTTTGGTGTTCTCTAGTTTTCATGTTTAGGACTATATGTTTCTAATATACTTTTTATATATGTCTAGATATGGTTTGTGGTTTTTGAAGCTTGGGGTATGGTTTACCTACTTTTCACCCACTCAGACCCTACCAATAGCTTTGCTATTTTTGAGAGTCTACCGGGTATGGTTATTGTTGTATTTGTTTCATGTTTAATCATTATAGAGATGCACATTTCTGGTATTGGGCCGGAACCGGGTTCTTTTTGACCGGGTACAAATGGAACCAGGTAAAAAGAGGATCCGGGTTTAATGATTAACCTACCCTGTGAAACCAGGTAGGTTCGGGTCCAGGAACCGGTTCCAATCGGGTAGGGTAAATTTTTTTATAAATAATTCTAATAACATTAAACAACATAAAATGCATTTTTTATTTATTTTTAATAGTTCTCAAACAAAAGAAAATACATCACTTAAAAATAACATAATTTTAAAAACTATCTTTTTATTTTTGTTTTATTCCAATTGCATCAAATTTCGTGATTGTGAGGGAGCCATAACGAGAGTAGAAAGTGTAGAAGGAGAGTAAAACGAGTGTTATGCGAGTATTTTTTTGCGTATTTTTGTTCGGTTTTGCGTTTTCAAGTTGGGTACTAAACCAATTCATTCAACATCTATTTATACTAAGTTAGGGAGCTTAAAAACCAAAAAAAGTTCAAAATATCGATCCTATTTTCGAAAATGGAGATTTTAACGGTAGGACAATCGGGTTGGGTAGGAACCGATTTTTCGCAAAAAAACTCCGAACCGGGTAGGAATCTCCGGGTATAACCAGGTCCTAACCGGGTAGGCCCTCTACCAGCAGGCATAACCGATTTTGTGCACCTCTATTCTCTGATTTGTTTCGGTACCTACTTTTTGTTATTTAGCAACTTGAGATATAATACCTAAACGTGTCCACACCACAATTAGCTTAGTTAAATGAATAAGTGGGGGTTTAATAGTAAAATTAAAACATTTCCAAAAACAAGGATGTAAGGATATGGTGATGCGTCGTAAGCCTATAGTGCAAGTGCGGTAGCCATGCATAGCCAAAATATAAGTGTAAAGTCCCAAATCTTCCCGATTCATCAAATTAATTGCCTCCTAGCGGCAATTCATTTTCTCAAGGCTACACTACACACTACAAGGATATTACCCTGCCCCGACACCGCCTATCCAGACGACACCTATACCGACGACACACTTGGGCTATTGGTACGAAGCAATCCCGACGACACCTATGCGGACGACTTGTCGTCGGTATAGGCTATTCCGACGACAAGTCGTCGGTATAGGGCAAAAAAATATCGTCGCTGTAGACTGTTACTGTTGTAGTGACACTTACAAATGTTATTTCAATTTAATGTCATGATATTCAAGTTTCCACTAATAGTTGCCAACAACACTATTCGAACGAATTCCACTCATTAAAAATGACATGATTCAATTAGCAATATAGTACGACTTGTGGTAATAAGAACAATTTGGTGTATAGATAGTTTAGAAAACCTCCGTATACTAATTTTGTTGGTGATTTTAGTGTCATTAATTCATTCAGATAATTGTGACTTAATATCAAAAGGAAAAATATGAATAAGTTTAGATATGAGTTAGGAGGTGTGGAGTGCACGTTTGTTCGAGATTAGTATGATTTTTGGCTCCAGCAAACAACGAAGTAAATGAGGCAACGCCCCTAGCTGGGTCTGAGGGGTAATGGAGTTGGTTTCTGAGTAGAAACTACACCATGAGTTACTATCGACTAGTAGTAACTAAGGGGATTGTGAGATCGACCAGTAGGGATTGGTGTTCATATTAACAAATGTCAAACATTAATAGCAAACTAGTAACTACTCACAGAAGCCAATTATCAATAGTACGATCTATTGATAACTGATTACTAGTATTAATTGTCAAACTAACATTGTTTTATGAAGCTTCGCAACCTATAAAACACACTCTCCCGTACAATTTTCATAACAGAAACATGTATACTAGTTCTTTATTTTTATGAATTATGCGATTGAGGTTTCGAGTAACTCGCATAAATACGTTAATTTGAAAGTGATAACTCAAACAAATCATTTAGAAAGTTAGCTACACACTACAAAAAAGCCATTTAGTGACATACAAAAAGTGCAACAAAAAACCAAATAAGTGTCACTAAAGAACCCTTTAGAAATGAGCGACACATAAAAAAAATGTCACTAGCGTTGTCACTAAAGCCTTTTAGTGGCACTTTTTTGGTCTACCATTGTAAACTTTTGGATTTTTAGTGACACTTTTTTTGCCACAATATAAGAAAAGGCTTTTGTGACATAAATTATATGTCGGTAAAAACTATTGCTAATTACATATCCATATTACTTTTAGTGGCACATAATTTTTGTCACAAAAATCACATTAAAATAAATGCCACTATACACGTTTATCATATTAGTTTTGATTAATCATTATTTATTTACAATATAAAATAAAAATAAAACTATAAAATGTACGTTGAAATCATATATAATATATAATCATTTCAATTAAAAGTTCGATCGTCTTCCAAACATATTTCAAATGTTTGTAAACAAATGTCTAATAAGTGTCAAATTAAGTTTAAATATCAAACATATAGCACACAGAACAAACAAATGTTTGAATAAAAACTCAAATTGCGTTCATGAACCTCTTTCACATTCTTCGTGCGAGTAAGATGATCCCCGTATTAATTATTTTGTAGCTATGATATTAGCAGTTACCTGCTAAAAAAAATTAAACAATATTTTATTAAATAATATTTCTCTATTCTTACTGACAATGGAGGTAAAGATCTTTGTTTTAGGAAACCAAAGATAATGGAGTTTACCTGCTGCTGACAATGAAGGTAAAGATCTTTGTTTTAGGAACATAATTTTATCCCTTTTTGAGAAAATGATAAAGCTGGAAGTGGTGGTGCATCAACGTTCAACAATATTTATAATTTCTGGTGGAGGAAGATGATATCCGTCGTTAGCGATTGCTTCTTGATGATTGCATATTGCTCCTTGGTGAGTTGATGCTCGTTATTGCTCCGCTACAAATCACACTCACATTTTACGGATTTAGGGTTTCGCACGGTTAGAGCGAATATAACTGGTGTCAGCGTACCTATTTCACCGGTCTCCCGCGATACCAAAGAGGACGAAGTGTGCGCACTAGAGACAGAGAGAGTGTGTGATTTTGAGGAGGAATTTGGACAACGCAAACATTGAAAGTAGGGTTTAGGAGAGGGTAGAAATTTTAGTGGGAGGGAAGATCTTTTTAGGGCGGGGAAATTTTGGTTTTTTAAATGGTTTTAAAGAGGGGGTAAAGGGAAAGTTTTAGGAAAAGTGTTTGAAATGTTTAGTGACATACATAAAGGGGCGTTAAAAACCTAAATTAGTAGCATAAAAGCTAAATACACTAAAAATGTATGCTAAGAAAATATGGCGCACATAAGTATTACTAAAAACCTAAATTAGTAGCACAAAAGCTAAATGTCATTAAAAGTGTGTGTCACTAAATGACTTTTTTTTTGTAGTGACACCTTGGCTTTAATTTGATTTCCAAATACTTATCCTTGCAGGTTGAACTCTATATAATCCAGTTCAAATTTGGTAAGTGTACTACAATGAGCATATTTTTGCGCATACTTGAACCTAGGGTAGAACTCTACAATGAGCATATTTTGCGCATACAAGATGGTTTGCTTATTAGGTTAATCGTCGGTTAACCTACAATTTCGAACATGAGTCGATTCAAGCTCATTTCAATTAATAAATCTATTTATAATTAATTTTGTTCAAGTGAAAAACCAACGGACATTATAGTTTGTAGAGGACATTAATGAAAGACAAATAATATGTTATTTATAAAAAAATTAAGAACGCTTTTACGATATATGATAAACTATTATATAAAATAAAATTAGTTTCAATGACGATTTGGTTAAGTTAATTTGGTTATTTATGCATATATCACAATAATCGAACCATACAAACCAGTTAATCTGGTTAATAGTGTATAGTTATTTACCGATGATAAAACATTTATACTTAGAGTTCTTTCCTGCTACTCTTCTCAAGTGCGATTTCAAGTGTTCGAGTCTTCACCAACCGTACATACTGTTTCAACTGTTATACCTCACGCGTTATTTCAGAGGAGACATGATGTTTGAAGCTACCTTTTCGTTCTTGTTATTTTTTTTTTCAATTGTAACCAGCACCGTAGTCATTTCCTTTTCCGTATTTTAATTTATTTTAAAAGGTATTTTTTTATATTAAATACAAAGCTCATACATATAATTACTAAACCCAACCAAAAAAAAATAACCATCCATAATTAGGTTTGACATCATCTACGTAAAAAGATACCAAGTCTGGAAACATACTAGGAAATTAAGGACTGAAAACAATATTGAAGAACCAAACAAGCTCTTGTATATTGACACAAACTTTAGGTGTAGCATCCATCTAGTTTTAATCAACTGTACAAACAAGAATCCACATAAAATTGTAAACAAAATATTGCAAAATTACAATGAAAACAAATTAACGAAGAGCTACATCAAAGTCTCAAAGTAAGATCTGGTGTTGCATAACCATCATAAACCGGTCGGATCCCTTCGTCGATATGCAGTGAACCAACCTCAACACCTGTTGCAGCCACCTGCCGGAAGCTTCCCGGCCAAACAAGCTGATCCGGTCCATCATCCTCCACACATGCCGGCAATCCCATAAATCCATTTGACATCCTCATAAGAGGAGGCATGAATGTTTGGTGATGTGATGAATGAGCTTTAATCTGAAGAGATCTTAACAAAGCTCCATGAAAAGGAACATCTGCATACTTATCTGGGAACATCCCCATTCGCATAGCTCTCTTTGCGAGCATCCTCTCTCGTTTGTGCGCGTTCTGATGACCGCCAAGCGCTTGCGAGCTGAAGAACTTTCTCTGGCAATAGTTGCAGGGAAAGACTCTAGATCGGTTTGATTCGGTTTCGTTTGATCTTGGTTCATACTTATCTATGTTCGAGTTGAAGGTTAGACTCAACTCGAGGGAAACCGGATCATACATAGTCTTGGATGTTTGATCATTGACAGGAGAATATGGGGTTGTTTTATGAAGTGAAGTGTTGGAATCAGTCTGGCTGTTGGTGTCTGAATCATTGTCTTTGTAGACCTTGATTTGTAGGTCTATGGTTTTTGATGATGTCATAACTAGGGTTCGTTCAGTTGTTAATAACTTCTTGAGTCTTTGAAACTATTAATAGTTAAATCTAGTTGAATCTTTTAGCCTGCATGGGGAACAATGTTTGATTGTTTAATGAATCTTTTCACCACGGTCACCGGAATTTGATGGATTTTTGTTACAAGGGATCTATGCTTTTTTAAAAAACATGAGTTTGACCTTTTAGTTGTAGTCGGTAGAAAAAAAAAACTTACGATAACTCTGATAATTAAGAAATTATGTTTCTGTCACACAACCATCTTGCATCTAAGTATCTAACCCTTTTATTAAGTGAAATAAGACGATTTCTATAACAGTACAATATAATTTGATTAATTTATGGCTTTCATAAGTTAATTTTTTTTAAAATTTGTATCCCTTTTTTATTCAAGTCCCCTCAAGTAAAATTTGAAAAGCCAACAAAATGTTATAGAACTTATTAAAAGTTGTTTAAAAACAAAAATATTAAATATGACATATTTATATGTAATCATAAAAACGTAAAATGTTTCTTATCAAAATCTTGTATGGACAAATTTATTACAAGTTTTATTTATAAAATAAGTGTTATGTATAAAGTTCTATTGATCTAGTATTGTTTATACAATTGTAATATTAAAATTTGCTCTATATGCATGTATTTTATTTGAAATTCATACGTATATTAATGGTTTAACATTTAAATATAATGATCATAGCACCTTATGTAATTGATAGCATGCAGACAGATTCAAACAAGTAACCAAACTTAGGTATATCTCTTGATTTCAACAAAGTAATTTATAGTCTTTTCAATGTTTGGATGTTGATTCTTTCATTTCTTTTCTTACTATCTCTATTGATTTACAAGTGTAATTAGTGTTTATGTTTAAACCGTCACAAACGTAAATCAATCAACAGATATGAAAAACATGATTTTAAGAAAACTGACCGGTTACTTAAGCCTGCTTTAGGGCAACTCCTTGTAAGATGCTACCTCGGACCAAATCAGTGTAGAACTGTCATGTGATGTGATGTCTTGTCTTGTTTTTCTTCTGTTCAAAACATATGGATGAACAGAAGATGATGACTATCTTGAAATTGAGAAAAAAAAGAGAGATATGATGTCGAAAGTGAGAAGATAGTGGGAGGTTCAAGAAGTTCACTACCAGCCTAAAAAGGAAAACAAAAAGTTAAATAAAGCCTGTATAGATCTTAATATAACATGATATTTCTGTCAACAAACAGTCCATATATATATATATATATTTTTTTTTCTTTACTTTTTACTTTAGGGTGTCAGATAGCTGCACATTTAACTATTCTTTCGAGATATCAAACTTGAGTTTGATGAATACTAGGTTTTTGTGAGTTAATTTTTTTTAACAGCGAACATCGAATGTCGTGACGTCGCACCCCCTGTAACATGGGAGAGTCTCGTTTAAATCCGGCCAATATGTTGTCTTAACCGGGCACACTTGACGTCAGAGTTGGAGACCATTCAAGGAAAAATCCCACTCAATACGCCCCCTTCCGGGCTTGAGGGAGAGCCGAGGCTCGAACCCTGGATCGGCGTGGGTAAAACCCAGGTGCATCAGCCTAAGAGCTAGGCCTCATTTGCATGCCGTAAAAACTAATGGGGAGAGCAGAGATCAAACCTGGGTCACAAGGAACACCAGGTCTCTCCCTTACCACTCCACCACCAACTCATTGGCTTTTTTGTGAGTTGATAATATTCAAGAACAGATTTATGAATTTAACTAGCATCCAGTTTAACAATATTTCTTTTAAATAAATACCAAATTTGTTAAAACACTTTCATGTATTTGTAGGTACGGGAAATAACCGAAAGAACACAAACTGTGGCTTGTTCTTTAACTGAATAAACACGAACACTAAAACGAATGATTTCGTGTTCGTTCTTTAAGAAAATAAATTGTTTGTGTTCGTTTGTTAATATTCTAAATGAATGATTCACGAACATAAACGAATACAAAATTAGCCAAATTGAAGTCTAATTACCATCATCATCATCACATGATTCAATAATATCCAATATTTTAAAAGTAAACAACAATATCCAACTTAAAGTCTAAATATCATTAGTCGATTACTAACGTAGAAACCTAGCTAAAAGCTAAAAAGTCAAGTGATGATCTAATTAGTCGATTACCCAAAACTTGGTTCTTAAATTTGATTGGGATAATGAGTTGATTCATCATGCGTCAACTAGTATAACTAATAACTTATAAATAAATTTGAATGAATATGTAAACAAACGTAAATAAACGAATGTTCACGAACATAAATAAAAGGATGAGACATGTGTTCATTTTATGTTCGCTCATTTAATTAAATAAACAAAAAAATTTGTTCATGTTAATGAACTTCCCGCCAAACAGTTCGTTCAATGTTTGTTTCGTTTACACACCTATATATTTAAGTTGAATAGTAACAAAAAGTTAGTTCCCTTTTTTGCATGGATCACTTGAACTTATAATTATCCCAAATATGTTCACTTCAGAACACAAAAAACATAAGTTGTAAAGTGATGGATGATGAGGAACAAAAACACCTAGAGATATAGCTAGAAACAATGAACAAGTAAAACAACATTGATGTGCACGTTCAGGTCGCATGGGTGCCTGTCCAAGACACAGATTCGGCAAATCGATGTCTCTAAAGTGTGCACCAGGAGTAGCATGGTCCCCGAAGCGCAAGCAACCCACCACCATCAAAGACACTTTGTTACATTATTGGGAAGTTAAATCTTAAAAGAGGAGAGAGTAAAGTAATATGATGAGTATACTGTCACAAAGGAAGATAATGTAGTATAATCCCAGGCGCTTAATCAAGTACTCAAGAGACTATGTTCCACTTAACTTAGTGCTAATCACTTTTAAATATTCTGTCACTTTTTTTGCTTTGAAGTTTGCTTTATGTGCATTGGTTGATTAATTAACTATGAACATGTGGGCATACATGTATTTGTGTCATAGGCTCTGAGTAAGTGTATAAGTTAGTGAAGATGGTATATGCTTCCCCACTCACCCACACCAATGATAATGCTTGGTCTCTGCTCTTTTCTAGCTTTGAAGTGTATCAGAGAGAATATATTAGTTAAAATTTATTTTAATCATCTTTATCATAATTAGAAATGAGCTAAGAGCATCTACAACAACAAACCCCACCTCAGTCACATCAGATTCCATATCCCATTCAAAAACACCCATTTTTCCCACAATAAGATACCTCCTTCAAAAGCATTAATTTTTTTAATCCAAATTAATAGCTGTTGGTTGGGGCCCACACCCTCGGTCAGCTCGAGTCCACAAATCCGGACGACTAGGCCACACCGGTGAAGTCTGCTCCTTCCCTCGTTCGTTTTGTTTGGACCTCGCCACTCACCACTGATGTAGATGCTCAAAGATGCAACGCATGAGCTATGACTGTAGCAGCATGGCTGCGGCAAGAGAAAAAAAACAAAACCTAATAAATACGTGTGTATATTTATGTGTACAAGGGTCTCAGGGCATGACGATATGGAGAAAAAGGATAGAAAGGAAGAAAGTAAGAACCTTAAAACTTTAATACAATAAAAGAAGTTTATTATAAAAAAAGTTTAATCAAATTATATCTTCTAACTATAATAAAGATAATAGACGTACCCGGTGTTTGACTTAGCTCCCGCATGCAAGGTCCGGGGAGAAGCCGGATCACTTCGCTATCCGATGCACGTAGCCTTACCCTACACTTTGTGTAGGAGGTTGTTTCTCATAGCTTGAATCCATGACATCAAGGTCACAAAACAGCAACCGTACCAGTTACTTCAAGGCCCGCCCTCAATTATAATAAAGATAATATAATATTTGAATCCAAAGCAATATATTTTCTAAAATAAAGTAAGGTATAGGTTGTATGACTTGTCAAAAGTTTTTCAACAGGTTGCACACTACTAAAAAGTTTGTAAATAAACTTGTGGGCTCTGTCTTGAACTCAAGTATCAAATATTTTTCTTGAACAAGTCAAGTCAAAAGCTACATTACACAAAACAAAGGAAGTACGTATACCATCATTGTTTCTTGACCTAATAGCATTTAATATCATAGATAAATATTATAACTAAAAGTTATGAGTTAGACTTCGCTTGTGTTCCTTGTATCGTCTTACATTTAAGTTTGTAAGTATTGATTTTAGCGTGAATAATATGAAATTTAAATGTAACTATCGGAAAGATTTAAAAAGTTTGTAATACAAACAAATAAATAATTGTCAAGTTTAAAATTGAGTAAAAGAAAAAAAAATCTTTATACTAATAAATAAAAAAAACATATAGGATGACAAGTGTCAATTTCTGATGCATTCTTAGCATTTTTGTTTCGCCTCTTTCTCCTCTTAAATTCTCTCATATTAAATAATGATATCAATAAAATATGTTTTTAAATATTTAATATAAAACAACTCATAACGGAATGCCAGTCTTTATGATCAACCGGGTAACTCCTTTCGCCAGCTAAGCATCACCAATCAACTTCCATACCTGCCTTAACCTGAATGTGCATACTAAAAGTCAGCTACGCCGGTGAGTTCTAGCTTTACATAAAACCTTAACATAAACATTTTTTCAAAAACATAACATACATTTATTTAACAAAAGCGTACGTAAAACATACAATAACTTAACATCATCATAACATCGTAACATAGCATCATAACATAAGTCAATATGAATCGAATCTGCGCCTTCTCGTAACCCTCAATTCCATACATCGCATACCAGCGGATGAACTTAAGGCTCGTTACCTCTAAGTCATCCGTCACACAGGTCCCGTAAGGCTCGTTACCTCTAGGTGGACCAAACAGATGTCTCCTAAGGCTCGTTACCTCTAGGTAGACCAAACATATGTCTCCTAAGGCTCGTTACCTCTAGGTAGACAGAACATAACTTAGGCACTATTTCCCCGTAAGGAATAGTACCTTCCATCGGGATCCCGGTAATCCCATGGGTGACCGTCGTCACCCTATTCTCAACCAGTTGTACAACCGTTAGCCAGCCACAAAGGCCCCTGTAAGGGTGAGGCCAATTCATACATACATACATACATACATACATACATACCCTAGCTCCCGTAGGAACTCGTGGCAGATTCGTTCATTTGTGACTTTTATAAAACCTTTACCTCATCTTAGTTAAAGCATTCGTACGTTTTATTAAACAAAACATCATTTCATTCGTAAACCTTTCGTAAACTACATTTGGCAAAACATTTCGTAAACATCATTCTTCGTAAACATCATTCTTCATAAACATCATTTCATAAACGTCATTTTGTAAAGATCGTTTCGTAAAACATCATTTCGTATGTATGCACACCAGCCCAAAAACACTAATTAAAACATTTAAAGAAGGGCTTCTAGAACTCACTTGATAAGCTAATCTGGGTTGTCCTAAACAAAGGTCCAACAACGTCACTTCCGATCTGAATTGATTAGTTAAATACACATCAGACCAATCCCGACTCTAACGGTTTAACCATTCTGAATTAGGCTAACATACTGACTTTACTAACCAGCCTGATGCCTGCGCACTTAGCAAGTGCGCAGACTTCGCTTCATGCTTACTTGATAAGTACGCAGGCTTTCCTTCATGCGTACTTGATAAGTACGCAGGACCTGCTTTATGCGTACTTAATAAGTACGCAGGACCTGATTTTTGCGTACTTGATAAGTACGTAGGACCTTCTTCTCCGCAAAACCCCTAACTTTTTGCATGCAGAACTGATCACGTCAAGATCCCGGCCTTTTTACGCTCAAAACGTTCGTTTTTCCTTCTAGATGCTATATCTATGTTCATTTTCAAGTTTTATGCGTAAAAACGTTACATTTTCATCCAAAACCTGAAAACCCTAAAACGAACAAAAACTCAGATCTAGACCAGATCGTTACATGTATCGAGCTTCTGATTCGGAGGTTCTTCTCACGAGCTATGGAGCAACACTTTGTTGGAATCTCGGGCCGATCCGTCTACTTTCTCTCTCTTCGGTTTCTCTCTCTAGAACTTGTAAAATGAGAGAAGAGAGATGGGCTAGGGTATTTATAGGGAGAGACTACCCTTGAGCCCATACGCGTGCAAGCCCATAGCCGGCCCATTCCACGCTTGTTTATTCCGTTCGTCTCGCGTTTAACCCGTTTCCATTTATTTTCGTTTATTATTTTCGGGATGTTACACCCACTTCCAAGTAGGCTAAGCCGGCGTGTCTTTTTCTTTCACCTGACTTAGCCGGCTTAGGTTCGGCTGGCTTAGCCGGCTTGTTTCAGCCGGTGCCGAATGGCTTAATACACTTGTTAGCCGGCTGAAGTGGTATTACTAGCCTACTTCGACTGTTTACAGCACATATTTAAGTTAGTTTACCATTTTTCACTTACAATTTATGTTGTTTACCATCTTTCACTCAGAATTTTGTTAGTATATTTGCCATTACAATGTGATATGAAAAATTGGATAGTTCAGTGAAGACGAACCAACACCATCTTTTTGGATAACATACAAATTATATATTTTAAACGGATTTTTTTCATATATACCAAAAAAAAGGAAATATCACTATCATCGTATATGTCGATTGGATCGGTAAATGTTGACATTTTATAAGATAACCTAGTAATATTCTCGCCACAAACATTCGAAATAATAGATAACAAACCATTGTAAGTAACATCTGTAGATAACCAATTTTTCTTATCACATTGTAATGGCAAACATAGTAACAAAATTCTGAGTGAAATATGGTAAACAACATAAATTATAAGTGAAAAATGGTAAACTAACTTAAATATGTGATGTAAACAGTCGAAGCAGGCTAGTAATACCACTTTAGCTGGCTAACAAGTGTATTAAGCCATTCAGCGCCGGCCGAAACATGCCGGCTAAGCCAGCCGAACCCAAGCCGGCTAAGCTAGGTGAAAGAAAAATACACGCCGGCTTAGCCTACTTGGAAGTGGGCTTCAGCCGGCTTGGGTTTCAGAACCTCCACATCACTTTCTGGTTGGTTAAAAATCTGACAAAATGAAGTTGGGCACGGATTTTCAAGCAGGTTGAACTAGCCGGCTTCAGCCGACTAATGGTCTAAATGACCACAACTTAGTAGGATGAAAAAGTTTGCCCATTTTGGTAAGTTTGACTGGTCAAATGTCTATTTTGGTAATTTTCCCTTTTATTAATCTAATAAATTCAAAAGATCTGTTTTTTTATTCAATTCACAATAAAGGTTTGTATTCTTTTTGTTACTTTCATGTTATTTATTCATAAAAGATTAAAATAAATAATAATAATACAAAAAATCTCCATTTTCTTAAAATAATAATTATTTAATTCATCACAAAGAAAAACATGCACTTTATTTATTTAGAAAAAGTTTACGAATCTTATTGTTAATATTGGTGGGCACAATAAGTTAACACATAGATATAGATACAATTTCGTTTTAGATTGGTCCGTTGGAGAGTTTGTGATGAAATTTTGATTTCTTTATTTTCGGGTTTTTTATGCTTATCCTCACTATAATTGCTCTAGCGTCTTGCTAGGCTCCTGTTTTTAATATATTTTTCCTGCCGTTCGCTGAAATATAGGTTGGGCTCTCACTCTTTAGATTGGTCCCGTTGGGGAGATTTGACGATAAAATTTTGATTTCTTTATCTCACGTATTTTTTTTTATGATTATCCTTGCTGTAATTGCTCTAGCGTCTTGCTAGGCTCCTTTTTTTAATATATTTTCATTGCCGTTAAAAAAAGATATAGATACAATTAATGGGATACAATATATTAAATTTACATGTTATTTTCTTTGATACAACTATTTATTAAAAATAAAAATAATAATAAAAAATCTATTGCACCTTTGTTTTTCCACATTTTTATTAGAGTAAACTACGGTTTTAGTCCTTGTGATTTGGTCTAAGTATCGTTTTTAGTCCAATAGTTTAAAAATTACGATTTACATCTAATAGTTTCACCATTTGTCTCATTTTTAACCAATCCACTAACCTTCATCTATTTATTCTGTTAAGTTAAGGTGAAAAGACAAAAATACCCTTAAACTAATTATGTAATTTATTAACATTTTTAATAGTTGAAGGATCATTTGTATAATTTATTTAAAATAATTAAAATAATACAAAAAAACCTTATATACAGATTTTAAGTTGAAGGTTTATTCTGCCACCACCACCACACCCCACACCACCGCCACTGCCACCACCACACCCCCACCACGCCAACCCACCCCACCACTGCCACAAGCTTTACCACCACACCGCCGCCGCCCTCTCCATCGACGTTCTCTCTCAGTCTTTCTCTCTCTAATCCTAGATCTACTACTAAAAAAAGTGAAGATTTCTGTTTCCCAAAATTGATGTTTCAAGTTGCTGTAACCAAAGATTCAATATCTTTTCAAGATGTAAAGAGGAGAGATTGATGGCATCTAGAATTAGGGTCCTTGGTTCAGAGGAAAGAGGCGTTGTTCATCCCTACCGTTGTTCAGAGGAATTAGGGCTACTGGTTCAGAGATTGATGGCATCTAGAATTCCTGTTTCCCAAGATTTCTGTTTCCCAAAATTGATGTTTCAAGTTACTTGGAAACAAAGGTGTTGTGGGAATAGGCTTGACCTCGCCGGAGAGAGTAGAAAGAGAGTTCAGGTTAAAAACCCCTCCCCCTCCACTGTTCATCCCTACCGCAAGCTATCTTCAACGCTGAAACCCAAATCAAAAACTTAAATCTGAAGATGATGAGAGAGGAAGCAGAGAGGTACGATCGAGGTGAGATTTGAAGCTCGCCGCCACCAGAACCCCTAACTGCTGCTGTATAATTTCTGGCGAAGAGAGAAATAGAGACGGGGAATCTGAAAAGGGTTGGTGGTGGTGGAGAAGTGTTTTAATATATGTTTTTTTTTATTATTATTAAGGGTATTTTCGTCTTTTCATATTAACTTAACAAAATAAATGGATGGAGGTTAGTGGATTGGTTAAAACTGAGACAAATGATGAAACTATTCGATGTAAATCACAAATTTTAAACTAAAAGTGGTATTTAGACCAAACCATAGGGACACCAAGATTAGAACCTGCACGGGCAGAGCCCACATGATTTCTAGTCATGTCCGATAACCACTCCGGCATGTTCACATATTTGAACAAATCCTAAAATAAATTAATTAAAATACTATTTGAAAAGAATATCAAACACAATTATTAAACCTTGAGTTACGGTGCATTCTTTGTTTTTGTTTTTCACATCAACTATACTACGGTTACGATGAAGTAACAAATAGTAACTAGAACATCACTAAGGTATGTTGACTTCGGTAATACCAAGATCACAACGAAACATGTAATGATAATCATGAGTGACGTATCCAGAAATTTTGTTGAGAGAGTGCAAAAGGTGTTCGGCCAAAACAAGTCGAGTAAAAAAACTCGGGTCAAAATGGGTTGGTAAAAACTCGTGTTGGGTCAGGTCACAGGTAACAACGAGCTCGAGTCAGAACATGTCCATTTATAGTAGGTGTAATCTGGTTTGATTCAAAACGGGTTTTGACCAAAAACAAGTGCCAACAAGTTTATGCAAAACTAGGTCTTTTGGTTGACTAAGGAGTTTCGTTCAGTAACGTCTCTTTACTTACTCTCAAAATGTTAATCGATCAATCATCAACAAGTTTATGCAAATTAGATAATCAACAACTTATCTTTTATTATTCAACTTATTTTACTTTTTATTATTACTTAATTAGTATTTAACAGATAATTGATAAAATAATGCATAATAATTTAAACATAGAAAGACCTTAATATATAAATAATATTTAGTTCCTAAAAATATAAAGATAACAAAAAACAAAATAAATAAAAAATAAATAATTAAATAATATAAAAGTAAAAATGGAGGTTATTGAGGTAGCCACTAGTAGTATAGGGGATTCTTTTGTGTTGTTATCTCATCTTAGGCAAAGGGGAGTACCCACCAATTTCTATATTTTCACACCTCTTCACGTCAACGTCACATCAGATTTTACAGTTTTTTCACGTTCTCCATATTAGAGGGAAATGGTTTCACATTTTCACACTGCAACGTCATTTTCTTTTTCTAATTTAATTTAATATTAATTTTTTTTAATAATTTACAAAGAAAATAATAATAAAAAAAGAAAACAACATTAATAATAATAAAATAAAATAACATTAATAATAAAAAAAGAAAAAATACATTAAAAACTTAATAATAAAAATAGACTTTAATTGTTGCCCAAGTCAAGATGGAGCACCAAATCTTGACGAAGATTGTTGTGTATCTCACGGTTGCGTTTATATTGTCCGTTAACACTTTGTTGGGCCTCGCTAACTTCCTCTAATCCAAGTGTCGCTTCAAATTCTTCTTCGTTGAACTCGCAAATTGCCCGGCCATCATCTTCAATGATCATGTTATGTAGGATGATGCAAGTGTACATTACACGTGTTATTCTTTCGAGCTTCCACGCACGTGCCAGATTTTTCACTATTTGAAATCTTTGTTTTAGTACACCAAAAGCGCGTTCAATGTCTTTTCTTGTCGGCGTTTGAAATATTTTCTAGCTTCATCTTCCGGATACGAAAACGATTTCACAAAAATAGCCCATTCGGGATAAATACCATCAACGAGATAATACCCGTGCTTGTATCTTGTATCTCTAAGATCAAAAGAACTATCGGGCGCGGTTCCTATATAGAGGTGATTAAATTTGGAAAAAAAATGTTTTTATCCGTTGGGTAACGGCTCAATGCCACCCAACGGCTCCTTTCCAGCGTGCAAATAACCACGGGAAGTGACCACGAGCGTGGACCACGACCAGCGGGAATGGTGTTCCACGCTGGCCACGCCGCCAGCTCAGCCTCCACGGCTGTTTCACGGGGGTAGTCCCCTCGGCCTTGTGGTCTTTAAAATGTAGAAAAAAGATTTATATAAAAAATAACCCAATTAAGTTATTTAAATATATTTAGTCTACCGCATTCTTTCTTTGTCCATCTGGTTCTCCCCATAGCAGGAGCGTTCTTCTCCATTTCTACACGTTCGAAAACTAGGTGCCCACACTCTTTTTTTTTCTTCATCTGGTTTTGTCACGGTTGTCATGGGTGCCAAAATATTTTTTGCAAGGGTGCCTCTTAAATTTTTAGGTCATTTTAAATGAAATAAACAAGTTTATTTTGGGTTTGAGGGGGTGCTTTCCCACCCTCTGGGTCTGCCCTTCATAATCGTAGTCTCATATCATATGTAAAATCATATTTTATACTTAATCTCATTCCTGAAAGGTACCTGTTACTCATTATTCATTATGTTCATGGGTTTCCTTGTGTGTATCAGTTATAAACGTTTATGACTTGGTTTGCTTAAAAATTATCGGATGGATTCTCATAACCTTAAACTTAATATTAAACTCAAAAACCGACTTGAAATACCAAATGTTCAACTACACTTCTAAAAATTCTATATTTTAATAATTTTAAATTTTTAACAACTTTAAAATACTATGTAATATATTTTTAAGAATATATTGATATATTAGGTTTTAATGTAGGTAAATGCGTATGTGTTGATTTCAGGTAATTGAATGAGTATCACCTAATACCATACTCGTACTAATGTTAGAGTATATCGAATACCAAATTGTGTCAAATTTAATACAATTTCATACAATTAAGTTATTTTCCAAATAAAGATGAGATATTGTATATGCATGCATCAGTGTTTAACCTATTCAAATACTAACAAAAAGCAAATAGCACATCTCTTATGCACTCTTTACAAGTGCTCAATGCAATGATGACATCACCAGTCATCATCAAGTTTACTCTCTCATTAAATTTGTTTTCATGTGCCATGATGTAATAAATAAATAATAAAAAGATTATTTATACTTTCTGATAGTTGACCTCTAATCCAACTATCTTGAAAATTGTTGCACATATATCATACACAATGAACTTTTTATTATTAAGCTAATTCTTAGATTTTTTTATTTTCTTTTCTTTTCCTTTCGTTTTTTACTTTTATTTTATTTTATTTTATTTTATTTTATTTTATTTTATTTTTATTTACGTTTTCAATGTTTTAACGTACATTATTTTCATAAGGTGAGTGCTAATATATCGTTGCATCTTACTAATTTTTTTCTACGTTGTCAATCTGCTGCAGAGCTTGGGTGAAAGAATATCTAACATCTTTTATAAAACATTTTTTTTCGTTTATAGCATGTTTTGTAAAATTCTAAATATACAATTGCGACGTACTAACTTTTATCTAAGATTCGATGTGAGTTTCGTTTAAAACGAAGTTGCGCGTGATGTTGTATAAGTTGTCTAAGCACTTACGTACAACGTTGTTATTTTTTTTTAACTCTTTACTTTTTTAAAAAAAATTGTTTGCTTTCGTTTTTTTATATTAAGTTTCGAATGCGTTTATTTATTTCGTACACCATGATTTTTTAACTGATTCGTTTTTCTATATAATATCTTTAATATTATCAACACTCTATTAAATGTTTTTTTTTTTTCTGTATTGCGTGTTTTAACATGCCGCTACGTGTGAATTAGCGCGCCGCAACGCGTGTGGCTCTTCAAAGACTTTGATTCGTTTAATCTTTTTTTTTTGCTTTTTCATAGACTTTGATTTATCTAACGATTTACCTTTCATCTTTTTTTTATAAAGTTCGAAGTCGTTTAGCGTTTGTTGTTAACATGTCTCGGCGCGCGGCGGCCGCAATGCGCTGGGTAAATTACTAGTTTCATATATGAGACATAGCTACAGCAAAAAGGTATACTATCTGCCATGCATTTTGTTGAATAACTAGGTTGTTCTTACCCGCGCATTGCGGGCGGAACGAACTTGTTTTGCCATGTGATGCTAAGGGTTAAAAGGGCAAGCCCCTGTGTTAGACAGACTCAATGAAGATAAATGTGAACAACAAATGCAGGTTTTCATTTGATGAGGGAAACATGATCTGAACTTTGAAGGTAAGGTTAATTAATAAAAATATGTTGACTCCCCCGCAAAATTGGTCATTGATTATTAGTTTTTACAGTTTTTATCAACTGCTGTTAAAAAGTAATCACAAAATAAAAATTAATTCTATTTGGAAGTATGATTTACATACAAATGCATCAACAATTCTCTTTCTTTTGCAACATTTACTTTATTGAAATAAAATAGGCTGCACATCAGGTTTTTTTAATTGGTTTGCACCTTCATATTACAAACTCATAAATTCATAAGACAATCTCCACTTTCAATAGGAATGTCATGAGTCTAGATAACCATATCATACCCTAACCACACTTTTGTGACATTTAAAACCCAGTAACACACCTAGGCGTGTCATTAGACCAAATCACGCCATAAATATAATCACACCTCAATTGATTTAAGAACAGAAAACACACATAATTAACAGAAAAACACCATAATCCCATCTTAGTTCTTTTTTTTTTTTTAAATATAAACACACCATAATCCCATCCCCTTGAGCTATAAATTTTAACTAGATTTTTCCGCTCCGCGCGTTGCGGCGGGGAATTCTCATGTGCATACAATGGAATACCATGACTCAATACATTCATTTTACCTATACATACTCGTACTTTCCTTTTCTTAACATCCTAAAATGGTAAAAAAAATTGGTCATACAAAGGTTCACTTGAACAAACAGTTTTGATATGTGTGTGTGGATGATCATTATTTGGTTTCAGGAGGTGCTAGTTGCTCATATTTCTCAAGAGTGGCAAGGGCTAACTCAATGGTTAGAATAATTATATCTTAAAGTAACCTAACCTGATTAAAGTAAATATCATAAAGAGAGCTTCCCCTTTCAGTTCAAGTAGTTTCCTTGAATAGGGGCTTATTGATAAGGCGTCCTTAATATCTTCCAAAGCAGTAGTTGTTGAGTTGAAAGGTTTATGTTGCAGAAGTTCAAGCAACTTGTTGATATAATTAACTACTTTGCCAGTAAAAACCCCCAAATCAGAGGCCGGTAAGAACCTCAATAGTAAGCCTTCTATCCAAGGAAACCATTCCAGAATCCAAGCACTTCTTGTAATTGTATAATGCATCATTAATATCTCCACAAAGCAGATGGCGGCTAAGAAACGCAAACCGTAAGTAAGTAAAAATTGTGCAATTAAGGCATGGGAGAACCAGTAACAGAAAAAAATATCTTTACAAAAATTATGCTTTATTAAAATGAGCCACTTTAATACTCAATAAGGAGAGTGCCAGCTTTTACTGCCAATTAGTTTATGATTTACGTGAATTGAATTGAAGGCAAAAGAGTAGAATCCTAAGCAAAGGAAAAATGCAACCTTCTTACCATTAAATTCATATTCCCAAATGTTCAGAAAACATACAGTTCTCAAAGTAGGTTATTCGCATGTGTATAACTTGAAAAGCTCAAATCCTAATCGCATAAATAACCTGCACAGTCAAAGCTATCATAACAATATGTTCTGTTATAAATCTGAATAAAAAAATATATATAATACCTTGCAGAGTCTAAGCAATTATACTGGCACACGAACACGCCTGGCTTGCCGTCCACTTTGTACCTCCTTTCTTTGTCACATATATGAAATCAAAGGAAACGAAATGCTTAAAACCGTAATTAGGAAAAAAAAACAACAATTCACACGTACCTCGTTCAAATGACGAGTGTTGAGGAAGAAACCTAAAAAACTGAAGAAGCCATATACCTACAAAAAAGATTATCTTCAAAGCTGTATAAACAAAAGGCAGGAAATAAACCCATTGAGAAATTCCATATAAGGATTTCAATCTTTCCCTAAACTTATGAATATCTCGAAGAATATAAAAATTACCAAAACTGATGCTCTTGACCGATAGTCCAAGCTTCATAGCAGATAGGGCAAGAACTGCTCTCATGCCTCTCCAGCATCAAGTTGACCGCCAGACTGAAGCTTCGTAACATGTTGACGAAGACTTTCGAACCGAGGGAGAGAAAGCAAACCCCTCCTACACATGAATCTTCAGTTAATATAACTAAAACAGTCACAAAGTTCCCTTATATTCCCCAATTACTCCCATTTGAACAACTTAAAGGTAGTGTTTCTGTTTGATCCATTTTCGATTAAAAACCACAGATTTAGATATGCAAACACCATCACCTTGATCAAGTCCATCTTCCCACACTAATAGAGCAATATTGCGATTCAAATAATCAAAATGATAAAAAAAAAATGCTTGTAAAACTGTAAAACCAAACCAAACCAAACGTACCCAGTATAATCCCACACATAGCTAACGCTATTAGTAGGGTCTGGGGAGGGTGTGATGAGGGCAAACCTTACCCCTATCCCAAGGGATCTCTGGCTGCTCCCGTTTAGACCCCCGGCTCCATGGGAAAGAAAAAGATAAAAATATAAATAAAATTAATGAGTAATAAAGTAAAATAAATCTAACAGTAATCTAGCAATTAGCAGTGTATGACTAGAGTATATTAGTCACAAGAAACACAACACACCTACAAGAAACAAGACATACGCAAAATCTTTGCTAAACAACTCTACTCTCCCACACAACGGGTCACTCATCCTAAAACCCTAATACGACGTCTCCATGAAATCCTATCATTGATCATGTCCTCTGAGAGGTGTAAATCTAGCAAATCAAGCCTAATCCTCTCATCCCACGTTAATTTCGGTCTCCCCCTGCTCCTTTTCCCCTCTACAACGAGAGTTTCCACCGTTCTCACTGGATCTGTGCTCTGTCTCCTCTTGACATGTCCAAACCATCTCAATCTTCCTTCTCTTATCTTATCTGAGATACATGTGACTCCCAATCTCTTCCGAACAACTTCATTTCTTATTCGGTCCTTTCTTGTGTGTCCACACATCCACCTCAACATCCTCATCTCAGCTACATCCATTTTTCGAGCTTGTGTCTTCTTGATGGCCCAACAATCGGTTCCATATAGCATCGCTGGGCGAACTGCTACCCTATAAAATTTACCCTTTAACCCTATTGGGAACCTCTTGTCGCACAAAACACCTGAGGCCGCTCTCCATTTACACCAACCAGCCTGCACCCGATGGACTACATCATTGTCGATGTCCCCGTTACTCTGGATGACAGATCCTAGATACTTGAACTTCAGTGTCTTAGGGACAACCCCACCTTCAATAGAAATCTGGGTCTCCTCGTCGACGTTTGTACCACTAAAGTTGCAGTGAAGGTACTCGGTTTTAGATCGGCTTATCTTCAAACCTTTGTGCTCTAAGACTGTTCTCCATTCCTCTAGTCTGTTGTTCAATGTCTCTTTACTTTCTGCAATCAACACGATATCATCAGCAAAAAGCATGCACCATGGAATTGCATCTTGAATCGACTTTGACAACTCATCCAAAACTACTGCAAAGAGAAAGGGGCTTAGTGCCGACCCCTGGTGAACTCCCACTTCCACCGGAAAAAAGTCTGTATCCCCCACGGGTGCTCGAACGCATGTCTTAGCCTCATGATACATATCCCTAATTGCCTCAATATATTTACTAGGGATCCCTCTTCCCTCCAGACTTTCCCAGATCAATCTTCTAGGCACACTATCGTACGCCTTTTCAAGATCGATGAACACCATATGTAAATCATGTTTCTTCTCTCTGTACTTTTCCATTAATCTTCTTAAAATGTGTATCGCCTCCGTAGTGGACCGGCCTGGCATGAACCCAAATTGGTTTGCTGTAACCTGGGTTTGTCGTCTAATCCTTGTATCTATAACTCTTTCCCATAATTTCATTGTATGACATAGGAGCTTAATCCCCCTGTAGTTAGCACAACATTGAGCATCTCCTTTGTTTTTATATAGGGGTACTAAGACACTACGCCTCCACTGATCTGGCATCTTCCCGGTTTTGAAGATATTGTTGAACAGTCTTGTCAACCACTGAACGCCTTCCTCTCCCATACACTTCCACGCTTCAATGGGTATGTTGTCTGGACCGACTGCCTTAGCTCTTCCCATCTTCTTAAGAGCACTCCTCACTTCTTCCTGTGTGATATTTCGACAATAACAATTATTTCGTTGACTGGATTGAGTAGTGGGATTCTCCGTTATGGCTAGACTTGGTCTACAACTGTTGAAAAGGGTGTAGAAATAGTTTTGCCATCTCAGCTTGATGTCTCGTCCCTTTACCAAAACTCTTCCATCATCTTCCTTGATAAACTTCACGACCCCAAGATCTTGTCTCCTACGCTCCCTATTTTTGGCAATCTTAAACATATGATGCTCCCCTTCCTTGGTGTCTAGTTTTCTATACATCGTTTCATAGGAAAAATTCTTTGCCTCACTCACTGCCTTTTTAGCTTCCCTCTTTGCCTGTCTATAGTTCTCCCGTAGTGTCATTATCTCCTCTCCATTACTGCACTGCAACATCTCTTTAAAGCGTTGTTGCTTGTCCTTTATCTTGCTCCGCACCTCCTCATTCCACCACCAAGACTCCTGATGTCCTCTTGTTGCTCCCAATGTGACTCCGAGGGTTTCCTTTGCTGCCTGCGTAACAGTGGTTGCCATAGCAACCCACATCTGGTTTGTGTCGCCATCCTTAGTATTTGTGTTCATCGCCATGACTTTATCTTTAAACAAATTGATGTTTTCGTCCTTCAAATTCCCCCATCTGATCCTTGGTTTATTTTTTCTTCTCCTCTCCGCCACCCTTTTTCTCAAGGTAAAATCGGCCACCAACAGACGATGTTGGGTCGCTACTGACTCTCCTGGAATTACCTTGCAATCCTTCCACCAATTGCGATCCCCTTGTCTCATCAGGAAATAGTCGATCTGCGTGTTGCGCCCCCCGCTACTAAAAGTAATCAAATGTGATTCCCTCTTTATAAAGAACGTGTTTATAATACCAAGATCATGCGCAAGCGCAAAGTCAAGAAGCTCCCTACCATTATCGTTTCTAACACCATAACCAAAACCTCCATGAACCATCGGAAAACCATCACTCTCCTTACCAACCTGACCATTAAAATCACCTCCTAAGCATATTTTCTCCTGTCTAGGTAATGACCTCATTACTCCGTCTAAACTACCCCAAAAATCCCTCCTTTCTTGGTCTCCTAGACCTACATGTGGTGCATAAGCGCTAACAATTGCCACAAGTTCCTCACCAAGTACTACTCTCAACACCATGATCCTATCATTATATCTTTTCACTTCCACCACATTACCGTGCAGTTCTTTAGCAACTAGAAAACCCACCCCATTTTTTGTTCCATCGCAACCAGAATGTAACAGTTTGTAGCCATTACACTCACCCCCCCTTTGACCCTTCCACCTAGTCTCCTGAAGGCAAGCTACCTGAATCCTATGTTTTCTAAGCACGTCTACTAACTCTAACAACTTACTAGTTAGGCTTCCTACATTCCAAGATGCCAAACGTAACCTATACCCCTTATGGTTAGCACTAGATGCACCCCTCTCCCCTGAACATGATCTCAAGGAGACATTATTCCACCTACCGTCTATGTTTGAAATAATACACAAGATGTATTTATTTTTATTTTAACCACAGTTAAGCAAATAGAATATTTATTTTTATTTTAACCACAGTTAAGCAAATAGAATAGACAAATTGCTCATTAATCAAACAGATGCAATACGTATATGCAACAGTCAAAACAAAAAACTGGGTATGTCTCTCCCTGTGAATCAAGAACAATTGCTGGTCCTCCTAACCCAGACCAAGAATGCCTAAGCATGCAATTCGTGTAACAAGAAGGTAAAACGGACAGAAATAAAGGAGTTGGAACGAACTAACCCAATTGCGCCCAAGTTAGGGTACTCCTTCCTATTCCACCTTGGTATCACCGTCAGTAGAACTATGGTTTTAGACCGCAGGTCTCCTCCTAGTCTTGAATCGGACTCGCAGCGGTGGCGATAATCGCGGTGCGGCGGGGCTGATTTCAGACGACGGTGTAGCGGTGAGGATGATTTAGTTGATCTTTACTCCTTAAAATGGTTAGAATATGCTTCTTCTTTACTTCAATGAACCCAAAAGTGAAAACCCCCAAAATGAGAATCTAGGATTCGTCACTTACACCTCAGATTTCTCACTACTTGCTTCCCAAAAAATAATATATCGGAAAGATCTTGAAAAAATCTGATCGAAGAGAAATCGTGTTGAAATCAACGAACGATTCTCACTTTTCCGATTGATTTCTCGGTGGAATTTTGAAAACAAATCAAAGCTCACTTTTCCGACTGATCGGAGGTTGGAGAAGAAGTTGCAATCTCGCCTGTTGAATGTATGACATACTATGTTGGATGTAAAAAATGTAATAGGAAAGTGCCAATAAAAAAACCTTCTCCTTGTAAAACTGTAAAAAAAAAATGTAATAACCTGGCACTTGAGACCTAAATTTCCCCAAATTACCGTCTCGGGTTAGCTTAGCCGAGCACCTTTTCAAAAGATGTCCACCTGATTTGAGGAGCAAAAGCAAAGGAAGACGAACTTGGGTAAGCGAGAAGCTTGAACTGTCCATAGAATCATCTACGGTTCTACACTCAAATTCACAATTCAATCATGCAAGTATCTCTAACTTTGATCACATGATCATATTCCTAAACACAATAATCACTGTGAATCACAACAATGATCTCAAGAATCCTAATTTTAAAATTCTATCCTAAATTCAGTAAGACAATATAGAAACTAATTATATCAGTATTTAAGCATCAAATTCAATTATGCAAGTATCTCCAACTTTGAGCATTACTTCGAATCATAACAATGATCTCAAGAACCCTAATTTTAAAATTCTATCCTAAATTCAGTAACACAATACAAAAGTGATAATTAATCAATAAAATTATACATTAACCAATGAAGATAACATCACACTTGGACTCACCAAAGGCCATCTTATTGAACCATATATTGCAATCACAAAAAAACGTTAGTACGCAGAAAAACATGATGCATATAATAGGAATAAAGAAAGTGAAACCTATACATACCCAAAAGAATTGAGCTCCACAAAACCTATTGAACACTCCGACCCTGTGTGAATCATTGATTTTTTGTTTCTCACTGTATATTCAAGGCCAAGAGTGTAGTTTTTCTTTTCCTTTACAGAATCAAGCGGTGATGATAGAAACGATGGGACAGAGAGACTGATGTTAAGGGGTGTTTTTGCAAAAGGAATTTGATTAGGGTTTCTGATATTGGATGCAGATAAGATCGCGCAGGACACCCGTACATGGAGCTTTGCAGAGTTCAACCCTTTGGTTAATGTTTACTTGTTAATAGAGGGAAGCCCCCTGGTCTGGTATCCAACGGTGGCGGTGGTGCCACTTTGAAATTGGGATTTCGATTTTTTCTTCGATTCTGAGATGAGACAGAGAAAGAGATAGGAGCAGGATATGATCTGGAGCCATTGAGCGAGGTGGTAGCATCAACGTCTTACACGTGGTGACCCTGGGTTTACCATTCTACTCTTTACTGTTCATAAACGTTTGTGTTTTAAAAGTTTTTGGTAATAGCTGTCATTTAACAACGGAGTATACAATCACAAACAGAACAGTTTGACCAGTATATGGTAAATATTTTTGTAACACATTAACCTATTTCTTATTAAGGCACCCATATACCTAGCTAGCTGAGGCGTTACACATATATAAATTTTAAAAAAAGATAACTTTAAAAAACTGAGAAATGGGTATTTGGTTTTGTGACATGTTGGAGAGGGGATGATAGTGAAAGTCGGAGGATGCAGAAGACGACCTGTTGGAGATGCCGTTGTGTTCCTCCTCTTGACCTTGAATTAGAGTCGGAACACGGAAGCCGTGGTGGAAAGCTAGGGCTGGCTGTTGACAGGTTAAAACCGATTGCTTTAGCTCCAAACACAGTTTCCCTGTCGATCGAATCATTCCCGTATGATTTAACCATTCAATTTTGCATACTACAGATGTTTCGTCATCATCCCCAATTCAATCAACCATTCCCAACACCACCACACCTGCTGCGCACCGGGTTCTAGCATCGCAACCGTCAAGGACGATCGAAGGCCAGCCGGCGTCCTCCGTCGTAGAATCTCTCTTCGGCGCTGTTCTTTTCTCTCCTGGTCCGTTTTCTCTTCATAGACCACCGTCGTATCTGTTCTCCACCATCGAACCAACGCCCCACCACCGGCCTTGATTTTAGACGGCGATCCCCTATTTTCTTTGTTGATATCTCCTTCTCTCTCTGTCTCTTGTTTCTAAGCAATGTTTTCAGAACCGGACCGGTAAGCAGACCGGTCGGACCGGATTTAAGAACCGGACGACGTCATAAATATTATAAAAATATATCAGTCTAAATAGCTTTTAATCCTTTCAAAAACCACCAACAAGTCAATTCCAATAATTCTAAACTAACAATTACCTACGAAATAAGAAGCCAAGAGACTTAAAAAAGATTAAAAAAAATAAAAATAGTCAAGCGGTTCAACCGGTCCGACCACCCGGTTTCCGGTCCGACCGCCGGTTCAACCAGTCCGACCGCCGGTTCGCAGCAGAAATGGTTCAACACATGTAACCGGACCGGTCAGACCACCGGTTCCCTGTCCGACCGGCCGGTCCGGGTTTCAAAACATTGTTTCTAAGCAACTGAGACATATACATACAGCAACTGTATGCATCAACTGTGTGAGAGAGTATGTTCACCAAGTTGGTTTTTGTAGTATCTAAATAAAATAATATTATATAGGTACTAAAATGTATTATAAACAATATTTATATACTAACTTTGAGAATTTTATCATGTTATACAACATGACATACATGAAAAAAATTTATGTTAAACAGGTTACCTATTTTAATTGTAATCAAAATGCCATATTTTTTAGTCAAACTGGTTTTTAATAATTCAAACTATGACTCATTGGCTGATAATAATCCAAACTAACAGTTTGGCCGGTGATAATTCAACTTTCATTTTTGTTGTCAATGGCAGTCCCAGTAACATAATCATCATAGATTTACACTCGATTTACACTTATTTTCGCTCAAAATGACGATTTTAAATTAAATAGAGAAACTTACAAGCGAAATCAAGTGTGAATCGAGTGTAAATATATAATGATTGTGCTACTGTTAGTTAAGATTATTATCAGCCAATATGTTTTGCTTTGGATTATTAAAAACCAATTTGCCTATTTTTTTATTATATATAAATTTTACTTAAAAAAATAAATAAAATTTAGGGTTATTTTTCTACAAAGAAAAATTATGAAACATTATCTATATTTACTCGGTTTCATATGATTGGTCATAATAAACAAACCTAAATACGACCTATATATTTACTCGTGTCAAAGACCCCTAACCCAAACATACTTAAAACCATGTAAAACAGACATGACCCATTTAACCCCTTTATCCAAATGAGTCAAATGGGTTTTGAGGGTTGTGAATAAGTTGTAATAAATTTGTAAACTGTTGTAATAAAGTTGTAAACGGGTTAAATGACACCCAGATCAGTTTCCACTTGTCAGTTGTCATTGACTCATTGTCAGATATTTGAACACCCCTAGATCGTCCCTCTTGCAAATTGAATTCAAAGCAGGTTTTATTCAAACAAAAAAAAATCAAGAGATGGTGCAGATCAAGATCAAGAGTTAAAATCTGGTAACAAATTATTAAAATTCTATGGACATAAGAACAAGTACTTATTAGGCAGCAATGGGGTCGGTAGCTTGGTTCAGCCAGGCCTTCTCGGATTCATTGAGGTATGGTGCAAGGATATCTCTACATTTCATATGATAGTTGTTCACCCATTTTATTTCTTCAGGCAGCAGAAGGCTCGCATCAATCAACTTTGTCTGATATGGTGCCTGTAGTACAAATAAAAACAGATAATTTAGGGTTGTAAACGAGTCGAGCCACTCGTGAGCTACTTGTGATTGGCTCACTAAAAGCTTAAACTAGGTCAAGCCCGAGGTCGAGCCTAAATTACAGCTCATTTAATAAACGGGCTCAATGCCATACTTCATATACCGAGCTTGACTAGGCTCACGAGTGACGAGCCTAAACAAATTATATATATATATATATACATATATATATAGGGGCATGTTCTTTTGAGAACCAACCATATGTTGAGAACCGAAAGAACCGCACAAAACGTGTACATATCGCTTTAGTGAAAAAAAGTAAAATTCAACAACAATGTTTTATTTATCTCTTCCCATTCTTAGTTTGAGTTTATCTCCTCTCTCCTGAATTTTTTTAAGAAAAGTATAAAAATATGCATATATGCATTCATTTGTGCATATAGTGTGAGTGCATATATGCATTTAAAAAAACGACCATAAATTCGAGGTCTTTTAAAACCAAACCTTAAACATATTGAAATGTACATGAATTCTAGTCAATTTATATTATAAATAGAGGAAGAGTTAATGCGGTTCTCACGGTTCTTAACATATTGTTGGTTCTCAAAAGAACATACCCCTATATATATATATATATATATGGTTGCGCCACATGTCGCAATTTTGTGGGCCCAAAATTCTTTTTCCCGCTTATTTTTTCTTTATTACTAACTATTTAATATTTCCTTTATTAATTCCTAAATCTTCATTTTAATATTTCATTTAGAATTCCTAAATCTTCATTACTAACTATTTAATATTTCTTTATTCAACCAGTGTAAAACACGGGTTTCTAACCTAGTATATATATATAAATGATAAAATTAACTAAATAATATATTTTGTGTTATATATACACAAAAAAAATTATAATTATATATTATACGAGCCAAACTGAAGCTTGAAAAATTATACACGAGCCGAGCTGGAGCTTTAGACATAGAGCTGGGTTCGAGCTTGAGTTCTCATAAGGTAAACTAGTTGAAGCTTGAGTTCTCTTTGGTTAAATGAGCCGAGCTCGAGCTTAGGCGAGCACGGGCTAAGGTTAGGCGAGCACGGGCTAAGGTTAGGCGAGCACGGGCTAAGCTCGGCTCGTTACACCCCTAAAGCATATCAAAGCACAACCGAATCGCTTATTAAATAATTCTTTTAGATCAAAAAACATGCAAGAAAGAGAAGAAAAAAAAACAATACAAGATTAAACAAACTTACCCATGTTATGTGCTCAAATTCCAAGTAACCTTTGTTAGCATAGTTAAACTGTGTTGCTGCCTCCTTGATTATAAGAACGTTTTCCAATCGTATACCGAACTTGCCATCCTCATAGTAACCAGGTTCTGGAAATAAAGTCCAAGCATAGTAAGATCTCAAAACAGACATAAACCACTAGGTTTACCAACCTGAAGTTATTTAAGTTTTTATATAATTGGAATATTTCTTTTTAAAAAACCGAGACACCTTAACAGCCAAAACAAAGAAGAAACAAGATAAAATGGAAGTCAATATGCAATACGAACCGTCTGTCACAGTCATTGAAGCTTGCAGTGGGACATTCAAACCGGGTCTGAAACTAATTGAATGCGGTCCTGTTCAATAAGCATATGCGCAATAATGCGTTTTTAATATGTATATATGTAGATAAAGATAAGGCATTTTTAAACTTACCTTCATGTACATTTAAGTACGAGCCTATCCCATGACCAGTTCCGTGTCTGTAATCAAGACCATACGACCATAAAGGAACTCGAGCAAGAACATCTAGAGCATGACCTGTGGTTCCATTGGGAAAACGTGCATTACCCAAAGCAAAATGGCCCTTGAGAACCTACTTGAAACAAAATGAATTAGCATCCTCAATGACTTAATAAGGTAAAAAAAAGATTATTAAATAATAATTATTATTATTAAAACAGTAAAATTAAAAGGTAAGCCCGACGAACCGCAGTATAACATCTTTTTTCATGTTCAGAAGGCTTTCCGAAATGAACAGTCCGAGTTATATCCGTTGTCCCATCCAGATACTTCAAAGAATAACAGCATAAAATAAAAATGGTGAATTATTTAAAATATATATATATATATATATATATAATTTAATAAATAAAAACTGGATGGGAGTTGTGAGAAGACCTGAGCACCAGAATCACAAAGATACATGCTATTTGGATCAAGTTCTGCGCATGTTTTAGCTTCGGGTCCATAATGAATAATTGCCCCATTTGGACCAACTGATGAGATAGTTGGAAAGCTCAACCCTCTGAAATGCTACAAATATACCAAACAAAATCTAATCAAGTGAAACAACATGAAAATTTAATAAACTCCATTATAATATTAGTTCAAACAACCACAAAAATAAAAAAAACAAAAAAACATGAGAATTTAATAAATTATACTACCTCTTTCGCTGCACGGAACTCCTCTAGCTTATCACTTACCGACACTTCTGTCAGTTTTGCATCTCCCCTGCACGGAACTCTACACGTGAACTTTCAATGGATTACACACAGTAATTATGTTTACATTTAAAGAATAAAAACATACAGGTGTTTTTTAGGATTTTGACTTTCTGACTCCTTGAAGTAGCCTGAGGCACCATAGATTTCCTGCATCTGCACATTTGTAGAAAGACAGATCAATTCAAAATAGAAACTAAAAATCGGATGATTTTATATATCCCCCTAAAACTTGCATAATATCATATTTACCCAAGAAAAATTCATAATATCAAATATACCCATTTTCATCCAAATTTATGACATTTATACTTATGTCAGCCTTGGATGTTAGGCTCTTGCATAATATTATCCAAATATGATATTATGCAAGTTTTAAGTGGGGGCATATGAAGTCCCCCTCCCCCCCCCCCCCAAAAAAAAAAGGTAAGAGATTGTGGTGTATCATATCTTTAAATTGACCTTTATCTTAAACTAACCCGAGACTTAAAACTGTTAAAAGCATACCTGCTTATCCAACCATGCAAAGTATTGCACAACAGCTGCACCATCCCGAATATGTGCATTTTTTAGCCCCTCCATCTCTACAGGATTCTAAAATTATAAGCAAACTGTTTAGCTACCAATAATCTCTTACAAACATAATTATAGCCCGAAAAAAAAAATATATATATATATATATATAGGGAATGGATTATTTGAGAACTCCTAAATATTGGGAGAACTCGCGAAAAAACCAATCAAACCATTTTTTTTTTGTTTTTGCTACCTTTATTATTAGAATACAACATAAAAAAATGAATTTATATATGTAAATTTACATGTATTCATATATTAAAAAAATGAACACATGTGTAAGTTTACAATTTACACCTGTATAAGTTTTTACCATTTACACGTGTACAAATTTTTTTAAGAATAATTTAGAGAGGAGAGATGAATTAATTGGAGAGATAAATCATTTTTTATGTTGTATTTTAATAATAAAGGTAGTAAAAACAAAAAAATATGGTTTTGATTGTTTTTACGCGAGTTCTCTCGGTTCTCAAGTATTTATGAGTTCTCAAGAGATCCTTCCCCTATATAAATTAGCAAACGTAGATAAGCCAAAATTATATAAATTACCTTCAGGGATTTTGGAAGGGCCAAAGGTGACGGTTGCTGGAGGACTTGGTCAGGGTTTAATACAGAATACAAAGAATAGCAGCAACGGGGATCAACCCAAATCTTATGGCTATTAACTTCTGTTTCACTTGCACCGTTTGATAGCGTGTCCTTTACTGATGTCAGCTGATTAGATGCAAGCAAAGCCACATCTGAGCTCACTGCACTGTAATCTTTTACTATGATTTTATTTTCCTCCATATAAGATTTAACCTGCAGAAAATAGGCATTTTCATAAGAGTAATCTGGAAAATAATAGAGCAGTATATTGTAAATAAACCTACCTCAGGAGACAACTTTCTTTCATCCACATAAAAGAAAGCTTCTTTTGTAGTTACAACAGCAAATGCATGAACAACAGGAGAATATGACACATCACTCCCACGAACATTATATAACCAAACAACCTGTTAACTAACTAATTAGCAACAAACATGTTGGAAAAGTAACATGTTACATGTCTAGCTGAAAGTATCACAACAAGTCAACATTGAACAAGAATCAATGTGAAGATGTAGCGTTACCTCATCAAGAGATGTAATTATTATCCCACGAGCTTTTTCCTTTTTGAGATTGTCACGCAAATCCTTTAACTTGTCTGAAACTGAACGACCAGAAAATTTCAGAGGATGAACATGAACAGGATTGATTTCAGCTTGTGGTTGATCCTTCCAAACTTCATCAACCAAGTTTCTGGTTGTGGGGACTAAATTTTGTTGATTTTTTGCAAACAAAGACTTCCATTTCTGTGCAGTTTCTACTGATATACACCAGAAATCAATTCCGATAGCTGAATCTTCAGGTAAAGTCTGGTTCAAAAATGGGTACTTCATTAGCTAAAAGACGGAAAGTGTGAAGCGCAGCCTTACCGCCTTGCTTCCATAAAGGCGCTCAGGCGAAGATTCCAACCAAAACTGAACTAAAACATCTAAAAATAGTCTAAAACATCTAAAAATGGCCTGGAACATGTCTAAACTAGACTATAACATGTTTAAAAATTAAAACCCCTAAAAATGGCTTGTTTATATTGTGCGTCTTGCTTAAAAAAGCTCTAGATTTTTAAGCCTCTTGCGCCTAGGCCCAAGGCTTACCCTTTGTGCCTTGAGTGTGCCTTGAGTGCGCCTTGAGCCTTTGACTACAACGTTAAACGTTACAAGCAAACACTAACAAAACTGCAACACATTCAATTCTTGGTGTCCTGTTGTTAGGGGTGTCTAGAAGCCAAGAAGTTGCAGGACTTACGGTGGATATCCATAAATCTACAGACGGATCTTCTCCCATACGCATAAGCTTCCATTGGTCATTTAATTGTTGTTCTGCCTGCAAAAAGTACCGTCCATCCGTCCAAAGCAGTGCTTCATTCTTTGTTACAAGCGCCAACCCTAAACAAGTAAGCACACAAGATGTAAGGGTTCAATCTTTGCAAGCCAGCAAATTCAAAATCCATCAAACATCTTGATTAAAATTAGAACTAACTGAAGAATTTCAAACTCAATGTGATTTCAAATTTAGACAATAACATTATTGATAATCAAAGATCAGAACTAACCAGCACTTCCAGTAAATCCAGAAACAAAGGCGCGCCTCTTGTCTCTAGCAGATACATACTCACTCTATATCATCATCCAACAAAAACACACACACACACAGTTACATAACTGAACAAATTAATCATCTGATCCAATAATACTCGTAACCAAATCAAGTACTGACGAATGCACTAATTATCATAATCAAACTCAAACTTCAACTACAAATTGAATGAAAGTATGAGAACACAACAAATCAACAATCGTCGAACGCACTTATGCTCTCGATCAATTAAATTTCATCTACGAATATTAAGATAAGGAGAGTTAAGATTAGACCTGATGGTAATCTTCTGACGGAACAACTAGGGCATCGAGAGGTGGAGTGTGTGACGCCATTAGAGATCTCAAAGCAGCAAGAGTGTCCGCCATGTTCGTTGTTGTTTCGAGATTTCAGTTAGGGTTTATGATCAGATAGATCGGTGAAGAAGAAAGACTTGTTTACTTCTGGTGCATTTCTGTTGGGAATAGAGAAATCTTAGGAGGTGATACGGAAAATATTTTATTTCATTATTGTTCTAAAAAATCCAAGACTATTTATTTATTTATCACTAATAATAAAATTGTTTTCTTTTGGATTAGGTGAAGAAAAAAACCAAATTAAGTTAACCGAAACCGAATTAACAAAAAAATTGACCCAAACTAAAAATCAACGGTTTGATTTTATATTTTTTAAAAAATGAAAATTACGGTTCGGTTTCGGTTTTATATTTTTTGAAAACCGAAAAAACCGAACCGAACATATACATATAAACTTTTATAATGTATTGTGTACATGCATATATGTATCACGCATATTTGTATTAATAATAAGTTAAGATTTATATTTGTTATTGAATTTATGGATTATAATGCTTATTTTTTAATGTTAAATATTTTATAAGAAACGAATAAATTATGAAGCCCAAAAATTTTAGGCTCAAATGTGTAATAATCGATTAATCTTTAGTTAACAAAAAAATGTGTAATAATCAATTAATCTTTAGTAAACAAAAAAAATTGTTCCAAAAAATTTAAGTTCAATCGGTAAAACCAAAAAAACTGAAACCGAACCCATGGTAAAAACCGAAACCAAATGGTTTTGAAAAAACAAAAAAAACCAAACTTTCGGTTTTTGTTTGATTTTACGCCAAAACCGAACCTAACCAACCCATGCACACCCCTAAAAGCAAACATTACATCTTTAATTATCAACAATTATCTTTTGGTTCTTCAATACATTTTCATATCATCATTGATTTGGTATGGTTTAACCTTAGTTAAATAATCATAATTTATAAATTTCTGATTATGATCATATATGCTTCTTCTATACTTATGTTTGTATAATACAAATAGAAAATATGAGAGAAAAACGCATTATCATCTCAAACAAAACAATCATGGTATAATGTTCATGTTGTTATCCTTTCCATGTTTTATTATCGTATAATCACTTCTTTTGTTTGCCACTTTTTGCGGTCAATCTCATTATTAACAAGGATATCATTACAATTTCCCCAATTATGTCCATGATCACAGTAAATGATGATAGAGGTGGTTGTCATTATCCTCATGGTGGTGGTCGTCATTATAGTGTTAAAATATTTGTATAATATATATATATATATATATTTCATGACACAGACCACCCGGGCTCTTCAAGGATGAACATATTATTATTTGGGGTGATCCAAGTGTACAAATGAAGCTTTCATTCTATTTCATATTAAAATAATAATAATAATAATAATAATTTAAATTTATAAATAGAAAATATTACTCAAATATATTAATTTATATAAAGTACTCAAATAATGTGAAATATTATATTTTTTTCTTAAAATTTTGAATCATGAAAAATACTTAAATATAATGTATTGTATTTATTTACATTATATTAAAAAACATATATAGTTTATTAAAATAAATACTTTAGCTATAAAATATAACTGCAGAACCCTATTTAAATGTATGGATTACAAACTAGAGTTTGTTTTTATAAATAAAAAATATTTAAAAACTAAAAGAGACATGACATGAATAAATAAACTAATATACCCGGTTAAATCTCACTCAAAGAGTAAGATTTGGAAAGGATGAGATGAGACTCAAAAAACTATGACATGAATACATAATGATAATTATAATGATTTATAACTATAGATGATTTAAAAGCATTTACAATGGCGGCACAAACGAAGGCGTTCTTCGATTCTACCGGGCAGTTGTGGAGAGAACAAAAGCTCGCCGGAAAACCCGCAGGGTTCTTCGTAAGTACCGGCACTCGGGCCGGCGGACAAGAGACCACCACATAAGTTCACCGCTTTTATTTGCAATTGAAATGTAATCAAACTATTTTCTTTATTCAATTAGAAAGATTCTTACCAATTGAGATAGAAATGCACGTATGTAGCTTAATAAAATCAAATTGATGAAGATCACCATGCATATATTGTAGTTTCATTTCCGTATATCATTTCATGCTTGATCCAAAGGTCGCAGCTCGTTAAAAAAAACTCAGTTCAAAATCGGCACGTTTGTAAACTAGCCGAGCCAGCTTAATTTGTAAACAAGCCAAACCCGAGCCAACGTAAGCTTGGGTCGTTGGCTCTCTCGTATGAATCGTTTAAACTAAAGCCTAAATTTTAATATATATAAATTATAACCTAAAGTTATAACATATTTTTTAAGCTTAAATTTCAGTGTCAGCCAAATATCCAAGTAGACCATAATCATATGATCATTTTGGCATTTTCTACTGAAGAAAACAAATATAAAAATATAGAAGAATTCAATAAATTATGTAGTTTATAAATTATGTATTATGTGTATGTTAAAAATATTATTTTTTGTTTTCATACATATCAATATTTGTGAAAAATATCAAATTTAAAAAGTTCTAAAAATAAACGAGTTCGCTCGAGCTCAACATTTCAGCTCGTTAAGATAAACAAGTGGAGCCCGATAACCTGGCTTGGCTCGGCATTTACAGCCTTAGTTTAGATCAACTCACAAACACTTTTTACTCACATGGACCACATCTTAAACTTTAACTATGATTACAAAAACATTATCATGAGAGGGGTGATCTAAATCTATGAATAAACGATTTCAAAGGTTATCTGCACTAAAAATAGACTTTGACTATATTCAACTTGTTTCACCATTTCTATTTTAGGTATGTTTTTTATTTGATCTTTGAAAGATAAAACACAACAAAAATTGACTCATTCTTAATAAACTGGTATAAACTGCATTTTGTCCCATCTAACCATCTTCTTTTCCTCTTTTCGGTTTGTTTTGGCAGTTCAACCGCAATCACACAACAGGCACACCATATGATGCTCGTTCCAATCAGGTGAACGTTTGGGGCAAGTATGTTCAAAATGGACTTGATCCGAGGGGGTATACCTTACCGTGTGCTGGTGTGTTTACTGGTGATCACTCGTGTACCAACTGATACATAATTAACACTTGCTGAACACCGAGGCAAGTACATGCCTGTAGAGGTGCACAAAAGGCGGTTTTTGAACCGAACCGGTTTCGAACCGGCCCGAACCGGTTTGGTCAACGCAAACACTAAACCGGTTTTGACCCAAACCGGTTCGGGTTAAACCGGTTTTGCAAGTATAAAATGTCGAACCTATTGAACCGGTTCAGGTCGGTTCTGGACCGGTTCGGGTTGGTGAACCGGTTTAAACCGGTTTTTTTTTAAAAAAAAAAATTTTAAAATAAATTAAAAAATATTACAACATTACAATACGAGAAAAAGAAAAACATATAGTTCAACGTTTATTCATATTGTAGGGGTTCGGAAATCACAAAACATTACAATATTAAACATTACAATACGAGAAAAAAATATATATATTTTTATTTTTTGGAGTTTTTTTGTTTAATATTAGCCGTCATTCTCGGAGTTACTAGTGGATCCTCGTAGTCTATCATCTTCGGCGAGTTCTTCATTTGTAAGTGGGCTCGCCAATCCTTGGTTAACCTCAGATTCGTGTATGAGTTCTTCAACTTCAATTTCTTCTTCAAGCGAAGCCCTATCTTGTCTCCTATCTACCGCATCCAAATGGTCTTTCAAGCAAATGCACATTTCCATTGCCACGGGAGTGAGTCTAGTTCTTCGAATAGATAAAACCCTGCCACTAAGAGAAAAAACGGATTCCGAAGCTACCGTGGAAGCTTGGACGGTTAGTAAATCACGGGCCATGGCGGAAAGGACCGGAAAAGTAGATTCGTTTCCTTTCCACCAAGCCAAAATATCAAAGTCCTCAAAAACATCCGGACTCATAAATGATAAAAAGTTTGTTCCCGTATACCTTCCGAGTTCGCTACTCGGGGTGGACCCTCTAGCCCGTTTAGTAAATTCATTTCTCATTTCGTTATACAAATTTAAGTTTACATTCCTCGAGCTACTACTTGATGCGCCCGCGCCCATCGTATCATGTGGGGTTTGTGTTGTACCATATTTATGTAAATAAATATCAAACAAATCTTGCAAACATTTGTTAAAATAAGTTTTTGTTACGGTTGAAAAATGAATATCTTCGGAATTCAAATCCAAATCGTAAGTTATTTTATCAATCAAGGTTTCAACACCGTAAACATTAATTGTAGGGTTTAATGCGGCGGCACAAGTTATAACCGGAGGCATTTCTTTAAAATATTTAACAAATTTTTCTTTCATCGGTTTTATCATTGTCGTAAAAAGAGTATTTTTATTTTCAAGTTCGGCTAATTTGTTACACATTAGAAATATTTGTTTAAGAGCCAAGGGACTTGTGGGGTAATAAACCCCGGATAAAAAAGTAGTGGCGGTTTTGAAAACTTCGAGCAATTCGGTTAAATTTTCAAGAATGTCCCAACTCGTAGACGGAAAACTTTGAATTTTACGACGCGGTTTTGAGGAAAGCATATCATGAAAAATTGATAAAGTATCTTTTTGACGTATAGCACTATGAAACATTTTATAAGTTGAATTCCATCTTGTTGGGAGGTCCCAATTGGGACCTAAGCAAATCAAACCCGTATCGTTACATAATCTAATATATTCATGGTATCTTTTTTTACTACTACTAAAAACGTCTTTAAGCATGACTCGAAATGCATTACTTATTTCAATAACGGGTTCAACCCCAAGCCCGTCTTGCACGGCTAAGTTGATGATGTGTGCAATACATCGATTATGGAAAAAAGCGCCGTTGCAAATCGGATTATTTTTTAATATTAATTTTTGAACCGCATTTGTATTATTTGAGGCATTATCAAAAGATATTGAAAATAATTTATTTTGTAATTTAAAATCGGTTATCACATCATCTAAAATGTGAAATAAATTTTGACCCGTGTGCGGATATTCAAACATATCAAACGCGATTGTACGTTTCATCATTTGCCACGTATTGGGATCAACCCAATGAGCGGTAACGCAAATATATGAGTCGGGAATACCATGTGGAGCCGACCAAACGTCGGTGGTTAAGTTCACACTGGTTTCCAATTTTTCAAAACCTAAAATTAATTCTTTTTTTGCTTTTTTCCACATTTTTAGACAATCACGTCTAAGAGTACTACGACTTACTTGATGATAACGTGGTTGAAGGGCTTCTTGAATCATCCTCGTCGTGAGCGGGTTGTCGAAATGGTTGAACGGCAAACCTCTTTGAATAACTAATTTCGCCATTCTATCTCGAACAATATTTGGATCGAAGTTCCAAATTCCACCCTCGCTTGTCATAGATGCTTGACCCTCACCTGGAATATTCTTCAAACTCGGACACGATTTTTCCAGATGAGTTTTTAGAGTAGAATTTGATTCCTTTTTAAAAAAACCACCACATTTTTTGCAACGAGCACGTTCCAACCCGTTAGACAACTCACATAGATCGTAGTTTGACCAAATTGCGGGGTTCCTCGTTGTTGGTATTATTTTAACAACGCTAACTTCGTTAGAGGAAACACCATAACTTGAAGAACCTGCCATTGCGTTTTTTGAAATTTTTTGAGCGTTTGAGAAGTGTGATTTAACCAAAACACCCACTACCTATTTATAATGTGTTTGGGGGTTAAAATGGGTCAAAAAACGGTCAAAAAACGGTCAAAAATTGGTCCCAACGGCTATATAGCCGTTTCCAACGGCTAGTTTTTTTTTTGACCGTTAAACCGGTTCAAACCGGTTTACCAAACCGGTTTCTCAAACCGGTTCACAAAAAACCGGTTGTAAACCGCTCGTCGCACAAATAGGTTAAACCGGTTGTAAACTGGCGGTTCGTATCGGTTTGAAACCGGTTCACACAAAACCGGTTATGGGGCGGTTCGGGTTCCGGTTCGGAACCGGTTTGGATTTCCAAACCGGTTTTTTTGTGCACCTCTACATGCCTGGTGTTGTGAAGAAGCTAGCTCAGGTTTGATCAGCTTTGGTTCACGATCTATATATGAAACCGTTATACAGCCTTGAATTTCAAATTTCATTTGTGATTTGTGATTACTCATGTTCATTCTTCTTTTGATTGCGTAAAACATTATACTTTATCTAATACTAGGTTAGAAACTCGAGTATTACACGGGGTTGAATACTAAAAATGATATAATTACATATAACTCTTCTCTATTGTTGTCCCCTGAATACATATGATTTTGAGTTAATACACCATTATACTTTCATAAAAACAATAAAAAAAATAAATATTGTAGATACATGTTAAATAGAAAAAAAAAGACTGGAAGTCCCAAGACCGCTCCCGTTAAAAAGTTGGGCATGAGGCATTTGAGTTCCCAGAGGCATTTGAGTTCCCAGTGTCATAGGTGTGTAGTGCTCCAGCTGAAATGGTACAATGAAGATGGCTTAAACCAGTAAAACGATCAAAAGTGTAACTAATAACAGTTTAAATTACAAACAAAAGAACGGTTTTTGTTCTTGTATCTTTAGACATGTTATCTAAAAGACAATTGATTTGGTGCAAGCTCCCTATGGTATCATTTACCTTATTACTTTCTATTAAAGGAGCAATGCCAATACCCAGATTCAAATATATGGATTTCGCTACTGGGGCTGATCGTTACAAAAAATTTAAATTATTCTATGTATTTTATTGATAACCGGTCAAACCGCTAAAATTGAAAAACATAGCTATAAAGGAAATGGATCAAACTTGTAAAAAGTCATTAAATGTATTCAAACGCTTACAACCTAGTATTTCATTTAATTTGAGAAAATATATATTACTGTTTTAATACTACATTTTTGTAATAGTATTTAAAGTATACATCATTTATAAAACTCAAAAAACAGACCCGACCCGACCCGACCCAAGAAGGCAAGCGTTTTTAACCCAAATCCATTTTGACCCATTTCCCAACTGCATATTTTAAAATAGAAAAGAATAAATAAACAAATGTTAAACAGTAGGTTCTGTTTGGTGTCATTATGTAAATCAGAAAACATTGACCCCATAAAGACCAATTCATAAGTAACGGGTCGCAATCCCATTTTAGCTAAAAAGATTACTTGACCTGTTCTGAGATAAAACCCAACCAAAACGACCCATTCATAAGTAACGGGTCACAATCCCATTTTAGCTATAAAGATTATTTGACCCGTTCTGAGATAAAAAAAAACAATCCAAAACGATCATTCATAAGTCAATGAGTTGACAATTCCCATTTTTGCTAAAAAGGATTATTTAACCCGTTATGAGATAAAAACACAACCCAAAACGCCGATTCATAATTAATTGGGTGACAAGTCCCTGTTTAGCTAAAAAGATTATTTGATCCGTCACGAGATAAAACCCAACCCAAACCCGACCTTTTTGTAAGTAAACAGGTCAAAATTTCTACCTCTAGAAGTTTCAGAGGCCAAGATTTGTGACAGATATTACAAATTAAAAGGATAAATATGACAATTCTACTCGTTTGTTTTGTTTAAATATTTTGGTTTGTACACAAGAAACATATAATGATTAGTCTTTAGACATTTAAAAAATGGAATCATTCTACAAGGTCAGATAACATACTTGTGCTTTAAGTGCTGCTGGAATCTCGGTTCCCACATTTTCTCATGGATAACCTGTCGGAAAAGTCGAGAGGATAATTAACAAAATCATAGACCAAATGCAACATGGATAAATCTTGCATTACTATATACTGGTAGTTCTTCAAATGAGCCATTTTCAAAATGCAGAATCCTATATCATGAAGATAATCAAACAAAGACATATAATCTTTATTAGATGGTTTAAAAAAGCATTATCAATTTTCTTCAAATCTACATAAAATTAAAATTATTTAAATCATATAACTGTTGGGTTTGACTATAAAAGGCAAAGCCATAGATGATGTCTTAGTAACAAACAAAAGATCCAAACAGAATAAATTGGTGCTAAAGATCCAGAGGAAATTTACGAACCGTTCTCGATGTTGGTTGTGGAGTTGCAAGTTTTGGTGGTTATCTTCTTTCATCTGACATCATTGCAATGTCTTTAGCACCTAATGATTTGGTAAAAGCAAAAACTTAGAATCATGAAATTTTTTAAAATAAACAACAATGAACCTAAATCTGATGTATGTGATTATATAACTTTAAACAACATAAACAAAAGCAATCACTAGAATTTAATCGAAAATAAAACCCTGATCTATATGACTTTAATCGATAAAACTGATGTGTGTGAATATATGACTTTAAACAACATAAACAACAGCAATAGGTTGACTTCAATCGAACATAAAACCATGTTCTATATGAGTTTAATAGATAAAACCCTCAATCAAAAGCAATCGGTTGATTGAGAAATAAAGAAAAGATTAATCAGAAGGATGAAGAACTATATGACTAACCGATCGGCGAGGAAGATTAAAACCCTCAATCAAAAGCAATCGGTTAATAAATATGACATTAATCGATAAAACACTCAATGAAGGATGAAGAACTAACCGATCGGCGAGGAAGATGTTGAACTATCAATCTGTGATTCAAGATCCACTGATGATTTCTTGGTGCGGCGACGGTAGCTATGTTTCTTAGGGTTTGCAAATGAAAAATGAACCCCTATCTAGAGTTTGCAGGTTATAACACGGAATCTGAACCGGGTATTTATTAAAAAAAAAAGGATCCACATGTTAATTTTCATACCCAATAGTTTAGGCGGAAAAAACATTTTTTTTTATGACACGTGTCATTTGAGATTTTCATTTATTAGATAAGATAAGATAAGATTTGATTTGTTGATACACAATGACCGCGAATCATGTACTTTTTTATCTTGATAATTATATATTATTTGGGTTAGGTCGGGCTCCAGACCAGATTGATTCAAATCGGTTTTGTTCTATACTCAGGTCTGGTTTGAACAGGCCCATACCGGTTTCTTTGAACACCTCTGGCTACAAAGCCACACTAGGGGATTAGTGATTCAGTGAATGAATGTATTCCCACTACGTCCAATAAATAATTGGCCCAATAATACTTTTTAACTAGACCAAACCCATGTAGTTTTAGTATCTAGCAGCCCGTAAGGTTTTAGATGCTAGGCCCATCGTTAATCCAAATGCTTCCACAAAACAAATCCATCATCCAAAATTACAAATATAGAATCTATACTATCTAATAATAGAGGTGCACAAATCGGTTTTTTAACCCAAACCGGTTCAACCCGACCCAAACCGGTTTGGTCAACGAAAAGTCAAAACCGGTTTGGCCCTAAACCGGTTCGGGTTAAACCGGTTTCGGAGGTGAAAAATGTCTAACTGGTCAAACCGGTTAGGCTTGGTTACAAACCGGTTTGCCCTATAAACCGGTTTTTATTAAAAAAAAAATTAATAAATTTTATTTCCAATTTCCTCACCAAAAATCCCTCAATCTGATCCCTTTCTTCATCGAATTCACTTCCGGCCATGGTGTTGTCATTACCGTTTCAGACGAACAAAATAAACTCAAACGAAGAAGCTATTTGATTTTTGAAGTACCGTACCAGGTAATCTTCTTCAACCATGAATCGTTCTTCCTTTACTTTGATATGGCTATGAGGAAAAAACACAGATGCAGATGAAGATTAAAACAAGTTTGATTCTTGATGGCGATAGGGTTTGAAAAAACACAGGAGAAGATGATGGACCACGATCGTTGATGGAGACGTTATTTATATATAGATCCCCAAATGCATCCTCTTCTCTCTTCTTCTCCAACCATCGTCTCTCTCGCAAAGTAGCAACCATCGTCCCTGAAATTGTTAAACTTTACTTGAAGGTGTCCACTGAGATGAAATCGTCCATTGAAGGCAAACTATGGTTTCTCGTTTTTTTCAAGTTGGTTTAAACCGGTTTAAAAACCGGTTTTCCAACCCGGTTCACACAAACCGGTCCCTAACCCGGTATACTCCTAAATGCTTCAAACCGGTTTCAACCCGGCGATTTTAGCCAAACCGAACCGGTTTGGTCCAAACCGGTTTATCCCAAACCGGTTTGCAAGTTTGAACCGGGTTAAAAAAAAACGGTTTTTTTTGTGCACCTCTATCTAATAACTAAAGATTTTTTTATGCCATGTGTCGGCTCCATATTAATTCTCATCATTTTTTTCTTGCATCTCTCTCTTATTAAATACATATTTATTTTTTTAATAATAATATATTTTTAAAGAAAATAGTAATTATACTAATAAAACACATTTATTTTAAATTCTCCCTTATTATAAGAAACTTTGAAATCTAATTATATAACTTTTATTTTCAATCAAATAATAATGAAAGTCAAATTAAATGTAATTAACGTATTTTTGAAACCCAATTATATATTAATTTTTACATATTTTGAATTTTGTTTTGTATCCTTAGTATATTTAATACATTTTTACACCTGTAAAATATATACATAAAGATTTAAGAATTTTTTGTATTGATATTTTTTAACTTGTGTGTATTACACGGGTTCTAAGCTAGTTCTTTATATATAAACATATATTTAAATATTTAATTTAACCGGCACTTGAAAGATCACATACTCGAGAAATTCAATATAAAACTTTAAAAAGCAGCCAACTTTGATAAAATCATAACGAGTCTAGCTAAGCACGAGCTCATCTATTTGACTTGTTTAAAGTTCTATTTCTAAAACTTGAGTTTAGCTTGTGAGTATGTCACACCCCGCCCCAGGCACCCCTAGGACGTGTGCGACCAACGATTGGTATCATCATTGAACTTTGATTTTAGAGATTTTATAAATACAGCGAAAGTATTTTTCAAAAGAATCGTTTCAACATTCTTTCAAACTCAAGGGTTGTATTTGTAAATATTAAAACTAAGTTGGAAGACAAAAGTTTTACATTTACTTTATAAACATAGGGATTTAAATACCCTTTTTATTTTGATTACAAAACCGAGTTTGAAATCAAATACATTTACAGCCACCGGATATAGTACTACTCATGGTTGATCAATCCCATGGTTCTATCTCCCTTTTCTTTTCTTTAGGATTTTCTACACACGAGGCCTGAGAATCCAACGTGTAAGTCTATCCTTTTCATAGGTCAGATCTGATGTATGCCTCTCACAATTTCTTTTCTTGGGTCAGATCTGATGTCTGCCCATACCCCGTTCTTATTTCAGTTTATTTATTTCTTGAAAACATTTTGAAAATAAAACGTCAGCGCGAACGCTGGTGAATACAATTTTCTTGACATTTAAAATCATTTGGCACAAACAAGTATTAATTTCATAATCACAACTTTATGTTCAATCCACACATTCAGCAGGCCCGTCATGTTCAATCGCACCACAGTATACACTGGCGTCATGTCTTATAACAATGGACAGGTTTGCCTCTGAAGTTGTTATAAGACAGGCACCAGCCGCAATCCAGGAATTTCACCAGAGACCCGTGTATCCCTTGCAAGTTTTACGCATACCTATGGCTTGAATGCTTTGTTCGTAGAAGAACGTTGGGCATTATTTTCTTAACCTTTATTTGTCCATTTTCGTAAATAAAATGTTTGACACAATTTTTCAGAGTGACAAAGTATTCACCTTGGTTTATAGGAACGGGCCTCTAAGTTGAAAGCTTATAGACTATCTTCTTGACTTGATTTTTTTAGCGTCTTGACTTTTCTACGAGCGTTTCTTCCTACACCGGGCACTATAACGAGCGGGAGTCGAACCGGGATTGTCGGGAATGAGCTAAGGAAGCTCTAGGACAAGAAATGATAGAGAAGATCGAGTATGGGATGTGGAAATGGACTGAACTCGACCATCTATTTATTGGGCAAACTCTGAGCCCGTGACGGACCGCTACGGGTGGTGACGGTCCGTCACCAGACTAGGGTTCGCGAGTCATCAGACACGTGTTGCCTTCTGGTCATTTTGGGTCGTGACGGACCGTTACCAGGCGTGACGGTCCGTTACGGATTTGATGCGTGGCGCACCAGGGTAAGTCTAGGGTCGTGATGGACCGTTACCAGGCGTGACGGTCCGTTATAGGGTTTCCACGCGTTAGATTTCGAAGATGAGTCTCTGGACACGTGGCAAGCTATCTGGGTTCGCGTGCCAGTCCGTGACGGTCCGTTACCGTTGAATTTTCATGATTTCTACTTTTTGAGCCTTGATCTATATGTTATATACACTTATAGTACTTGTGGTTTGTACCTTTTCCAAATCTTGGACATTTTCGTGGCAGGTGTTACATCCTACCCAACTTGTTTTAATCTCGTCCCCGAGATCATTCGAACAAGTGAGGATATTTCTTTTTCATTTCAGACTCCAGTTCCCACATGTACTCAGGTCCACGTCTGGAGTTCCATTTTACTTTCACGATCATCAATTTATTTCTTTTCAATCTCTTTTCCTGTCTGTCCTCGATTTGCAGAGGTTGCTCCACGAATCTTAATTTTTCATCTACCTCTACATCTTGTAGGGGCATTACCAGAGATTCATCTGCCAAACACTTGCGTAGATTTGACACATGGAATACATCGTGTACTCCATTCATTTCTTCTAGTAATTCGAGTTGATAGGCCACAGGCCCAACTCTTTTCAGGATTTTGAATGGTCCTACGAATCTATGACTTAATTTTCCTTTCTTCCCAAATCTTACAACGCCTTTCCATGGTGAAACTTTCAACAAAACGTTATCACCGACGTTGAATTCTAACGACTTTCGTCTCTTATCAGCATAACTCTTTTGACGATCACGAGCCACTTTCAATCTATCTTTTATTCGAGTAACTTTCTCAGTCGTTTCCAGGACTATTTCAGGTCCGGATAACTGATTTTCTCCTATTTCGGACCAACATATTTGAGTTTGACATTTACGACCGTATAAGGCTTCAAAAGGAGCGGCATGTATACTCGTATGATAGCTATTATTGTAGGAGAATTCCATTAGAGGTAAGTGGTCATCGTAGCTTCCTCCAAGATCAATAACACAAGCCCTTAACATGTCTTCAATGGTTTGAATGGTTCTTTCACTCTGCCCGTCCGTTTGAGGATGGTAGACAGTGCTAAGATTTAATTTTGTACCTAGAGCTTTTTGGAAACTTTGCCAAAATCGAGAAGTAAATCTACTATCTCGATCTGATACAATAGATAGTGGCACACCGTGTAATGATACAATTTTGTTAACGTATAACTGTGCCAACTTATCTATGCTGAACGTTTCTTTCATGGGAAGGAAATGAGCAGACTTAGTAAGTCTATCAATAATAACCCAGATTGTATCATTCCCACGACTGGTTCGGGGGAGTTTAGTAATGAAATCCATGGTTATCATTTTCCATTCCCATACAGGAATTTCAAGTTATTGTAACAAGCGAGAAGGCTTTTGGTGTTTAGCTTTTACTTGGGAACATGTTAAACATTTTGCAACATAGATAGCGATATGCTTTTTCATTCCTATCCACCAATAATTGGCTTTTAGGTTTTTGTACATTTTATCGCTTCTAGGATGCATGGTGTATTTAGATTTGTAGGTTTCTTCAAGAATTTCTTCACGTACGTTTCCATAGATAGGAACCCAAATTCTTTTATTCATTCGAAGAATTCCATCACTACTTTTGACTAATTGGTCGATCATTCCTCCAATCCTTCCTTCTTAAAGTTGGGTTCTTGCAAAGCAAGTTTATGAGATTCATTAATACGAGTGATAAGATCGATTTGGAGACCGAGTCTTAAAGCACGAACTCGTTCCTTTCTACTCGAAGCGTAAGTTACAACATTAGCTTTTCTTTCATAATAACAGATTTCGCAATCGTAATCATTTAGGACTTCCATCCAATGTCTTTGCCTCATATTTAGTTCTTTCTGACTGAATATGTACTTTAGGCTTTTATGATCAGTGAATACGGTGAATTTGACTCCATATAGATAGCGTCTCCATAATTCCAGTGCGAAGATTATGGCGCCTAATTCTAAATCATGAGTCGTATAATTCTTTTCATGAGTTTTCAATTGACGGGAAGCATAAGCAATAACTTTTCTTCCTTGCATTAACACACAACCAAAGCTGGTGTGCGAAGCATCACAGTATACTGAAAAGCCTTCGTTTCAATATGGCAAAGCCAGTATGGGTGCTTGTGTTAGTTTCCATTTCAGAGTTTCAAAAGCTTCAGATTGTTTAGGTCCCCATTCATACTTAACTGATTTGCGAGTCAGAGAAGTTAATGGAACAGCAATTCAAGAAAAATCTTGGATAAATCTTCGATAGTAACCAGCCAATCTGAGGAAGCTACGGATTTCTGTTGGAGTCTTCGGGATTTCCCATTTGGATATAGCCTCAATTTTAACCGGGTCAACTTGGATGCCATCAACGTTAATGACATGTCCCCGGAATTGAACTTCTGATAGCCAGAACTCGCATTTTGAGAATTTAGCATAAAGCTTTTCGTTTCTCAAGAGTTCAAGCAAGATTTTTAAATGATTAGGCTGTCCACAACGCACAAATATTCAATCATCTGTGGCTGAGGTGGCTATTATCCCTCCCATTTGTAGCGTTGGTCATGGCTTGCCCTTGATGTTCCATCCGTCAGGACGTGCGGCGCTTATGGGTTGTGGCCTGCAGTTTACTTTAATTCTTTTTTTTCCTCACAAATCAAATAATTAAATATTAAAAAGTAGGTTGTATGTGGGAAGGATGGGTATGATAGTGTTGAGGGTAAAAAGAGTTTATGGGAAGAATGGGTGAAAATCTGATGTGGCATGCTGACTAGTACTGTTTGTGGGAATGATGACACTTAGTGTTGCGGGTAGTCTTAGCATGATCTTCCTTACTTTTGGAGTAGATAAGAATATCGTCAATAAATACGATAATGAATTTGCCTAAGTAAGGTTTGCAAACTCGATTCATCACATCCATGAAAGCTGCTGGTGCATTAGTAAGTCCAAACAGCATTACCGTGAACTCATAATGACCATACCGAGTTCTGAAGGCAGTTTTGGGAATATCTTCTTCTTGGACTTTTAATTGATGATAGCAAGAACGAAAATCAATTTTTGAAAAGCATCGAGCTCCCTGGAGTTGATCAAAGAGATCATCGATTCCGGGGAGTGGATAATGGTTCTTAATCGTGATTTTATTCAGCTCACGATAATCAATGCACATGCGCATTGAACAGTCTTTCTTTTTAACGAACAAGACTGGAGCTCCCTAAGGCGACGAGCTTGGTCTTATGAATCCTTTTTCGAGCAATTCATTCAACTGTTTCTTTAATTCTGCCATCTCCGTTGGAGCTAATATGTACGGGGCTTTGGCAATTGGTGCCGTACCGGGTACTAGATTAATTCTGAATTCTACTTCTCTTTCAGGTGGAATTCTAGGCAGTTCATCGGGAAAAACGTCAGGAAACTCAGCTACAACCGGCACATATTCGATCTTCTTTCCAGTGTCAGTGGTTATATATACGAGGTATGCTAAGCATCCTTTTCGTAAATACTTTATGGCTTTTAACATGAAAATTATTCCAACATAGTTGGATAATTTATCGCCATGTATAGTCAAGATATTGCCTTTTGAACGAAGTTCTATAGCTTTCTTATCACACAGGATATGGGCTTGGTTAGAGGCTAACCAATCCATTCCTAGAACAATGTCAAAACCTGCCAAAGTCATTGGCAACAGTTGTGCAGGAATAATATGTCCTGATAGTGTGATATTACAATCATTTAAGATTTCAGAGATTTGGACTAGGTCACCGTTGGCAGTTTCTACCACGTATTTCTTGTCTAATTTAGCTAGAGTTATATTTAACAGTCTATAGAATCTATGATCTATAAAACTTTGGTTTGCACCAGAGTCAAACAAAACTCGAGCGTAAATATCATTGACAAGAAATGTGCCCGTAATGACATCGGGCATACTTGCTGCTTCATGAGTATGGAGAACGAATGCTCGCGCATTATTCTTTACTCCATCTGCAGGTTTTGGACCAGTCCCATCAAGTTTCTTTAGCTTGGGACAATTGATTTTGATGTGGCCGGTTTCACCACACTCAAAACAAATGATTTGCTTATTTTTGAAACAATTCTCTGTTTTGTGACCGGACATCTTACAAAAGTTGCAGAAAAGTCCAGTACGACATTGTCATAAATGCCTTTTTCTACACTTGGGACATTCCGAAATGGAAGAGTTGTATTTCGGGGAATGAAATTGGATTTCTTTGATCCACTTGGCCCTTGCCCAGATTCCTTCTTCTTCTTTCCCTCCTCCTGGTTTCTAATCAAACTGCTGGTTAGTGATGCTCCTAGATCCATAGCATCATCAAGGTTTTCTCAATTTACGATTTTGACCATGTCGCGAATTTCTCCAATCAAACCCCAAATATAACTCTTTATTAGGTTTGATTCAGGGGTAGCAAGATGTGGAACTATTCTAGCATATTCAAGGAGTTTGGTGGAATACTCCTGATGATTTGTTCCTATCATCTTAAGACTTAAGAATTTTCCTTCTATATGGTCCCTCTCGTTCTAGGGAACATACTTCTTTTCTACTCGAGTTTTGAAAGCACTTCAGCCTATAGGATGCTTCTCTTCCTTTGGCAGCTACTATGTTGTTCTACCATTCTAATGCTTGGTCTTTAAATAAGTTTGAGGCATAAAGAACCTTGTCTTTTTCAGCACATTTGCTGATAGCTAGTACGGATTCAGTCTTTTCTATCCACCTTAATGTGGCAATTCCTCCTTTTCTCCCAGAGAAGTTATATGGCTTACAGTCCTAAAACATCTTGTAAATACAGCCAACTACTTTTCTCTTCTTTTCTATATGACCATAGTTATTACTCATATTCTCATCTTTAGAAGAGTTATGGTAATATTTTTCTTTTCTAGTCTTCTCAGTCTTATGAGTTGCACAACTTTCAGGTTTTAGAGTAACTGGTTGGGACTGCGTGATCGTTCGGGTGTGCTGGGTTAAAGGTTGAGAATTGATAGATTTTTGATTTGATAGCTGTGCAGATAGCCTATCGGCTTGTCTCTTTTCTAATTCAGTAAAGATCATTGGAAGGGAATCCTTGATTCCTTCTGTAATCATCTTTTGGAGTTCCTTTCTGGATTCAGTAGCAGTATTTTCAATTGCTGTCTGTTTCTTCTTTCCCCTGGTGTGTTGTGAAGGTCCGGTATTTTTTGACATACTATATAGAATTAGATTGGAATTAAAACGAAACTTCTTAATAAGAATATATTACAGAAAATGATACATATAGAAATTATTGTTCCTAGAAATTTCTAAAATTCTTTTCTTTAAGAGCTTTTATTAGCAAAGCATTCCGAGTTTCAACTTCAGTTTTCTCTCGTTCCAATTCAGCTATCATGTTCAGCAACATTCGTTCCCTTTCACTTCCCGATGCATTCTCATTTATATGAGGAGCAGGGATGGTAATCGTCTTATAGTATGGAATGTAAGGTATATTAGAATCAACACGTTCTTCTTTTTCAGGATTATTTTCATAAGGCATATCGGCATATACTTCATGAAAATTTCGGGAATATATAGGAGTGATATTATAACTTCCAGCGGTAGGAGCAGAATGAAAACTTATAGAAGGATTATAGGGAACACTAGGGCTTCCTCTTTTTCCGAGGCTTCTAAAAGTTGAACTTTCAGTTTCCTCATTATTTTCTATAGTTGTTTAATTGGTTTTTCGTTCATGATAACTAGCTGGAGCAAATTTACGAATAAAGCTAGAACCCTTGCCTTTTCCGACCATTCTGAAAAATAAACAAAACGATATTTTATTTTTATAGAAATATATTACAAAATACAATAAAAACGATTCTAATCTTTTATAAGCTCTTTTCCAAGAGTCATCAAGTCCTCTCCATATTCATATACTTGTTTCCCATAAAATTTTGTTCTTGCTTTATCCATTATCTTCTTTCTTGTTACTTCGTCCGTTTCGCGCAATGAATGGTCTAAACATTCAATAGGAGAAGAGGGCATACTTTTCGCATAACCATATTTAGGAGGGGGCTTACGAAGTCCCATCATAATTTCATTATAAACATTTTGGTATTCCGGAGGAGCTTGGAAATACTCTTTGAAAGGGCCATCATATGGAGGTTCAGGAAACATATAGGGGTCATATAAAATAGGAGTTTTAGAATTATAAGATTGATAGTCAGAACTATTTGAAATAGGTTTATTGAACGGATAGTCTTTCGGATTTTCAGAAGCAGGTTCATTTTGGTGGGATTCCTCAGATGGATCCTCTTCTGCTGATATGTTCTGTTGAGTATAACTTGATTCAGCCTCGTTGTTTCCTTGTAGCTGTTGGATATTCGTATTCCAGTTGCTGAAGTTAGAACCAGTCTCCATCCATTGACTAGAAGAGTTATAAGATTGAGGGTGGTATTTGGGAGAGTTGTTATTAGGGAGAATGGCAAACAGATCGTCGTTATAGTAGGGTGAAGAGATAGGGTTCATTCGAGATCCTAGGGGATGATACTCAGTTGACTCTTGTTTAATTGGACGATCGGGGTCATAATAAATAGGTACAGAATTATCTCCAGACATTTGCAATCTTAAAATATTAGTACTTATCTTATTTTTGGTCAAGACTTAGATACTAAAGCCAATATCCTTATCTTAACTAAAGCTCAAAAAGGATGGTTATCTTTCCAGAATAGTACCTCCAACAGATATGTTCCCAGTTAAGAGCGACGGGTCTAGGAGATATTTTTACACCGCTCTTTCCTTAGACAGAACACTTCCGTTTGTCATATAACTACATATCAGTCAGAAGCTTACCTTGTTTTCTTATCTTAATTTTTAAGTAATAAATAAACTTAAGGTTAAAGCCTAGATACCAGATCCAAGTATCTAATTCGCTAAAACTTGTGGCTCTGATACCAACCCTATCACACCCCGCCCCAGGCACCCCCTGGACGTGTGCGACCAACGATTGGCATCATCATTGAACTTTGATTTCAGAGATTTTATAAATACAGCGGAAGTTTTTTTCAAAAGAATCGTTTCAACATTATTTCAACCTCAAGGGTTTTATTTGTAAATATCAAAACTAAGTTGGAAGACAAAAGTTTTATATTTACTTTATAAACATAGGGATTTAAATACCCTTTTCATTTTGATTACAAAACCGAGTTTGAAATCAAATACATTTACAGCCACCGGAAATAGTACTACCCAGGGTTGATCAATCCCCTGGTTCTATCTCCCTTTTCTTTTCTTTAAGATTTTCTACACACGAGGCCTGAGAATCCAACGTGTAAGTCTATCCTTTTCATAGGTCAGATCTGATGTCCGCCTCTCACAATTTCTTTTCTTGGGTCAGATCTGATGTCTGCCCATACCCCGTTCTTATTTCAGTTTATTTATTTCCTGAAAACATTTTGAAAAAAAAACGTCAGCACGAACGCTAGTGAATACAATTATCTTGACATTTAAAATCATTTGGCACAAACAAGTATTAATTTCATAATCACAACTTTATGTTCAATCCACACATTCAGCAGGCCCGTCATGTTCGATCGCACCACAGTATACACTGGCGTCATGTCTTATAACAATGGACAGGTTTGCCTCTGAAGTTGTTGTAAGACAAGCACTAGCCGCAATCCAGGAATTTCACCCGAGACCCGTGTATCCCTTGCAAGTTTTACACATACCTATGGCCTGAATGCTTTGTTCGTAGAAGAACGTTGGGCATTATTTCCTTAACCTTTATTTGGCCATTTTCGTAAATAAAATGTTTGACACAAGTTTTCAGAGAGACAAAGTATTCACCTTGGTTTATAGGAATGAGCCTCTAAGTTGAAAGCTTATAGACTATCTTCTTGACTTGATTTTTCTAGCGTCTTGACTTTTCTACGAGTGTTTCTTCCTACACCGGGCACTATAACGAGTGGGAGTCAAACCGGGATTGTCAGGAATGAGCTAAGGAAGCTCTGGGACAAGAAATGATAGAGAAGATCGAGTATGGGATGTGTAAATGGACTGAACTCAACCATCTATTTATAGGGAAAACTCTGAGCCCGTGACAGACCGTTACGGGTGGTGACGGTCCGTCACCAGACTAGGGTTCGCGAGTCATTAGACACGTGTTGCCTTCTGGTCATTTTGGGTCGTGATGGACTGTTACCAGGCATGACGGTTCGTTACGGAGGTAATGCATGGCGCACCAAGGTGAGTCTGGGGCCGCGACGGACCGTTACCAGGCGTGACGGTCCGTTATAGGGTTTCCACGCGTCAGATTTCGAAGATGAGTCACTGAACACGTGGCAAGCTATCAAGGTTCGCGTGCCCAGCCCGTAACGGACCGTTACCGTCTGTGACGGTCCGTTACCATTGAATTTTCATGATTTCTACTTTTTGAGCCTTGATCTATAGGTTATATACACTTATAGTCCTTGTGGTTTGTACATTTACCAAATCTTGGACATTTTCGTAGCAGGTGTTACAGAGTAGTGTTCAAATTTGTGTCCGACTCGTTTATTATTATTTAATTATCTCTCTCTCTCTCTCTCTATATATATATATATATATATATATATATATATATATATATATATATATATAGGTTATGGTAAAAAGGGTTTTAAAAATAAGAAGAGTAAGAAGGATTCTGGGCTTGACATGTGTCATTTTATTGTTTTTAAAGGGATGTCATAATGGTAATTTGTAATATACCAGGTCATTGTGTAATATAAGGTCTGATATTACACAATGACCAGACCTGAAATTACACAATGAACTGATATTACACAATGAGCAAATTACACAATGACCAGACCTTACATTACACAATGACCTGACATATTTGAGCGAATTACACAATAATGAGCAAATTACACAATGAGCTGGAAAACGTAAAACACAATAATGAATACATATAACACAATGATGAAAAATATTTGACAAAATGAGCTTATTACACAATGAGCAAATTACACAATGACTAGACCTTACATTACACAATGACCTAACATATTTGAGCGAATTACACAATAATGAGCAAATTACACAATGAGCTGGAAAACGTAAAACGCAATGATGAATACATATAACACAATGATGGAAAATATTTGACAAAATGATGAATACATATAACACAATGATGAAAAACATTTGACACAATGACCAGACCTGACATTACACAATGACCAGACCTGATATTACACAATTACCTGATATTACACAATGAACTGATATTACACAATGACCTGGCAAATTACACAATGAGCTGAAAAACGTGAAACACAATGATGAATGCATATAACACAATAATGAAAAATATTTGATAAAATGAGCAAATTACACAATGAGTTGAAAAACGTAAAACACAATGATGAATACATATAAAATAATGATAAAAAATATTTAACAAAATGAACATATTACACAATGAGCAAATTACACAATAACCAGACTTGATATTACAGAATGACCTGACATATTTGAGCGAATTACACAATAATTAGCAAATTATACAATGAGATGGAAAACGTAAAACACAATGATTAATACATATAACACAATGATGAAAAATATTTGACAAAATGAGCATGTTATACAATGAGTAAATTACACAATGACTAGACCTTACATTACACAATGACCTGACATATTTGAGCGAATTACACAATAATGAGCGAATTACACAATAATGAGCAAATTACACAATGAGTTAGAAAACGTAAAACACAATGATGAATACATATAACACAATGATGAAAAATATTTGACAAAATGATGAAAAGCATTTGACACAATGACCAGACCTGACATTACACAATAACCAGACCTGATATGACACAATGACCTGATATTACACAATGACCAGATCTGATATTAAACAATGAACTGATATTACACAATGACTTGACAAATTACATAATGAGCTGGAAAACGTAATTTTTTTTTCGTTTTTGTATATAACGACACTATACTCGTTTAAAGATAAAAAACGCTCGTTTTTATGGTGTAATTTAAAAAAAATAATAATGTCGTATGTAAAAGTTATGAACGTTTAAAAAATGGGGGGGAACTTGATAAAAAGTCAACAAAAATAGCCAAGATCTCAAACATTAAATCTTTTATACAATTTGATCTAATAACCATAAATCATTCTCACCTTTCTTATTTTAAAAATCCTTCTTATTTGAACCTAACCATATATATATATACATATATATATATATATATGTATTTATAATTATAATTTGAGTAAAGTGTTATTTTCGTCCCTATGGTTTGACCATTTTAGCTACTTTCATCCAAAAACTTTTTTTTAGTTTTTCCGTCCCTGATTTTTCAAAATCTAGCCATTTTCATCCACATGACTAACTCCGTTTACATTTTAACATTAAATTAGGGGTCGGTTTGAAATTCATAGGTTAAAATCTAACCAATTTGCCCCTGATTTAACCAAAATTGCCAATGAATAATGTAGACGGAGTTAGTCAAGTGGATGAAAATGGATGACTTTGAAAAGTTAGGGACGAAAAAGCTAAATTTTTTTTTGAATGAAAGTGGCTAAAATGGCCAAACCACATGAACGAAAATGACACTTTACTCTTATAATTTTTATAATAATTTAATTAGTTTTTATCATAATTTTATATATAAAAATAATTATTTTGTAAACATATATTAAATAAACGAAAAGCTCATTTAGGCTCTCAAAACTAGTCGATCAAGCTCGAAATGTGAAGCTAGGACTCGAACTCGTTTATTAAATGAACGCAATATAGCTCGTTTAAGATTGACTCAATTTAAGTATTCAATGAGCCGATTTCAAATAGTTCACGAGCAATGAGTTCTGTTACGGTCCACTTTGTAATCTTTCATCAGAGTTATTTGAAATTTGTAATATAAAGTCATAACTTAAACAATTTTTATTGAAAGAAAATACTAGCTAATTTGTAAATTTTGACCACCTTCTTCGTTATTGTTGCACCGAATATTAAATAAGCCTACACCCTCTTCTATGGTAATAGGTATATATAACAAGACATGTTTATTAGATCTATAAATATTTTAAAATAACAAAATTTAGTTACTATTACACCTAACCAATTCGACACAATCACAATAAAATATTTAGAAGAAGATTTTGAATCAAAAACTTTTAAATTCCGGTTTTACTCTTGTACACAATACAATTTTGCTGGTAGAGGGGGAGATAAATCCGTCATCTCATATCACCGAATACTATCACATGTAAGTGTGGAATTCTTCTCTTATCTACATCCATTACATCTAAACTGTGTTGATGATATTTGAGGTTTGTTATTCCTTATGAACTTAGCATTTCTCCTATCCACGACTGATATAAGATTTTCCTAAAGTGTTACATTAAGGTTTCAACGTGCTTTCGGTCTTTACAAACTAGATTTTCTTTAAAATGAGTCAAAATGGGTTCATATATGTTGTAAACATATGCGAATATGTGTTGCGTATGTGGTCTCCATTGGCTATCTTTGATTATCAACCAATTGATGATTTGGGCCAGGTGAATTCCCTACATGACACAAAAGCATAATACAAACTTAACATAAAGTTCACGGGTTTGAATTTATTATAATGACTTGACTAACAAACACGTTTAGCTAATCGGGTCGTGTTCAGGTCAAGCTAACGTATTCATGAGTTGACCAGTTTAACATGTTTTTTTCTTATTTTTGTAAATGTGTTTTACGCCATAAATAAAACTAGTTGAAAGTATACCAAAATTTAAAACCTAAAAGAGAATTCACATAAGATTTTATAATTTAAATCCAACCGTTTTATACACATTCACATTTTTTGTTGTAAAATTGTAATTTTAAAATACTAATATAAAAAAATAATTTGGGTTAATCGGGTCGTGTTAGTGTCTATCCGTGAACATTCATGTCGTCTTCAACTTATTACGTCTGACTTGATTTTCAGGTTCGAACACTAGCACCCCTAGTCTCATACCTAAAAGTTTTCTAGAGTTGTCTGATTTTATTATTAAAATGCATAGTATCTTGATTTTGATTAATAAACAAAACATAATTAAATATTGTTTTGGCATTTCAATAACAAGCAAACAGTATATAATATGATTCCTAAAGTTAACCTCAAATGAAAATCTAGAAATGTAATTAACTATGAAAAAGCCTTGGTGTTGCTTTAGAATCCATACACATCGATGGGCTAGGACCACATAAAAACACAACAGTGCCCCAAAAAGCTGCCACAGACAATTGTCTTTGGATCCAGCACACCTGGGAGAGCAATCTAGAAACCATTTATGAAGATTTATTGTTTTTTAATGAAAGTTTATTAATATAGAGTTAATACAAGAGTTAGAGTATTCATATTTGGATTATGTTTGAGTTACGGAGTCCATAAGTAACGGAGGGAAATGTTTTGAGAGGTCGGACCATGCGGCAAACGTTACAGGCGGTTTGTTCCAGCTATCCCCTCACCTGGAGCTCTTATTTCAAAACCATTGTTTTTTTATTTTACGGTTTTTAATTTCTTTCCTTTTCTATAAAAAAAACACATAAATTTTTTATTAAGTAATTCACACGTCTATTTAGTGTCTGCTTTGTCATATTATATATTATACTAAGATATTATGTAACTTTGATAAAATGAAATATAAAAATTCTAATTAAGGTTTTACCAAATAACATTATGCAAAAAGAAAGACCGTACATGTTGTAATGACCAATGTTTTTAAAAAACGGATGACGTCATCAATAATATATATATATATTATTTTTGTCATTCTACTCAAAATTAAAAGGAACGGGATTCCTTTCGGTGAATTGAAATTCACGTAATTTTTGAGTGGGATTCTTTCAATTAATTTCAGCGCAAACGAGATTCTTCCTTTCAATTACGTTGAAAGAAAATCCTTCCTTTCAATTTCAGTGCAAACGGGATTCTTTCGATTAATTGAAATTTATGAAAATCTATCCTTTTAATTGACGTAATTGAAATTCACGAAAATGGGATTCTTTCAATTAATTGAAATTCACAAAACTCTTCCTTTCAATTACAACGCAAATGGGTTTTTCAATTGAAATTGACGTAATCAACGTAAGAGAAAATCAACGTAATTGAAATTGACTTAATTGAAAATCACGCATGACTACGTGATAAAATAGCGTGATTACGTGAAAATCAAATCGTAAATGAAAGCGTGATTACGTGATAAAAATAGCATGATTTGCGTGATTACGTGAAAAAATCATGTTTTTACATGATTTCGTGAAAAAAATTCAACGCTTGTGAATAGAAATTGACATTTATGACCTTTTTAACCTGGACGACGTTATTTTTTTCAAAATAATTATGTTTATGCCACCGCATTATCCCCAACCCTAGATCATATTAATCGGACGGTTGAGGGCACTTCGTACGTTTCGTACGATTACGATAGCCGTCCCCTATATATATATTAGTTAGAACAAAATATGAAAATACTTTATTATGTTTTGATTGTTTTGATGTGATTTATGATTTTAATAAGATACGAAGACTAAAATAAATAAAATAAGAAGCCTGAACTATATATTAAATAGGTCAGTAAAAGAATTTTGAAAGATAAATATTAAAAAAAAATTGAAACCCGGTGTGTGAACACTTGGTCCGGTCACTCGGTTCGCCGGTCCGATATAACCAGTCTGATCAAATGAAGACGGTTGAAAAAGGCTTAACCAGATCGGCTAATGACCCGGTTCCCGACCAACCGGCCCGGCTAGTTTTGAGGACATCGGTATCATCAAAAGGATATAAAACGTGGTCATTAGTCACCTTTTTAAAATTATAATTACCTAGATAGAGAACAAAATAAATATATGAAAACTTCACACATTTTGTCTCCCAATAATGTCAAATCATTTTCAATACTTTATGGACGGTGTACTTGGATGTGTCATTTTGTGATTGTATTAATAATCATACTTCTTATAACTTGAAAGTTTAAATGGTTTGCATTTGAAGAAGACTAGGAATGGTAAACTCCCTTCAGTCTAGCCAAAATATAGATGCCCCCCTCCTGAAAACCCTAAACCATAAAAGCAGCTCATATAACTCGCAAACGAGGTACTATCTAATAAACTAAAAATTTTTATTTTTGAGAAAGTATTAATTTTAATGGTTGCTTGGATGAAACACACAAGCTACAAATGTATCCGTCGGTTAATCTTGTATTAGTTAATTCGGTTCGGTGGCGGTCCGGTTATTGGTTAACGGTTAAGGTTTGCTCACCCAGAGGCGGAGCCATAAAATTTTTCCTATGGGGTCGCTATTTTTCGATGCTCAAATTTCTAAAAAGCCAACATAAGATTTTCTAGGCTGGTTTAGGTGATCGGGTCAACTCGAAATTAGAGTTTTAGGGTCGGGTCGGGTTTCTATCACTAAATTTCCAATCAAGAATAACTAAAATTACTAAAGTTTCACACCTAGTTTCAATCAAGTTTCATGTTTAATTCAAGAATCAAGTTTCACATATAATTTCACACATTAATGAAGTAATGAAGCATCAAAGAGTAGGGAGGACACTAACACGTATCATAGTAGGAGATTTTTGTTTCAATTTTGTATACCACCTTCCGGACTTAACCTACTTTTAAAAAAGACGGAAGATGGCCATGGTATGTTCCCCACCTTAGACTTAACGGGTTACTTGATTTTTAAACAACTTGATAGGTGAAACTCGGTCTATTAACAGGACCAACGTTGCATGGGGATAACATACTCTTATCATCCAGACTAATGGTGATCCGGATAACCTATTCTACCATCCAGACCATTGTTAGCCCGGACAAGGGATAATCCAGACCAGAGACAAAGGTCCCTATGATATTCATTAGATATCATATAATCAAACACACTCAAACCCGTTAAAAAAGGGAAACCGTTTGAATTTGTACTTATACTTTCTATAATTAGTATGTGAAATATTCGGCTAAGTTAGAATATCTTTTATAATTGCAATAGTATTTTACATAAACGTATGAGCTCAAACTATAAATAAAAGAAGTAAACTCATTTAGCTTTCTCTACCCAATCACATTTACTCTCATCTATTAAACCAGAAACTAGGTGATTAAGAAAGTAAACAAAAACAAAATAGAGATTAGTGGTAAGCATGTGCATGGGCATAAATAAAAAAATTGGACCACTTGCAAAGTTTAATATTGGATGTGAAGCCACATTTCCCATTTCCCCTCCACACAATACCACCCTTTTCTTTTCTTTCATATATAAATATGATCTAAATCTTTAAATTAAAATTCATTACCTTTATTAAACCCCCTACATTAGTAATTTATATTCTGAGTTAAAGATACAATGTTTTGGTTTTCTTACTGATAAATAATACATAACCAAAATTGATCATCCTTAGCAATTTATGGTTTTAAATAAACTGAATGATTACGAACAATGATTTGTTTATATTCGTTAATGAACACAAACATTTAAATAAAATAACTTTTTATTCATGCTCGTTCGTTTAATAGATAAACGAACATAAACAAACAAATAAATGAAAAAAATATAAATTATTAAAAAAATAGGCTATCATGATAAATATTGAAATTAAATTACACATAACATTCAGTTTCTTATATAATTGTTCATATTTGTTTGTTTAAGTATAAATAAATTATTAAACTTATTTAATATATATATATACACACACAGAGATAAATAAATATATGAACCAACAACGAACGAGAAGTTTTTTCATATTTATTCATTTAACTAAACGAACGTAAAATCTTGTTCATGTTCTTTTGTTTATTTTTAACGAACATAAACGAGCTTGTCGTCAACGGACAATTCATAAACGATCCGTTGAATCTTTGGTTCATTTACAACCTTAAATTTCATCATTATCATCACATAATTATTTCTTTCGATTAGAATCCCTAGATTTAAAAACTAGGGGTGTAAACGAGCCAAGCTGGCTCGTGAGTTACTCGAGATTGGCTCGTTAAAAACCCGAATCGAGCCGAGCTTAAACGAACTCGAGCCCGAGCTCGAGCCTAAAAATAAGCTTGTGTAATAAACGAGCCCGATCTCAAGCTTCAGTTTAAATTTCGAGCTCGAGTTGGCTCACGAGCCTATTATTTATATAATTTTTTTAATATAATAAATATATATTTATATAATAATAATAATAATTAATATATATAAAATTATGGTAAAAATAACTAAATAATATATTATATATATAATGTTATATATAAAAGTTGTAACAAAAAAATATATATAAATAATTATAAAGGCATATATAAACTAATTAATAAATTATAAACGAGACAAGCCCCGAGCCGAGCTCGCACTTGAAAAACTACTCACGAACCAAGCTCGAGCTTGAGCTCTCTGTAAGTTAAACGAGTCGATCTCGAGCCTATTTGAGTTCTGGCTCGGCTTATTTCGGCTCGACTCGACTCGACTACACTCCTGTTAAAACTTTTCCAAATTATAATGAAAATTAAAATTTGAATTCAGATTGACTTGGTTTAAAAGGTATAAACCAAATTTAAACTTAATTGGTTACTTTTGTTTCTAAACAGCATATCTTATAAAGTAAAGTGTCTAGTGTTTCCCACTGATAAGAGTCTCATTGTCATGTAAACTCATGTTTTTTCAAAGAAAACGACATGTACGCATGCTTGATTGCTTGTTGGGGGAAGAAGTGAAATGACATTCCTCAAAAACTTAAAATTTTATAATTATATATTTTAACACATAAATACATTAAAATATTTTATAGATTAAACCACTCAAAAGTGTACACCTAAGTGTTTTAAGTGGTTGGGCTTGCAAGATTTCCTTTTCTCCTTTCTAATTATGATTAATAATCTTTCTAATTATAAAAGGCAATTTAATTTTAAATAAGTACTTTTTCTATACCAAGTGAAATGGTTCAACTTTACTCGTTAATAATTGAAGTAATTACTCTCATGGTCTCTGTGGTTTGGTTAAATTACGGATTTGATCTCTAAGTTTGAAAAATTACGGATTTAGTCTAACATAGTTTGATTTTGTTAAACTGACGGTCCCTAAAATGAAAGGATGTTAAATATTTTAGTTAAGTGCGTATAAAAAGACTAAAATATCCTTAAATACAATAAAAATAAAAACATTAAAATCAAAATAAAAACTAAGTGGTGGGTCCCACATCCTCACCTTCTCCCACAACCCTAAAAAAGCTCAGCCCCCTTTTCTTCCCACATGAGAACCGTCCCATATGGCAGACACTCGCCGCCGGCCACCACATACACTCGCCGCCCACCACCACATACACTCGTGACTGCTGCTGCACTGGTGGCCACTAGGGAGGTGGAAGGTGCGTCTGGAGGTAGCCGAAGATCTGGTGGTGGTGCTGCCACTGATCACCCTGCTGCTACGGCTCGTCACCAGAATGGTCAAACTCCTCTTCCTCTGCCTGATGGGGGACTGACGATGGAGTGGTGTGGCGAATTAATGGCGTGGTGTTGCGTTAGGGGTTGCAGAGGTGGAGGCCGGCGATGGAGTGGTGCGGCGAATTAATGGCGTGGTGTGACGAATTAATGGTGTGGTGTGGCGTTAGGGGTTGCAGAGGTGGAGGCCGGCGATTGAGTGGTGTGGCGAAATAATGGCGGCGGATGGCGGAGGGGGTTTCGGTTTCAGACGGCGGCGGGTTCACCTTCAACCTCTGATCTAACCACCAACCCACCATCAGTTCACCTACACCTTCAACCTCTGATCTTTTTCGTTCATATCTCAACAAGGCATTTCTCAAATTTTCACAATTAGGGCATTTTCTATCTCCAACAAACCAGAATTCCGTTTGACTTCCGCCATCCCCGGATAGAAATCAAGGATGACGAACATAAGTGATGTCTTGTTTGTGTTTGATGTGAAAAAATGGTTGCCGGAATTTTAAGGGTCACCGGAGGAGGTGGCCGGAAATATGTGTGGTGAAGGAGGAAGATGTGGGGCCCACAATAATTTTATTTTGATTTTAAAATTTATGTTTTAAATATTTATTTTTGGTTTTTTTAATATATAAAGGTATTTTGGTTATTTCACTGCCATTTAATTGTAAAACTTAACCCCATCCACCGTCAGTGTAATAAAATCAAACTATGTTGGACTAAATCTGTAATTTTTCAAACTTAAGGACCAAATCCGTAATTTGACCAAACCACAGGACCATCCGTGTAACTATTTCTTAATAATATTTGTGTGTCAAAATAACTATAACTATATTATTAAAATAATATTATAATATTTCTAATCTATCTATACTAATAAATAAAGGTTTGATGTGGACACTTGTCACTTTCTCATGCCTTCTCACAATAATTTTCTCGCCTCTCTCTCCTAATAAATGCGCATCTATCTTATTAAATAGTAATGATATTATAAATATATTATTAAAGAAAAAATACTAATTATATTAAATAAAAATATATAATAGGAAATCAAAATATAACTAATTAAATAAAAATACTAATTTGTTATATACACACATATTTTCACTTGATGACGTTTCTAAAATTTATAAGTTTTATCTTTTTTAATATACAATCTCGTGTAATACACGGGATTCTAACCTAGTACATACTAATAAATAAAGGTTTTGGGGTGCCACATGTCACTCCCTCATGTCTCCTTATATTGGTTTTTCTGTCTCTCTCTCCTAATAAATGCACCACTATCTTATTAAATAATAATGATATTATAAATATATTATTAAAGAAGAATAATAATTATATTAAATAAGAATATATAACAAGAATTCAAAATATAACTAATTAAATAAAAATATTAATTTGTTATATACACACACATTTCCACTTGATATATCTCGAGACTATTATAATATTCTGACAAGTTAGGACGTATTTATAAATTTATAAGTTTTATCTTTTTTAATATACAATCCCGTGTAATACACGGGATATTAACCTAGTAAAGTAATTTAAAAAGGTACTATGACAAAAGAAAATCTATTCGACTTCTGATTCGTTGATTTTACAAGTTGGTTTAAAATAAAACTCGTTAAAATTTAAATGACAATACATTAGAATACGCCTAAAATCAAGGCGCAATTTAAGGATTGTTAAAACCTATGTTCACTATCACACGTGTATATATCTTTATACCATTTTTTTTTAAAAGCAGATAATATTAAAGGAGGCTAGCAGAGGCTAGCAAATACAAGATCAAAGGGAAAGGAAATATATAGAGAACAAATAAAGAACCTAAAAATTAAACCTGAACCATTTTTTTCAATCATCTGCCCTAATGTTTTTACGGTTCTTAGCCCACAAAAAACTTGAGCTTTTAATGTCTTCAAATAGCCAAATAAGAGAAGCCTTCTTGCCCCCGAATACTACGCCATTTCTTAGTTTCCAAAGACTCCACACAGCGGTTAGGAGGACAACATGTAAGGCTTTTTTATGCTGCTTGGCACCCGGCTCCAGTGAAGTTAATTCCAAAATGTCCCTAACCGAGAAGACGAAGATAGGGGGAATTTTGCACCAGTTGCTAATGAAGCTCCATAACATCGAGGCATAGTAACACGAGGTGAAAAGGTGTTCAGACGTCTCAACATTCTCCAAACATAGTGGGCACAAATCTGATTCTAGGGGGACATTCCTAATCGCCAGTGCTTTTCTCGTAGGAATCCTATCTTGTAAATAACCACAAATGTAAATATCAAAGTTTTTTTCTTATGACAATTCCTACTTCCGATTGTCCAATCCATAACAATTCAAACATTAATCTTGCATAATTTTTATCTTTTTAAGTTATTATTATCAATTATTGGAAGAAATTATATAACTTATTAAAAATGGATGGTCATAAATAATGTTAAAAATAAAATTATCAATTTAATCCTTTTTTGTCTTTTCCTCATGGGCCTTTTCTGCCTTTTTCCAATTGTGGGGCGGCGGTGCCTTTATTATCTCAGCCGTTGGGGTGTTGGGCCTCACAAAAGACGTCGATTCTCCTTCTCTTTGCTCGCCTATTTGAAGTTTCCTTTGGTTCTCTACTGAATACAACATCATCTTCCATTCTCTCCCCAGCCTCTAATCTTGTCAACATAGCTGTGGAGTTGGTTAGGGTTCATAATCTACTGTGTTTATCTTCAAGCTTGATGATTGTAGCTTGATATGATCAACCCGTAGCAGATTTACCTTTGGTTAAGTTATTAACCTCCTTTTTTTTGTGTCCAGCTCTTCCCATTCTGACGTGGATTCGGTGGACTTGTGTTCTTACTTTAATCTTGTATTTTTTGTTGATTCAATTAAGGATTTTCACTTTTCTGTTATCAAATCTGTAACATCCCGATAATCCTTATCGGGTTAATAAGGGAACATGATCTAATTCGATCAACTTCGACTATAACGGTTCCACATGGAGTTTGCTTTACAGAACTTAAGGGACCTGGTTAGCCGTTTATGCAAAGGTTAGAGGTGGAAACGCACCAAATGAATTAGGAGGGACCCGAAGCGGAACTTGTAAAGGTTTAAATACCACCTTAATGCAAAACCCTAGGCCATTCGGCCTAGGAGTTGCACACGACGGCTAGGAGCAGGAAAGAGGAAGAATCGTCGGGAAGGGAGGCCGAGCAAAGTGGTCTCGTGCTGGTCCTGTGATGGTGTCAAGCAAAAGGAGAACTCCTTTTCGTTAAGGTAACACTCGTCTACCCTTATCTTTACTTGCGTGATTTTATGTGGTGAAATCGGATTAGGGTTTGGTTGTTCACTTGGCCATGGACGACGAAGGGGGAGGGGCTGTGATAATGGTGCCGATGGCGTGGTATAGGTGGCGCGTACAGGTGGTGACCGGAGCAGGGGAAAGGCCGACGGCCGAGATGGAGAAAAGAGAAAGAGTATGAGAGAGAGAGAGAGAGACGGGCGACGGGTGAGGACGGTGATGGTTACAGGGATGGCCAGAAGCAACGAGGAGGAGGTGGTGGCACCTGGTGGCCACGGAAGTCGGCTGTGATGATGGTGCAGGGCGGCGGACGGCGAGGAGACGGTGGTGGTGGTGTTCCATCGTAAAAAGGGAACCCGGCTAGGGTTTCTCGTGAGAAGGAAGGTGACCGGGACACGAGAGGTGGCACGAGGTGACGAAATACAAAGGTGGTTCACGGTGGTGATGTACGGTGGAGGTGGTTCACGACATTGGCGGTTCACGGCAATTATCAAGGAAGGGAATGGGGTCGGGGTACACCCGATTAGGGTTTGTAAGCCTAAGGATTGCATGGAAAGAATTGAAGGTGCATGGGGAGCTCGGCTCGAGTACGGATGACTCGTGAGGCTAGGTTTACTACATGGCACATGTACGTGCTTGCATGCGGGTTCCAGACGGGTCCAGGGTAACCTGGTTTGGACGGTTACATGAATTAGAGTTTTTGCATGGATGAAAGGAGGTGCGAATGAGAAAAGTATCGGGAACATTTATACTTATACGTAATTGACACATGTCTAGGATGTACTCTGATCATGTGATCGAACGTTTGACAGGTTCGGGGTTCGAGCGTGAACGGATGAGTTACAGAGCAAAGACTAAGGCTCAACGTAACCGGTGAGTTTCTAATCCCCTCTTTTAAACGTTTTACTATTTTAGGGCTATCGTACATACTCACATGTTTTATTAAACAAACGAGTTATGATTTAAACTTGAAGTGTTTTATGAGACCATTATGTAATAATGAGGTAAGAGTCATTCTGGGATCCCTAGGATGGGTGAACAAGAGTAGTGATGATATGTGTGTATCATCTTATGAGTTAGTCGGGGTGAGTCATGAATTTAGTTAAAACCCGTGATGGTTATATAAGGAGAGTTAGCATGAGAACCTATACTTGGTCCATTAACGAGTCATGTAGGTGCTAGTATGTCGTTGTGCGTCATGTGCTTGATGTTGTGAGTATTGTGTCGTTGTCCCTGTGACACGACGGGTATGGCATTGCATGGGTCTATGTGGTGTCCTTAGTATGTACGGGCTATGAGCCGGTGTGGTGTTTGTGTGTCGTATAATTTCCTATTCAGAAAGAGTTGGGTAATATGTCTAGACGTTATGAGGATACGTCTAAGTAAGCGTTGGATTACACACGTAAGTGATCCGTAAATGGTGGAGAGTCGTAGTACATGTCCAAGTATTGTCATATGTATATATGTGTTGCTTTGTGTGTTTGCATTGTTGTCCGTGTATACGGCTAATAGTGATGTGGAGGACGGAGTCCTTCGGGGTCATCATTGTACGTGTGATCTGGCAGTCATCGTGTGGGTGATGTGCCAGTCACTGTATGGTAGATGATATAGTTACCGTGTGGTGGCTGGGTAGTCATCATAGATGATGAGTGTGTCGCTATGTTTAGCGGCGGGGCCCTGTAACAAGGGTGGAGCTGAGCTTATGACAAGTATCCCGACGGGGATAACCCTTACGAGGGTACAATGATGAGGTATGTATTTGTGTGCTTATATATGTGTTAAATTGCATGCAAGTGATGAGCTATATTAATTGTGTATGAGATTATATTGATGTGATTAATAGATGGAATCAATGTGGTGTGTCGAGTTAGATTGACTGTTGTGTCGGGCTGAGTACATTGTGTACAACTGTTGAATCAATTGGTTTATGAGAGTCCTGGTTATGACTGGTAAGTCGGTGTCTAGAGGTTGGATGAGTTAACCAGCGTATGGTTAATATAAATGGTAAATTGTGAGTTATCAGAATAGTAAGTTCGTTCTATATCAGAGAGACTTACTGAGTTAAAATGGTGGGTAGAGTCTGGGGTGGTGAATCCTTTGGGATATTATAAATTAACGGGGGTTATTTATATGATGAAAATCTATACAATTATTTTCTATTAACTAGAGGGTCTTAAGTGGAGATAAACAATATATGAGACGAGTTGGCTTTTGTTTAAATTGAACTATTAGAACTCACTCAGCGTAGCTGACTTTGTATGTACGTTAGATTGTTTTGCAGGTGAGTCTGCTAGACGAGGTATCTTGGCTTGGGAGCAGGCTACTCGGGTTGGTGCGCATGCATTCGTCAGGTAACGTTATGAAAATTAACGAGTTTAAAGATAATACTATTTAGATAAAGACTTCCGCTGTTTAATTAAATAAAAATTAAATGTTTTTAATGAGTTTACCTAGTGATGAGATTCAACTGTAGGGTTCCTGGTTTGGGGCCTTGCAAAATCTTTCAAATAATAACAAATATCAAAGGACATTTGGCCCAATGGTATCTAGATGCTTTACATGATGCCCCTTTCTAAAATGTTGTGGGTACTAGTCTCGTCTGGACAAGTGGTGTGGATTAGGAGTAGATTTAGAATGTGTGTGAGTTTGTCGTTAAAAACAAATGAATGATGACAAATCTATTGGTTTGTTGCCATGTGTCTAGGACTTTAGGGGCGTCTCTATTGTACAGTACAAACAACTAAAGCTGAAAAAACTACTTTAATCTATATTCTAAGCTAAAAATATATATCATTTGTTTTAAGAAAGAAATGAGAAGGATATCAATATTATTGACGATTTATTTACGGGGTTAACATAATGACATTCAGATTAAACATTAATAGTATACTTTTTGATACTCTATAAGTTAAAGTTTAAAAACTTTCATATATTTAGAGAACTTTCATAAAAGATCTAAAATTCAAATTCCACTTTAACACCAAAATATATTAAGCCACCCTTGCATGTGTCACTAATTGGTTTTTTTAATTGTGCTTTTGTATTATTATTATTATTATTAAAAATGGATGGTGATAGATAGTATCAACACCACACACCACTTGTCATGTGTATTTTCACTTCCTTTTTCTTTTCTTTTATTTTTGCTTTATTATAATTATAATAATAATAATTATTATTATTATTGTTTTGTTTTTCCAGATTCGGATGATAAGCACATTAAAAAAGTAAAAGTCCATATTAGCTTCCGTATAATTTTATTTATGATTATATATAAAGTTTATTTAAAACCAAGCCGGTTCAAAATTTGGGTTTCTTTTATAACTTTGGATATATAATGTTTTAAGATTGGATATAAATTTTATTAAAAAACAAGGCGGGGTCAAATTTTGGGTTTCTTTTATAACTTTGGGTATATAATGTTTTCTAAAATTATAAATATACAGTTACGACATTTTTATTTTTTCCTACGTTTTGATATGAATTTTATTCAAAACCGAGCCGCTGAAACGCGCGGGCATAACTAGCTAGTTTATTTCAAAATGTAAATATCTCTTCATTTAATTTTGGATTAATATACTAAAATGTATTAAACTTGACATAAATTATAGTTGTGGGGCGGTGCCTCTATTATCTCAGCCGTTGGGGTGTTGGGCCTCGCAAAAGACGCCGATTCTCCTTCTCTTTGCTCGCCTATTTGAAGTCTCCTTTGGTTCTCTGCTGAATACAACAACATCATCTTCCATTCTCTCCCCTGCCTCTAATCTTGTCAACATAGTTGTGGAGTTGGTTAGGGTTCATAATCTGCTGTGTTTATCTTCAAGCTTGATGATTGTAGCTTGATATGATAAACCCGTAGCATATTTACCTTTGGTTAAGTTATCAACCTCCTTTTTTTGTGTTCAGCTCTTCCCATTCTGACGTGGATTCGGTGGACTTGTGTTCTTACTTTAATCTTGTATTTTTTGTTAAGTATTTTCACTTTTCTGTTATCAAATCTTTCAAATAATAACAAATATCAAAGGGCATTTGGCCTAATGGTTCCTTCACCTGCGAGTTTCTATGTCGGGTAGGAATCAACTGCCCGCTGGTTGAATACGTGGCACTATAAGTGAGTTTTTCTCTTGTGTTTTCAAGTATTTGCCTGCTTTACCTTTGTCTGCCTTATTTATGACTGGTTGTTTTCTAATCTACTTCCGCATTTTGTGTTTGTCTGTGTGTTGTACCAATCTCTTGTGTGTTAAGGTTTTTTGCTTACCTGATTGTTGTTCCTAATGAATCCCTTTAATACCTATGATAGGTGATGTTTAAAGCACACATCTTTATTCCATTGTATTCGTGCGTTTTTAGATAGTTTTGTATGTGTTTTGAGTCATTTTAGTTTCGTTTTGAGTCTTTGTTATGATTTCAGGTGCTCATGATAATTATCAAGTCAAATCATGGAGAAACCGAGCACGAGAAGAAGTCCGGAGGAAAAAGTGAAAAAAGTTGGAACTTGGTTCCCTCGCGGTACGCGAGGGAGGAGGGACGATGCCTCGCGATACGCGTGGAATCCTAAAACCGTACTCGACTATTTTGTCTCTCGTGGTACGCGAGAGACCCATGAATTTCCTTCGCGGTACGCGAGGGCCTGGTGAATCCGCAAAACCCTAGAATTCGATTTTAAATCAAATTGTAATGCCATAATCTGAGGAGTTCGATCTTTTGGCTGTACAGAGAAGGTTTGAAGAGAATCAAGTGCAAAGATTGAAGCTTTAGATCCGGGTTTATTAGTTTAGCTTATTCGGTGTTCAAGATTACGTCTTTTGTGTTTGATTGCTGTGATTGAACCATGTTCTTGTCTATTACTTCTGTTTTGATGTTTTGGATTATGATTCTTGGCTAGATCTTTGATACTGCCATGATGATTACTTGCTAAAGTTATGATTTTTATCGGTTTTTGGTTATTTTGAATGGATTAATGGTTTTGTAACGATCTTGGTTTAATAATTATGATGAATATGCATGATTTGAACCTGATTTGCAATTGATTATAGTTCCATATGCTGCTTGTGAATGTCTTTCAGCTTGAGTAGTATATCTAGATCATAGACTGTGTGTTTGTGGTTGTTTGATGGTTTGCTAGACGTAGTATTCCATAGGAACTGTGATTGAGAGTAGGCTAGATCTGAGTGTTCTTCCTATCTCGATACCCGAAAGGTGAGAGGTTGTCAGTTAGTCCTCTGTGTTAGGATTCTGAGTGTAAACTATTTGAGAGGAAGTTTCCCGTAGGGTTCTAGTATCCGTTGCTATTCCATGTCATAGTGTTTTGTTCTGAGATTACCCCGTGCATCTTAGATGTATTGTGGATAATGAGACTGAAAGGTGATCTGTCTTTTGTGTACTTTATCATTGTTGGAGAGACTAAAAGGTAATCTGACCATCTGGTGAGTTTACTACATCTTTAGGTTTCTTAGTTGGTGACACCCTGAGAGTGATTAGGGATCCACTAGGTTGTCTAGAGCTGTTATCCTTAGATACCCAGATCCATCATAGTTTCCATAACCAATAGAAGTCTGTTTTTGCAAGTAGGATTTCGACGTAGGTGGTGTTCTTCCCATTCCTGGTATTTCCCTGAGTTCTTTGTCTGGATAGTTAGAGTCGATCGTTAGTTTGCATTATTAGTTAATCAGTAGTATAGAAAACCCCCCAACCAAATATATTTAGTCAGAGTCTAGTGTAGTTATTCAATGTCTCTAGGGTTCGATAATCCGATTTATCATTAAGCTGTGCTACACTCGATAGGTACACTTGCCTGTCAGTGCGGTTTAGTTCATAGGTACTCCATTTATTACTTAGGAGTCTAGGTTAGGTTTATTTGTTAGTTTTTATAGACCGTCTGGGCAACATCAAGTTTTTGGCGCCGTTGCCGGGGACACTTGGCAATAGCAACATTAGCTTTGACTAGTTCTTTGTGTGATTTTTGGTTTGTTTTCTTTCTTTTATTTGTGAGTATTAATTGTGTGTCTTTGTCCTATCTGCTACTTGTGTGTCCTATCTGAGTGTCTAACATAGGATCGAGTTTTTCTGTTTTTGAGTCTTTCTTATTTTTCTTTGTGTCTTTCAGTTTATGCACCACACTCGTTCGTAGGGATCACCACCGTATTCTGCTTTCTTAGAGCCCGAACGAGAGCTTCAGGAGCGCACCCGCGACTTCCGGGAGCGTTTGAAAGAGTTGTGAAAAAACCAGGTACGTTCTACTAGCCCAATTCCTTTTCCTAACATGGGCGACGCTGACCCACCAGCGAGACGTACCGTACACCAGAGAGCCAGTGATGGGGTCCTCGGGGCGAGATTTTCGATCACCCGCCCCGCCATCCCTAATGCTAATACTTGAAAGATCCCATCACATGTCATGAGTATGATCACTCATTCTACTCAGTACCATGGCCTCGAGGATGAGGATGCACCCGGTCATCTATCCCGCTTCACGCGCATATGTGAACCTTTAATATCATGGGTGTATCTAAGGACGCAATCTATTTGCGTCTCTTTCCATTCTCGCTCTCTGGGCGTGCTTCTACTTGGCTTGACACCCTCCTTGACAATTCCATCACCACTTGGGAGGACTTGCAAGCCAAGTTTCTTAAAAAGTACTATTGTAACATTTCTGATTTTCATTATCTATATTTCAGTTCAATGTGATACATTTTCAAACCAAATTCTAGTACACTGACTTGTTCTATTTGTACTAACAATTAAATACTATGTTCTAATGCAAATCCACATATTTTACACGAGTATGTCCTATAAAACTCTACATAAGTCCATATTTATACAAACCTGTCAATACTGAAACTTATAAGGACTGATTTTATAAATAAATTAACAAGAAACCCTAATAGGCACGGTCGCGCCTCGTTCTGGCCCGGTCGCGCCAAGTGCTATGACACGGTCGCGCGCCTTGCTTTGGAACGGTCACGCCCGGTGCCATGGCACGGTCGCGCCTCATATGGGCACGGTCGCGCCTCTCAGCAGTTGAAACGTAAATGCAGCCTTTAATCACAGGGACGTTCGATTTCATAACCGTTCTACACGTTTTCACCATTAACGAACTCAATTAAACCTTTTAATCATCACCATTACAACAAATAAACTCAATTTCGTCGACTTATCTCATAAACGCCAAATCCTCTCATGAAACCATCGAATTCACCATTTTGATTTGCAATTCTCCCAAGCCAACATACTATCGATCCTCTCTAAAGCTTCTGGACACGCTTATTTAGTCGGAATTGCAGCAGAAGACGTCGGAGGTCAAGCCCGTCATCGCCGGAACTCATTCTACCCGTACACCATCGATTCATCCTCCTTCCGGGTAATTGAAACCTTCCACACTTTCGATTTAGTCTATAGATCAAAAGCCCTAATCTAATTTGGGCTTAAAATATGGGAATCATCACAAACCAAAATCTATTTTTCGTTCTAAAATGGTTTAATCGAACCCTGCTTTGAACACGTTTTAAATACAATTAATATATTCCAATAGACTCGTAATAACCCTACAGATGAAAGCCCTATGAATTCCAACATTAACAATATAAGAATTAGTCAAATCGATTCTGTTTTGGAACAGACACGGTCGCGCTAGCATTCTAGCGCGGTCGTGCTTCATGAGACACGGTCGCGCCAAATACCAGCGCGGTCGTGCCTCACACACTCAGACCCGGTCATGCCCTTGGCTAGACTTGGTCGTGCCTCAAAACCCTAGACACGGTCGTGCCTGGCCCAAGACACGGTCGTGCCTAGTGAACAGCCTAATTATGCCTTCTGTTTGGTCAACACGGTCGCGTCGCTGACTAGCACGGTCGCGCCCGTGGTCCTAGCACGATCGTGCCTTGTCTCAGGCACGGTCGTGTGTGTGAGAAAAGTCTTGACAAAATAATTATTTCCATAATTTAAAAACAATAAGTATTTCAACTTAATTTTTAAAATAAAAATAATTGATTTTATAAAATAAATAAATAGAAATTGTTTATTTAAAACTTACAAAATTAAATTTATATTTAAACCTTACACTTAAATATTATTTACACCATTTACTTAAACATTTTTATGAAAATAAAGTAAAGAAATTTATATTTATTATAAAACATCTAATACATTTTTATAACTAAGTGACTAAGTTACATATTTTATAAATAAATAAATAAGGTAACAATTATTTATTTAATCTACATTTAAACAAAAATCATTTATTTAGGTACCTCTAATACCTACATTATTTTTATAACTAAGTAAATAAATAATAATTTTGTTTTATTATTTAGTTATTCCAAACTCAAACCTTAATTTTATACAACACCATTCAAGTACAAACCACTAACACCTACAACTTCAAATTCCTTATACACACATCCAATTTAACCTTAGACTTAGACATAGACTATTGCGCATACTATTGATTTTGATACATATTACACTCTACGTTAATGTTGTGCATTACAAGGACCTCGTATTACTATCTAGTCTCTCGTGTTAGCTACGCCTTCAAACCAAGTGAGTATTACATAGCCCCTTTTACTCTTTTACACTTTTTGGGGTGGAACATGAACAATATACAACACTATTTCTTACATTTACACAAACTACACAAGTACAAATCCTCTTTACATTCATGTGTGCAAATTTGAGCTTTATGCCTGAGTGCTAGGTGTGTTAACTTTTGTTTGCGATTTATGTGCAATCATTAACTATTCAAGCCGACGGTAAACAATGATAGATCTATTGAGTCTGACAAACCCACCCAGATTGGGGTGATTGTTACCGACAACACAATTTTGCATGCTAGTTACAAAGGTTTGATTGTACTTAGTTACACAATAGCTGCTTTCCATAAATGCCTTATTTTATCATGTTATGTAAGGATTTGTTTATTTACAAACTATATGCTATCTATATACAAACCTGTGTATGCTCACCAACTTTTTAGTTGACCTTATTTTATTCATGTTTCAGGTGCTAATATGTGAGTTTGATCAAGGCATGCTACACATAGGCTTGGGACTTAGTTAAATTTAAATAAAGACTATTATGTATTTCGATTATGTACTTGTTTGAATTCGGTTGTGTTGAATTATTTGAAGTTAAACTTGATGATTAAAATATTGAAATCTAGTCAACCTTGTGCTCATGAACAGTCTACATGTCCTGCCCCGATGATTCCGCCGTCGGTTGGGGTGTGACAACTATCCACCTTCTAGGGTCGCTTGCCTTAGGGACCAGATCCATTCGTTCCGGATGGACCCTGACGAGCCTTATCACATGGCCTGGGAGCGGTTCAATGTACTGTTGAGATGATGTCCCCATCATGGTCTTTCTGACTGGGCGATAGTGGAGAAGTTCTACAATGGTCTCACCTTCGAGAAGCAGCAAATGTTCAACACTGTTGCGGGAGGCCATATCATGGACAAGAAAGAGCCAGCTGAGTGTGAAGAGATGTTCGAGAGCTTTGCTCTGGCAGAACAACATCGACCCTCTACTAGGACTTCCATTCCTAGTCCTAGAGCACCCGCCTCTTCTCCTAGAGGTGTGCATCAGGTCAACCCTGATACTAGCGTGGCTGCTGCACTCGCAGCGATAGTGAATGAGATTAAAGGGATAAAGCTGAGTGCTTAACGGTGTGAGGTGTGTAAAGGAGGCCACGACACCAGGGACTGCCCCGTCAGTCAGCAGGAGCAAGTGAACTTTGCGGGCAACCAGAACCGAGGCTATAATAACTATAACAATTCTTTTGGCTCAAGATGGAGATCTGGAAATAACCCGCCTGGGTTTAATGCCCGCCCTAATCAATATGGAGGATGTGAAGTAGGAGTGAGTTCTGGGAGCAGTGCTAGGGATAAGAAGATAGAAGAGATGTTAGCGAAACATACTCAGATGCTCGCTCATTTAGTGCATAATGATAAGGAGACTCAACAGCGATTGGATGCTCATGATACCTTACTGAAGAATCAGCATTCTGCATTCTAGGACCTACAGCGCACGGTGAGCTTGAAGGATAGACAGGGAGGTCAGTCTCCAGGCCCTCATGCTTTAGTGATGGCCGTGTCGACTAGGAGTAAAAGAGTAGAGGAGGAGGAAGAAGTAGTGGAGACTGTTAATGATACATTGATTCCTACTATAGAGGAAGTCTCCCACAGCACTGTTCGTCACATTCCGTCGCAGGAAGAGGTGAGGAAGATAGATTGGAGAGCCCAGTTTTCTGAGATCGAGGCTAGGATGGTAGAGGAGCCACCGGTAGAAGAGGAAGAGCCGGTGGACGAGGAGATAGTGGTTGAGAAGCTTGACGAGAAGGCAGAGGATAAGAAGAAGGGGTGGAGATGAAGACCCCCGAGATTGACCTTAGTCGTGTTCCCTACCCAGCGCGCTTTCTGCCACATAAGTATGCTAGGGAATACGGTATGTAACATCCCAAAACTCCTAAATATAAGATGGGACACATGTCGGTTGAGAAACGTGGCCTAAGAACCCAATCGAGTACGAAACGGGAAGACTATTCGCCCAGAAATAGCCCAAAACTTCATATAGGCATATCCTGAGCTAGAAAATGAGTCACGGGAACCATAATATATGAAAATGGGGTGTTTCGACGAGGAGAATATGAAAATAAGGTATGTCGGACCGATATCCTAAGTATAACGGTCCGACATGTGTTGCTGAAGCATTTCGGGAAGCTTTGGCAGGTGTTTTGATGACTCAGCACCGACGTCAGACCGATATGCTTTACACGTCGGTCTGACATGGGGACGTCAGACCGATATGGTTTACACGTCGGTCCAATATGGAGACGTCGGACCGATATGGATTACACGTCGGTCCGATATGTGCTGCGGAAGCAAAAAAAGAGGTTTTGACGCGTGTCACCGACTCCAGCCGAAGTCGGACCGACTTGGCATGATATGTCGGTCCGACATGGGTCCCAATTCAGCCTATAAATAGATGTCATGAGCTGTAAGTCTTGAAACATCACACACACAAACACCACAACATACACAAACACTCTAAGAAGGATTAGAAGACCCGATGCGGCGCGTTTAAGTGCGAGAGCGGTACGCTACGAGTGCGGTTTGGATCCGGAGAGACGTTTAAGCGAGGAACGAGCGTAGGAAACGACCCGAGACTATAGTAAGTACACTTGACCCATACCTTAGATAAATGTTTATGTGAATTATGTGATTATGTGTTATGTGCTATATGTGGAACTAAGGTACGGGGAAATAAAGAAAGATAATGGGGATTAGTCTAAACACTAAACGAAAATAATGGAGTAGCCACGATGTATTCAAGGGGTGGTGGATACGCCGCTGGTACTTCCTATATATAAATCTCTTGGTACTTCGTGGTGAAACCATTATGAATGTTTAGGGGTATAGACTAAAAGACAGTAATAAAAATATAGTAAACGTACGGGAGAACTTCCAACCGGTATGTAGTTATCTGACAAACAGAATGTTCTGTCTAAGGAAAGAGTGGTGTATAAATCTCTCCTAGATCCGTCACCCTTTCCTGGGAACATCTCTGTTGGAGGTATTACTCTGGAAGGATAATCACCCCGGTTTCCTATATATAAGCCTCTTTAATGCGTCGCGGGGAAACCGTTACGAAGTTTTAAGGTGAGGACTGGTTGGGAATAAATTGGGAGGCTGTGAGTATATGATACTCAAGATCCCAATGAAAAATGATGTCCAACCTACGGGGCGGATCTCTAGAATGAATGGAAAAAGGTGCCGAGTCTACGAGACGGAAGGGCCTTAAATATGAGAATGGAAAGGTGCCCAGTCTATAGGTGGAAGGACCCGGTAGAGGTGCCTAGTCTATAAGGCGGAAGGACCTAAAACGAATGATAATAAAATATACGAATGACGTGACCGGAGGTACGTCTGAAGATAGTCACGGGGGCGCCGAGAGCCCGGGAAACTTGAGCAATAATAAGAACCTAAAGGGTTCATAAGAAAATGAATGATGCAGTGTACTTACTTAGCGAAAGCTAATTCAAAAACGTTTTCCAAACACTGCAGGTTAAGAGCACGTGGAATGAGGCTTCCTGAGGACATGGCTGATCAGAGTTGAAGAATCCCTATATTACATGATGTAATATTTTATGTAAAAATAATATTATAATAAAATATACCTTTGTCATTATAGTGACAAGGTTTTGAAAAACATGGGACCGTTTTTCGCTATAAAACTTTGATAAATTAGTATAGTAAAAGTAAGGTGTTTCAAGTTGGTATCAGAGCACAGTTTGAGGGATTTGCGTATCGGAAGGATGCTTAAACTCAAATCATAAGTGCTCATGATATAAATAGGGATTCCATCCGAAGCCGTCCGAGGAATCAGGTATGTTTAAATTCCAGTGCTAGAACAGAAATGTATGAATATACGTGGGCAGAAATTTGTATGAGATAAGCTCCATGTGATAGTTGGGAGTATCATGATAAGTAACATACATTGCCTAATGCCTGGCCAGTATTGGAGCTAATGTATGGAACCATCATGATATCGCAAACATCATATGATAACTTATTTTAGTAGATAGTAAGCCGGGAATGTGATTATGCATGATTAAAATGCATGAATGAATATGCATATGTGTAAAATGCATAGATGGGGTCTTATATGAAACTCTAAAATATTTGAATAGGTTTAGAATAATACAAGGCCTATAGTATAAAAACCCTCGACTATGATTAGGGTAAACAAATGAGAGATTAAACGACATCATGTTTCAGCAAATGGCTGAACATCAAAATAACAAAGTACGTGACGAGGTAAGCCATAGGGAAGCTGAATCTCCACGTCATGATGAAAATGAAGTCGAACAAGTCCCGGATAATATCCGGAGACAAATCACGTTTGAAGTAGGGAAGGCTTTCGATACAAACCTCCCGATTATGCAAGCTGAATTACAAAGCTCACTGGAAAGTTGGTTCGAAAACCATAGAAATATAGAGAAATCTCATAACGGAGAGGATAGAAATTTTAAATCAACTCGATGCACGTATAAGGACTTTATGACCTGCAAACCACTGGAGTTTAAGGGAGCTATTAATCCCTTAGAAAGTCAAAGGTGGATAACTGCAATGGAAACAACCTTCGATACTTGTCACTGTAGTAAAGAGGACGAGGTAACCTTCGCCACCAACCAACTCAAAGAAAGAGCTGACGATTGGTGGCGCGTAGTAAAGAGAGAAAAAGGTCGAGATAAGATCAAATTGATAAAGTGGGAAGAATTCAAGGAAATCTTTCTGAAGCATTATGCCCAAGAGCGGCAATAGACAGAATCATCGAGGAGTTCCTTCAACTCCGTCAAACAAACGAATCTGTGGACGAGATTACTAGCATTTTCTTATATAAATCCAGATTTTGTCCCGTATTATTAATAACTCCTGAGATATGGATGACACGATACCATCTCATTCTGAAAACAGAAATTAGAGAGTTCATTTATCCGTCCAAGTGCGTTAACTTGGAGGAAATGATTGATTGGGCACGAGGACGAGAAACAGAGCTTAAGAGACAGGAAGAGAAAATGAGAGGATTATCCATCTCTTATGCCAGTTAGGAGAATTAAATTTAGAAAAACTAAAAGTGATTCCACTTAAAAGAAAGAAATAAGTGACTGTGAAATCTGTGGAAGGAGACATCCTGGAGAGTGCCGGCTCAGGCCTCTCAATTGTATGAAGTGTGGGAAGATTGTACATCTGACACATTAGTGTACAAGTCCAGTTAGATTATGTTACACTTGTTACAAATCAGGACACTTCAGTAGAGAATGTCCTGAAGTACGATCTCAAACCGAGAAGGCCGGTGAAGGGCCAAGACTGGCAGATAATGAAATCAAAAGGATCGAGGCTCCGAAACCAAGAGGTAGGGTTTTCCAGATCATGACCGAGGAAGCGAAAGATGTCCCTGACATCGTATTAGGTTCCTTCCTCTTGAATTCCCTACCTACTTGTGTTTAATTCAATACGGAGGCTAGTCGATTATTTATTTCATTAAGATAGGTGAATTCAAGAAACTTCAATGAAGTTGGCTAGAAAGTTAGAGGTTAAAATCGTGAGTGATAGAGACCACATAGTAACCAACATATGTTAATATTGCCAACTACTAATAGAAGGAGAAGAGTATCTCGTCAAGAATTCGATAGAGTGGACTAATTATCTTCGCATACTATGATGATTATATACGATCAGAAGATTATACGATTCACGACGTCTGCAGAAAAGGAAGTTAATATCATTGGCGAACCACGAAACAAGATCATGTTATATACGATGACTTAGATAAATGGCTACGTGAGACAAGGTCACCAAGCCTTCGTAGCTTATATGGTCGATGTAAAAGTAAAAGAAAAGAACTGAATCAAGTTCTAAATAAATTCCCAGAAGTTTTTTCAAACGATCTCCCAGGTGCACCACCTGAGAGAGAGATCGAATTCAAAATCAATTTAATTCCATAAATTAAGCCTGTGGCTAAAACTCCTTACCAATCAGCACATATTAGAATGGAGAAATGAATGTCACAACTGAAAAAGTTGTTGGACAAAAGACATAGACCAATAGAATTCCAAGGAGATTACGTTTTGTATCTCCTTGGAAAGGTCTAAATCGACGTAAGAAAAGTGGCAAGATAAGTCTGTGATTTATTGGTCCCTTTTAAGGATCATTTCAGAAGAGTGGATTATCAACTAAAGCTACCTGAAGAACCGAAACACGTTTCACATCTACAGAAGTGTATAACAGACAAGACTGCTCAAGAACCTTTGAAAAGATAGAGGTTGACAAGAAACTAATATATGTCGAAGAACTTGTAAGATTCTAGACCTAAGGAGAAGTAGTTACAAGTATTAGTGCAATGGGGGCACAGAAACGGATCGAAGATGATCTGAGAGTGATGAAGAAAAGAGAAAGAACTACCCTCAAATTTAACAGGTTTCGAGGACGAAACTTAATTTAAGGAGGGAGAGTTGTAACATCCCAAAACTCCTAAATATAAGATGGGACACGTGTCGGTTGAGAAACGTGGCCTAAGAACCCAATCGAGTACCGATGTAGTGAAAAGCACACATCTTTATTCCTAGTGTTTTGTGCGTTTTTGATTAGTTTTGTGTTTGTTTTTTATTCGTTTAAGTCTGTATTTGAGTCTATTGTATATTTGCAGGTGCTCTTGAAGATTACAAGTGAATATGTGAGAAAACCGAGCACGAGAATGAAGCCGGGAATTCAAAAGAAGAAATGGTCGCGGTACACAAGAGAAGAGAAGGAAAGTTCTCGCGGTACGCGAGGGAAAGGAAAACTGGCCACGACTATTTTGTTCCTCGCGGTACGCTAAGCTCATTTTGATTTCTTGCTTGAGGACAAGAAATGTTCAAGTGTGGGGTTGTTTGATGTGTTAGTATTTACACATATTTTTGGCTCAAAACTTCGCTCATTTAATGATCAATTCATGGTTATATTCAACGTTTAGACACTTATTTGCTTCATTTCCTGTTTTGTAGGTTTTTGTGAAGCTTGGTGAATAAACAAGAAGATTCCAGGATAAACATGTGAAGTTTTAGGGTTTTTGTGATGGAGGCACGGTCGTGCCCCTATTTGGCACGGTCGTGCCAAGCTCCAAAACCCTAAGCACGGTCGCGCCCACATCTGGCACGACCGCGCCAAGCCAAATTCCAAAGCACAACCGTGCCTTGGCCACCCACGGTCGCGTGTCATCTCGTAAGTCTGAACAGCCGTACGTCCTCGATCAGTGGTACCCAATGGAAGCTACGGATCGGTCAAACCTCTGTCACACGGTCGTGCCAAGACCTAGACACGACCGCGTCCTTGTGCTAGTCACGGTCGTGCCTTCTCTCCTGGCACGGTCGTGCCTCCCCTTTTCTATTTAAACAGAACTTAATTCTCATTCAGACATTGAGCAACCCAGGGGAAAAACCTACTGTTCCAGCTCGAGTTTTCTTTGTTCCAGCCGTAATTCAAGATTCTTGGAGAGGATACAACACCAAGAGGATCACCATACATCAACAACAACATCTAGGCTTGGAGGAGTGGTTTGATTCTTGTTTTCATATCATGCTTCTCACTATTTTTCCCTGCTTATTTGTAATTTTGATGCTCATGATGAGCTAAAACTCCTGTTCACTTTGGTTTAGATGAAGTTTAGATACATTTGACAACATTCATGGATTATTAGCAATTATTGTGTTAATGTTATGACAATCGTATGATTATTCTTTGATGAATTTATGTATCCAAGTATTTTGAGTTGTTTACAAGACTTGTATTTGTGTATGTCATATTATGTTGGAAAACTTATGATTTATGCTTATATTCATGGATTGGTGTATGTAATTATACTAGTTTATGGCATTTGACTAGGAATGGTGAATGGAGTCTTGTTTATGAATTATTATATTTGTATGTGTAACCTTATGCTTATGTTTGGAAAGACAAAGTATTTGTTATGATGTGTCATATTTAGTATTATGTTTATCTAGGAATTGTTGACACATCCTCCTAATTTATATAACCTTTATATGAACATTGTATGTTGAAGAAATGCATATTGTTGTCTAAATTAATCAACTTGAGGTGGATAGTGTGTTGTTCATATTATCTTTCCAACTAGTTGTTGGATTAGTGTACCTTAATTGGAAGCTAGTTCAATCTTTATAAACATTGACATGATTATTAAACACGTAAGCCTCATTGTATGACTTTAGGTGGTTGGTTTGTTAATTCATGCTAGCTTTCCGAATAGTCATTTGATTAGATATCTTTGACGAGAATTTAGTCAATTTATGTATCGTGTATTTGCCATGTTTCTATGAATGTATTGAATGTATTCTAATTGGATTCGACACCGAAGTGATATTTTCTCCTTGATTGTTTGATTTGTGATTTAGTTTAGTTTTATATTCTTACATATTAGTCTAATTAAAAAAATCAACTTAAACATCTTTAATCCATACTTGATTGAATTTTAGTCTCGGTTTATTATCGCATTCCACCGTGTCCACGGATTGATATCCGGTTCTTACCTTTACTATATTGCTATCCTACGGGTACACTGCCCGATGTGTGTGATTAGTATTTGGTGAAAACTCTTTTAAAACTAATTCTGTAAAATACTTATAAAAATATATATATAGTTTACACGCATCAGTCACATGATGAATACTTGTTAAAGTTTGATTTTTTATCGGATTTGGATTCTAATTAATGGTTTTATGATTTTGTAAACTTTCTTGAGTTGATTATTGTGATGTTATTACATGTTTAGATCTGATCGTGTGTTTGATTTCAACTCCCTGCGTTGATTGTGGTTGTCTGCCAGTTTGATTAGCGTATCTTGGTCATAGATCTTAGGGTTTGTGATTAGGGTGGTTTGCTAGACGTAGTAGCTATAGGAGTTGTCTTTGATTGCTGATTAGAGTTGAGTGTGTATCCTAGTTCAATACCCGAGAGGTGAGAATTAGTCGTTTAGTCTTCGTCATTAGGAATCCGAGTGTCAGCTGTCTGAGAGGAAGCCGGTATTAGGTGTCTAGTGATTCTTGCTATTCGTGTCATAGTTGTTATCTTGAGATGACCCCGTGCATTCTTTGAGTGTATTGGTGGATAGTGAGACTGAGAGGTAATCTGTCTATTAGGGTACTTTATCATAGTTGGAAATACCTGAGAAGTGATCCAACATCTGGTGAGTTATTACATCTCTAGGTTCCTTAGTTGGTGACACCCTGAGAGTAATTAGGGATCCACTAGGTTGTCTTTAGCTGTCATACTTAGAAACCCAGATCCATCTTAGTTTCCAGAACCGGTAGAAGTTGTACTTTGCAAGTAGGATTCCGACCTAGGTGATATTCTTCCCATCTTCTGATTTCACCTTTAGTTCTTGTTCTTGATGGTTGAGTCGACTTAGTTTGCAGCATTCCTTAGTTAAATATTTAGCGTAGTAAACCCCCCAAACCAAATCAATATTTAGTCCGAGTCAGAGTCTAGTATAGTTATACCTTGTCCCTAGGGTTCGATAACTCGGTTTACCATTAAGCTGTGCTACACTCGATAGGTACACTTGCCTGTCAGTGCGGTTTAGTTCATAGGTATTCCTATTATTACTTAGGAGTCTAGGTTAGGTTTTTGTTATAGTTTATATAGACCGTATGGACGACTTCAAGTTTTTGGCGCCGTTGCCGGGGACACTTGGCAATAGCAATATTAGCTCTGACTTGTTCTTTTAGTGATTTTTGGTTTGTTTTGTTTTCTGTTGAGTCTTCTGTGCTACTAGTGAGTCTTATCTGAGTGTCTACTTTAGAATCGAGTCTTTCTGTGTGTCTTTGAGTCTTTGTTCTGTTTCCTTCTAGAGTCTTTCTGTTTATGCACCATACTTGCTCGCAGGGATCACCACCTTATTCAGCTTTCCTAGAGCCCAAGCGAGAGCTACACGAGCGCACCCGCGACTTCCGGGAGCGTTTGAAAGCATTGTGCAGCACCCAGGTACGCCCTACTAGCCCAAACCCCTTTCCACAAATGGGAGACGCTGACCCACTAGCGAGGTATACAGTACACCAGAGGGCCAGTGATGGGGTCACGGGCGCGAGATCTTCGATCACATGCCCCACTATACCGAACACCAATTCTTGTCAGATCCCATAACATGTCATGAGTACGATAACTCATGCCACCCAATTCCATGGCCTCGAGGATGAAGATGCACCCGGACATGTGTCCCGCTTTGCACACATATGTGATACTTTCAATCTCACGGGTGTATCTAAGAACGCAATCTACTTGCATCTCTTCCCATTCTCCCTGTCTGGTCATGCATCTACTTGGCTCGACACTCTCCCAGACAACTCAATCACCACATGGGATGATCTCGAAGTCAAGTTCTTCAAGAAGTATTATCCACCTTCCAGGGCCGCTCGCCTTAGGGATCAAATCCATTCGTTCCGGATGGATCCCGACGAGCCTTATCACATGGCATGGGAGCGGTTCAACGCGCTGTTAAGCCGATGTCCCCAGTATGGTCTTTCCGACTGGGCGCTAGTGGAGAAGTTCTACAATGGTCTCACATTCGAGAAGCAGTAAATGTTCAACACAGCTGCCGAAGGTCATATCATGTAGAGACTTGAGCCTGACGAGTGCGAGGAAATGTTCGAGAGCTTCGCCCAAGCCGAACAGTAGCATCCACATTCTGTTAGGAATTCCATTCCTACTGCTAGAGCACCGCCTCTTCTCCTAGATGTGTGCATCAGGTCACTCCTAAGACTAGCGTGGCTGCTGCACTCGCCTCAATGGCTAACGAAATTAAGGAGCTGAAGCTCAGTGCTAAGCGGTGTCAAGTGTGCAGGGGAGGCCACGACACCCGAGATTGCCCCGTATATAATCAGGAGCATGTGAGCTACGCTGGCAACCAGTACCACAACCGAGGGTATAATAACAACAATACTTATGGCTCGGGACGGAGATCTGGAAATAACCCGCCTGAGTTTAATGGTCGCCAGCAGCAGTATGGAGGAGGAGAAGCTGGAGCGAGCTCGGGATGCAGTGTCAATACAAGGAAGATCGAAGAGATGCTCGAGAATCAGACACAACTGCTTGCCCACTTAGTCCAGCAAGATAAGGACACGAGGCAAAGACTGGATAGCCACGACACTCTATTGAAGAATCAGCAGTCGGCATTCCAGGATCTGCAACACACGGTAGGAGACATCGCTCAGAGTTTGAAGGGTGGACAAGGAGGTCCATCTTCGGGCTCAAATGTGTAACAACCCCAAATTTAGGGTCTGATTTTGTTTATTATTTAACTATTTGTTACTTACATGGATACTTGAACTACTAAATAGGAAACCCGAACACTATGGACTACGATTTAGAACCCAATAAACACATTATGCTTACACAAATGAACTAAGCCCATTGGGCTTGGCCTAACTGTAGATAAACAGACCCGGCCCATTAACGGCGCAGTATACGAACCTAATTCAAAATAAACTAATAAACATTGTCTGACGGATCATTACACGATTCGATATAATTTATGATAATTACGAACTAAACCGTTTACGCGAAGAACTGTTAGAATGATTAACGCGCTCGTACGGGTTATTATCGGTTCTCTGACGTGATGGAATATTTAAACGTCAAATCTCAAATAAATAATATTAATAAATATAAGTATTTATTCCGGTGACTGATTAGGAGTTATATGCGAGAAATGCAACGTTGGGCGCGCGACTGCGACAAATAACAGTGTGGACATCAGCGGGTTATGCTAAACCCGATATAACTAAATAATATAAACAAGTATTTATTTTATATCTATAGTATTAAAATATCAATATTATTATGATTTAGGAATTAATAACTAGTTTCGGAACGCGACACGTTTTACCCGGAGCGGACGCATGTTAGCACGCGGTACAGAGCGATAGCGGCTATTTTAGAAATTGCCTAATAAAACATATAGTTATTAATTATTATATTTAATAATAATAGAATTAATAAATAATAGAAACTATCGGAGCGTGGATCGTTAGTTTGAGCAAACGCGTTTGGCACGTGCGGTATCAACGCGTACCGGCCTACACAACAATCAAGACGGAGGTTTTACAAAATAAATATCTAAACAATATTTATCATAATATTACATAAAAATATAAGTTATAGAATAAAAGTTGGATTTAATAGACCTGACAGAAGCTCGAGTTTGAACACGCAATATTAGCGCCTACAGGCTTGGACAACATACGAAACGTAAATCTGATGAAATAAATATTTAAATTATATTTATTACCGCGTCATATTATTATGAGATTGATAGAACAAAAGGTTGGAATTAATTAATATTTCGAAGACCCGAGTGTGTACGTGATATACAGAAGCCAATCCAGTTACACTAGTAATTGCCTACTGCTTATACAAACTTTATACAAATAATAAAGTCCTTGTAAAATTTTAAATCCGAATTTAGTTCCCAAAATCTTTGAAAATCCTTTTAAAAGATTTGACCCCTGCAAGAATTTTAAGAATCCAAGAAATGATCCTTAATTACTCATTACCAACCCACATTTTTCTTTTTCCTAAAAACCTTAACTTAAACACCACTCACCCTAAAACCACTTTCTTTCTTATAAACCATCTATCCCTTCTCATTCTTTTATTTTAAAACACAACTAAGACACAACCATAGAAAGAGAGAGAAAGAGTATGGGAGAGAGAGAGGGAGGAAGAGCTCTCTCTTCCGGCTGGATTCCAGCCCCCTACGGCGGAGCCACGACGGCGTAACAACCCCATCACCTTTACCGCCCCCTCTTCTCCTTCACTTCATCTTTTCACTCAAAAACCCAAACCTACGTAAAACCCTAAGTGCATAGAGAGAGAGGAGGAGGAGGCCGGCTGGCGGCCCTCCGGCTGTCCCTCTCGGAAACGGTGGTGACAGGCTGAGCGATGAAGACGACGGTGGTTTTAGCGCAACAGGGTTCCGAAGCCATTCTGGCGAACTCCAAAACCCGACAACAGTGGCGGTAGGACTATCAATGGTGTCCGTCGGCGGATTCTAGTGAAGACAGAAGAGGACGACAGCATCCTAAGACGATGGTGGCGGGATCAGGTGGTGTTTGACGAGGAAGACAATGGCGACGACGAGCTAGGGTTCCAGGAGACGAAACAGCGACGGCCAGAAATGCCTTTACGGCGAACTCGTTTTCCCGGTTAGTTTCCTTTTTCCAGCTTTCTTGTCATTTCCGAGTGCAAACATACACCCATTTTGGTGACGTTCTCTATTTAACGTTTAGGGCGAGTCTCTGGTTAAACGAGTGATCATTGAGGTGGCCCAGTTTTATTCCCATGTGTTCATATGAATTTTTGGACAGGTTATGGTGAAGATGGGACACCACCCGGATAGGTGGGACTGTTCAGTTCGTTCCCGACAGTCCTGGATTTCGGTCAACTCAGGTCAATGCGGGTCAAAGACGGTCAACGGCAGAAACGAAGAGCGAGGAAACGATCTGGATGCGAAACCGAGTCAAATGGGTCGTAAAACGAGCGGGTTCGCGTACGATTAGAAGGTATAAATGCACGCCAAGCTTTCGTATTTATTTTGTAAATTGTATTGTTTTGTATGTAAATGTGTGTAATAGGCTAGTTGAGCTTAACCGATTAAAATCCCAACCCCGAGATTTAGATGTAAAACCGAACCTCGATCATGTATTTGTAACAACCGGGTCCCCGTCCATACAAAAAGAAACATATAAAATATGTATATAAGCATATACATACATCTAATTATAAATCTAAAACGTATTACCTAGAATTAGAAATATAAATATATATCTATTTACACTTGTATGATTAGTTGGAAACCGATTATATAAACATATCTATAATTATAAGTATATTATCTAGAAAACTAAGTTTATAAAAACGCTTACAAGTACTTTATACAAATGGAAATAAAATCATAAACCAAAGTCGAGTATTTCTAAAACATACGGGATTTATAATAACACGATATACAAATATATACTTATAAAGACATATTTACCTCTTACGAGTATTTATATACAAAACATATATATATGAATATATTTATAGATATATCCATATAGTTACTTTCTTACGTATATTAATATGTATATATATATATTAAAAACATACAATCTCTAACTTTATGTAAACATATTTATAAATATTAGTATTTTGATAACATATTATTCATATTGTTTTATTTAGTTTAATTATTATAAAAACTATTTTAAAATCTAGTATTACATATAATATAAAAGTCGTTTTAATATTAAGAAAGTAATATTTTTATCATTATTATTAATATTACTAAAAATGCATTTATGATAAAACTTATAACATCTTTTTGTTACTAACATTATAAACATTTTCATTACAACTTGGAACCGAACAACATTAGTATTATACAAATTGATATTTTTATTAAAAACGTTACACTTATTATTAATATTACTACTTTTATAATTACGGAAGTTATATTATTATTTTTATTAGTTATTATTACAAATATTATTATGATTATGATTATCACTAACATTATTTTTAACAAAATACTATAACTATTTATAAGGATCAACATTTATATTAATATTATATTATTCATTTTCAACTACTAAAACTTATATTATGCTTTCCATTAATATGATTAAAGTTACAAATAGTTTTTGTTATTATTACTATTATTATTTGTACATCTATGAAACATATATTTTAAATAAAAATGTTACTTTTATTAATTGTTATAGTTATCAACAATAATGATAAATTTATTATCATTACAAATAATAACATCAAAATACAATATTTTACTTTTAATACATCGTGTTATTACCATATTACATTTTTATTAGCACCAAACGCATATTATAGAATGTATATACCTTTATTAGGAGTATTAAACACTTGTTTGAATGTAAACGCAATATCGGATAATACTAAGTATTTACTCACACAATTGTACATTATATGGTTTTAGGACTTGTTATATAATTAAAGTATCATGAATTATGTATTTCAACATACTAACATATACAACCTTATTTTACTTGCATACGTACCTACATACTTAACTATAGTTAGTTAGCATTAGTTTACGAGAACGATATTTGACATAATACTTTATACATATACTATGTACATTTATATATACAAATATTTTATAGACTCCAAATATTTATTTTCAATATAAATATATTCGTATGTGGCTTCATGTAAATATAAGTTTAAACAATTACCAATATTGCAAACAAAAACCATATAACTATATATATTAATATAAGACGACCATAACTACATCCTTCAATACTTATGATCCATAATATATACAAGTATATTTTGATTACTTTTATGCTTAGTTATATATATATATATGTGTGTGTGTGTGTGTGTATAAATCTTGATTATTAATTTCTAAACAAACATAGCTACTCGAATGTATATTTATTTTTACATATATTATATATACATCACGTAAGTAAGTAATGACTAATGTTACTTTATTTGAATCGAACTGTTATTATAGTACTTATTATTACCTTGATTCGGGTCGAAACATTATTCTACTACCTATATTAGAGCATATACACAAATATTTCTATTATACATGAATACTAAGTCGAACCAACACTTTCATAGTACAACTATTAGAATAATAAATGGAGGTTTACGACCCGAGATTTTTACCAAAACTGCTCCAACACCTTAACGAATCGGTCGAGCTCAACCACACGGTTAATGACATTGCCCTAGTACAACATACTAATGTCACCATTATAATTAGGGTTTGTTTTGACAACTACATACACGATAGCAAGCTCGTAACTTAGCATATTGATTTGGCATATACAAGATTACCAGGTGAGTTCATGTGCTTTTTCCCTATTTTACTTAAACTTTTGGGGTGATTACATGCTTCGATACTGTTTACATACTTGGTGTAATAATTAAATAAGGCCGTTCTAGCTGCCGTAACGAATCCCCGATCTCTAGAACACAATCATTAACTCCTTTGGAGCCAGCGAATATATGGGTAGTACTATCTGGTGAAACCCCCGCACACCATGGGCCCGACGTAACCGGGACAACCTTCCATGGAATGATAAACATTGAATGATAATATATATCTTGTGACATATATTTGTTTAACAGTTTAAACTTATGTTGGCAGACATGAGTAATTAGACCCATAACAATAAGGGGTATGGGTTAGGGGTATATTATTATTTCTAGATGTCCACGGGTTGTGGGCACATGGTTGATTGTGAACTTGTTTAATTTTGCACCATACATTTTTGGATTCTCTATACATATACGTTATTACCTAAACTCGTGAACTCGCTAACTTTTTAGTTGACACAATATTTTTAAGCATGTATTCATGTACCCTTCTCAAGTTTGGAAATTCGCAACTTAGACACGAGCTTGCTTGAAGAATAGATGATTCCTTTAGAAGACTTAGGTCGAGCCATAGATTCCACTCGAGAAAGTTTTGATGGGAAGATATAATCCATTATTTTATTTTATTTTAGATAGTGTATAGATGACATGTACCTTTGTAAATATAAATTTTGACTTAGTTGGACTTATGGCATTTATAAAATATATATCACGTTATTTCCGTTGTGTTTTGTTTTGGTATTTGATCATCACGCTTAGCCCCCTAGTCGGGTTGTAACAGGTTGGTATCAGAGCTAACGGTTTTAGCGAATTAGGTTTCCTTAAGATTCCTAGGCTCTAACCGAGAACACCTAAAGGATCCTCGCCCTTAGGACCCTGATACTACTATGGCTTTGATTACATCTTAGTACTTTAGGAGAACCTAAGTACCCCGAGACATGACTTTAAGACCTTGACTGATAAGTACACTTTAGGTTGGTCACTTCCACATCCACACTTTAATTAACCTTGGTGCACGCATACTATATGACTATGCTAGGAGATTACTAGAATGATCTTGTGAGTAAGTTGACAATTACACTTGATATCACGTAATTGAGAGCTTACATACACATGTGAATTCTAGGAAATCCTATCGGTATCCATATGCGTAAGCCACAAACCTAAAACTCTTGTTAAACTAAAACAACCCTTGATGATAAGGAGGCATTCATTAGCTCAATTCATCCTTGTATCCTTCTAAATTCAACACTCTTCTTAGAAACTCGACTCAACTATGTTCTTTCATGATAACCGGACAACTTCTCCTTATAATTTATTTGACTCTCTTATACAAGTTATCATAGATCACTCATGAACAACATTGCTGCAACCACATTGTATCGATTTCACATCCTCATATATCAAATATAATATTCTTAACAACACATTTATTGACCCATTATCCAACGCCAGTCATATTCTAACTTCATTACTTCACTAATTAGATTCCCTATCTAAGTTCCTATTGTCTTGAAGAAGCTGAAGAAATTTAGACTAAGCATTGCGAAGGCATCAGTTAACCCAGAACAACGAAGATTATTCTCGTCTCTCATGTCTTTAGACGACACCTGATGAAGCAGTCACCCTTAATACATCATTTCCATTAACAATTGAAAATCTATTCCTTATTCAATTGTAATCAATTCTCTTATCCTTAATTTCCTGAAGCTGACCCCACTGGTGCTGAAGGTGACAACAATTGTAATACCTTCCTCTACCCTCAATCTGTTAGAGCTAAGATCGAAGGCTTGGACTTATATGTTGTTCAAAAACAATTTCTTACCCCTCACAATGTGAACGTTGAACCCTATCTTGACATTGAATCCCTGTTGTAAACCTAAGACTTGGTTTAAGAAATATTTCGTTACAAAAACCCAAGTCCAACAACTAGTACCATATAATTCAAAAAACGTTTTCCAAACACTGCAGGTTAAGAGCACATGGAATGAGGCTTCCTGAGGACGTGGCTGATCGGAGTTGAAGAATCCCTATGTTACATGATGTAATATTTTATGTAAAAGCAATATTATAATAAAATATACCTTTGTCATTATAGTGACAAAGTTTTGAAAAATCTGGGACCGTTTTCCGCTATAAAACTCTGATAAATTAGTATAGTAAAAGTAGGGTGTTTCAAGTTGGTAGCAGAGCACGGTTTGAGGGATTTGAGTATCGAAAGGATGCTTAAACTCAAACCATAAGTGCTCATGATATAAATTGGGATTCCATCCGAGGCCGTCCGAGGAAGCAGGTATGTTTAAATTCCAATGCTAGAACAGAAATGAATGAATATACGTGAGTTGAAATTTGTATGAGATAAGCTCCATGTGAGGAGTTCTTAAAAGATCTTCTTTCCAACAAGAAGAAGCTAGAGGAGGTCTCTAAAGTCTCACTAAGTGAGCGATGTTCTGCGGTGGTTCAGAACAAACTGCAAGAGAAACTGGCAGATTAGGTGCTAGCATCAATCTGATGCCATATTACATATATAAGCAGCTGGACCTAGGAGAACCGAAGCCGACGCGCATGAGCATATCCTTGGCTGACCGTTCAGTCAAGTATCCACGGGGAATAGTGGAGAATCTTTTAGAAAAAGTTAAAAAATTCGTCTTCCCCGTGAATTTTGTCATCCTGGATATGGATGTGGATGATAGATTCCCGCTCATCCTAGGATGCCCATTCCAACGTACCACCAAGGAATTGATCGATGTCTTTGACGGGAAGCTCACACTTCGTGTGGGGGATGAGTTTGTTATCTTTAATGCTGTGAAATCCGTGAATGGGGCTAATGAGCAGAGCCATTCTGTGTGCATGATTGATGCCTTCATGGACTACCATAGGGACTCCGATCTAGTAGAGGATGTAGTTGCTGAAACCGCCCCTGAATTAGGAGAGTTATCTGATTGGGCGTTGGAGTTAGAAGAGTTGCTGAATGAGCTGGATGAAGACGGCGATGAGGTGCCCAGGGATCTGCAAGAGATGATGGCAGTGCTGGAGGGGATCATAGGCAAAACCCCAATTGTGGGGATGGTGGAGAGTGTTGATGAACTAGAAGATCCTGGTAAGAGCTTAGAGGGCGTAACTATAGAGAATCCTATTCCTGAGCCTATGGCCCTTACCATTGTTCATTCTGAGGGGAGAAATGCTGAGCCGACCCCTAGTTCTAGGTCCCCTAAGTCTAGGCCACCCCGTGAGAGAACCCGAGCGTTGAGAGATTCATGTGAGCTAAGGGTATTGAAAACCCCAAGTGTAGGGACGTTTAGGGTGATAAGTTGCTGATGTACTTGAACCATGTTACATCCGGACTGGGTAGGCTTAAGTTTTGGTGGAAAGACTTAAGTGATAGATGTAAGAGAGGTCTAGTGGTTGGAAATTGTTTGTTGGTGTTGTGGAGAACTGGGATACCGCGCAGGATGAAGGCGGTTCCGGTTAGAATCAAGGAGAAGCCTCCTGATAGGCTTGTTTGAGTGTCAGGCAAGTGCCCGGGATGTATAGTTTGTATGGATTTCTACGCTTATTTGCATTTCTATTTTATGTTTTTTGGTGTGCGTGTCTTTTTTGTGTCATGTTTTGCAGGGATTCGCGCCCGATTCAACGAGGAAAATCATCATAAACGAAGTTCCAGGTATGTTTTACATTGGTTTTTATTATTGAAATGAGTTTTTATGGAATTGGGTGAAAAAACAAAATTTAGGGGGTCAAAATTTTTCTAAGTATAAAAACCCCATTAACTTTCTGTGATTGGAGCTCCCTCGTGGTACGCGAGAACTTGAGTCCCCTTCTTTGCGGTACGCGAAGGACAAGAATTGGGGGCCGAGTGATTTTCATTCCCTCACGGTACGCGAGGAGTTCTTCTTGGTCTTTCGTGGTACGTGGGGGATTTCTGGTCTTGCCCACTTCCCTTGTTTCCCATGGCCGTTCGCCATCCACAAATTCACCACCACCATTACACCATCATTCTTCATTACCATCCATCCATCACCATCCTCTATCATCACACATATCCACCGATTACCTACCATGGGAAACTTAAGAACCATTCATGACCGTTGTTTCACCTTGCTTTTGGAATTCATGTCTATGTGTTTGCCACTCATCGGGTATGTATACCTGTTATCTATCTTGAGTCTTAGTGAGTCAGTAGAGTCTTTTTATTTTTATATTTCAGTCTGTAACTTGAGTCAGTTTAATGTTGTGGGTTTGTTTGAGTTTTATTGTGCAAGTATTGATCACTCCGTCCGTACTCGATCTCCATTCGGGCGGGGTCGATGTCTGATCTTATTTATCTTGTAAAGGCAACCCGACAGTTGATTGTGCAACCGCGACCAGAATGCTATACGCTGCACAAGTGGAAGAGGAAAGCTGGAATCACTTCATGATTACATTACCAGATAAGTCTTCGAGTTTATTTTTGTCTTTTTATTTTCTGTGTGTCTCAGTTCACATTGGGGACAATGTTTGTTTCAAGTGTGGGGATGGGACTGCGTCTAGTGAGTCTAGTTTGTCTAGGTTTCTTTTCTTTTACATAAAAATACAAAAAAATTGATTTTTTTTTGAAAAAATGTCCTTTGAAATCAAAAGTTTTTGCATAATACATGGAAAATGATAGTACAACTGGATCTGATTGTTGAGTTTTAAATGAATAAATAATTGAAAACGCGTTGAATTAGTGATGTTTTGGTAGACCCAGCTAGCTAGTAGAGCTTAAATAGCCTGTTTGTGTTGTTTAGGAATTAAATGATTTAAAAATCATGATATCTTGCGTGGATTGGGGTTCAAGATCAAAAAGGGGTTCAATTTTGAGGGTCCAAAGCTTTCAAAAGGGTTCAATGGCTTAAGGGTTTCAAATTATATTTATTTGCTTTAAATCTTTTGTATTTATATAATTAATTTTATGAAAACTATAAAATTAAAAACTATAAGTTTGAATTCGTCAAACATTTATTTTTAAAAGTAATTAATTATTTGCATGGTTTATTAATAACATATACATACATTATCATGAAAATGCAAAATATAAATATATATATATATATATATATATATTTGGAATTTAGATAAATAACTCACATATATACTTATGTGTTTATAAAAGAATGGGACTTTAAACAAATATTGTAGGTGATTTATCAAAAATATATTGCCATTTATTTATTTATATGCATCATAATGTAAGTTAAACTCTTGTTTAAATGAAATAGATATATGTGTATATATATATATTATATTATATATACCCATAGTGATGTTGAAATACGAATGCACAACTTGTAATTAATATAACACCATGAAATGAAATTGAAATTATATCAGAAAAACCCTAGATGTTACACAATATCAGAACATGTTATTCATGTACAACTGTTCCCAATGACATTGGTAGGTTTTGACATTGTTCTAGGAATGGATTGGTTAGCCTCTAACCAAGCTCATATCCTGTGTGATAAGAAAGCCATAGAATTTCGCTCACCGAAAGGCGATATCATCATTATAAATTGTGATAAGTTATCCAACTAGGTGGGAATAATCACTCTAGACAACCTAGTGGATCCCTAATCACTCTCAGGATGTCACCAACTAAGGAACCTAAAGATGTACTAAACTCACCAGATGGTCGGATTACCTTTCAGTCTCTCCAACAATGATAATGTACCCAAAAGACAGATCACCTTTCAGTCTCACTATCCACAATACATCGAAGATGCACGAGGTAATCTCAGATCAAAAATTGTGACTCGGATTAGCAACGAATACTAAGAACAACTAAGGGAAACTTCCTTTCAAACAGATTTCACCCAGACTCCTAATACCGAAGACTAACCGATTATCTCTCACTTCTCGGGTATTGAGATAAGATACACACTCAGATCTAATTAACACTCAATCACAAATCCTATGGTTACTATGTTTAGCAAACCACACAAACCTAAAGTCTATGATTTAGATATGCTATTCAAACTTGAAGACATCCACAAATAACATACATAATTGAAATCAAACACACATCAGATTCAAACATGCATCTTCATCATATTCATTATCAAAAGATCGTTTACAAAATCATTAATCCATTCATTAAAACCAAAACCGATAAAAACTGAATCTTTAACAAGTATTCATCATATAACCCAGGCAGTATTGAAGTTTTAGCCAAGCATCATACTTAAAACCAACAAAACAGAAGTAAAAGTATCAAACATGGTTTCAAACAACTGATTGAATACGCAAGATTGAGAATTGAAAACTGAACAAGTCAAATAGAACCAACCCGCATCCAAAAGCCTCAAACTTTAGCTTCCATCGCATTTCCTCCTCTGGAAATCACCCTAGAATGCTCCTATGACGGCTGGTAATCGAACTCCTTGAATAATGGCTATCCAATTCTATTTAATTTCAAACTAGGGCTTTTTGCAGATTTAAGGGCCTCTCACGTACCGCGAGAGGTGGTCATGGGTCTCTCGCGTACTGCGAGAGACACAATAGTCGGGCCCAGATTTAGAAGTCCTCGCGTACCGCGAGGTATTTCTTCTGTCTCCTCGCGTACCGCGAGGGAGTAATTTTCTAACTTTTTGACTTTTGTTCTCCGGGCTTTCTCTCGTGCACGATATCTTCATGATTTCATCTTGTATTCCACTACGAAACAAAAACAAGTAAAAAAAAATATAAAACTATCTAAAAACGCATGAATACAAAGGAATAAAGATGTGTGCTTTGCACTACATCAAACATCCCCACACTTAACCTTTTTTCGTCCTCAAAAAAGTCTGTAATGGAATCATAACTGGACATAGCTTTAACAAACTCAATTATTCAATAAGAAAAACATTCTCACGCGTTAAAAAGCAATAATCGGTATTTCTATCCGATTAAACCCAACTACCAACTTTCAAGCCCCTGTTATGTGTTCTAATTCATATTACCAAGCATATCAATCAATCTATGTGACTCACACTTAAAAGCTGCAGCTCTACCTAATCCCGTCTTATGGTCATGTCTAGGTACGGATTAAACCATATAGATTTCACCCACCGTGTTAAACTCAGATTTACAGGTTTTTAGAAATCAAGATGATCAATGAATGAATAGATGAAATATGAGCATTATTAAGCAAATGAACTTTCGTCTAGAGGCGTTTCAACCAAGTCACTATTTCGAAGGGTAACACATAGACTACAGTCCTAATCAATTAAGCACATAAGAATCAACCCATTGGTGTTTCAATCAGACTAGAACCCGACGTGTGATACGTTGGCGAAACTTAGATTTCTAATCAAATAAGCTCAAGTATATGGAATATGGATGCGGGCGCCACCGAAACTCGGATTTATTCTCATAAAAATAGAGTGGTGTACCAAGAAATTTCAAAAACCTATAAATTTTAACTTAACGTGGTACCTATCACCCTATGTTGACAGTTTTATTAATACCAATTACCCTAAAGATGAATACCCACAAGATGTCATGATTTTAATTCATTTAATTCCTAAACAACACAAACAGGCTATTTAAGCTCTACTAGTTGACTGGATCTACCAAAACATCACTAACTATACGCGTTTTCTATTATTTATTCATTTAAACTCAACAAGCGGATCCAGTTGTACTATCATTTTCCATTTTTTTATGCAAATACTTTTGATTTCAAAGGACATTTTTTTCAAATGTTTCAATTTTTTTTGAATTTTGAATTTTTATAAACGAAAACAACCTAGACAAACTAGACTCACTATACGCAGTCCCATCCTCACACTTGAAAGACACATTGTCCTCAATGTGAAGGAAGAAACAACTAAAAATAACAATGCAAAAATAAACAGGAATCGACTTAGCTGGTAATGTAGCAGTGAATGGTCCAGCTTTGCTCTTCCTCTTGTGCACTGTATAGCATTTCAGTCGTGGTTGCACAAACGATGTCGGGTTGCTCAATAAGATCAGGATCATATCAAGATCGACTTCGTCCGAATGGAGATTGAGTCCGGACAAAACGATCAAAACCTGCAATATAGAACTCAAACATACCCGCATCATTAAACTGACACAAGTTACAGACTCAAAGTAAAATAAAATGACTCGACTGACTCACTAAGACTCAAGATAGATAGCAGAGAATCGTACTCGATGAGTGGCAAACACATAGACATGAATGCTAAAAGCAAGGTGAATCATCGGTTACGAAAGGCTCTTAGTTTCCCATGGTAATGGTAGGTGGATGTGGTTGAATGGTGAAGGATGATAATGGGTGATGGTAAATGAAATACGGTAGTGGATGATAATAGGTGGTGGTAATGATGGGTAGTGGTGATGAATGTGATGCATGATGGTGGATGACGGTGGACGGTGAACGGTGTGGGAAACCATGGGAAACAAGGGAATAAGGGTTGTCTCATGATTGCCCCGCGTACCGCGACGTAGTGGCAGCCACTCCTCGCTTACTGCGGGGAGTTGGTTTTTTAAATTGGCCATATCCTTGACCTCTCGCGTACCATGAGAAGACAAGATCAAACTCTCGTGTACCGCGGGGGAACCTTGGTGACAGAAAGTTTTGAGGGTTTTCCAGACTTAGAAAATTTTTGACCCCCTAAAATCTTTTTCACCCAAATCCAATTAAAACCGTTCCAATGATAAAAACCAATGTAAAACATACCTGGAACTTCATTTCTGGTGATTTTTCATCACCGAATCAAGCTCGAATCCCTGTAAGACACACAGAAAACAAAACACACATTCCGAAAAACACAAAAATGACACGGACTTAAACCAATGACTATACAAACTATACATCCCGGGCACTTGCCCGAGACACAAACAAGCCTATCAAGAGGCTTTTCCTTGATCCTAACCGGTACCCGCCTTCATCCTGCGCGATGTACCGGCTCTCACTAGTATACTACTATCAACCACCCTCAACTATCTACTCACACTTTCTCTCAAATCAGTCCACCAGCACTTAAACCTACCAGGTCCAAAAATAACCTGGTTCAAATACCCTAGAAAGTTGTCACACCTAAATCTCCCCATACTTGGGGTTTGCACTACCCTCAAACTAGATGAATCTTTCAAAGCACAGGTTCTCTTACGGGGCGGCCTAGACTTAGGCGTCTTAAAACCAGGGGTCGGCTCAGCAGTTTTCCCCTCGTAATGAACAATAAGAATATGTAGGGGTTTAGGTAAATGTGTTTCTAATGGTATTACCTCTAAGCTTCCACCTAGATCTTCAAGATCCTCTATCCTCTCAGTCATCCCCACACTTGGGGTTTTACCTATGATTCCCTCTAACTTTGCCATCATCTCTAGCAGATCATCAGGCACCATATCATCGTAATCATCTAGTGCACCCAACAACTCCTCTAACTCAACCGCCCACTCAGATAACTCTCCAGATTCCGAGGCGGTTTTAACAACTACATCCTCTAGATTAGAGTCCCGATGATAGTCCATGAAGGTATCAATCATGCACACAGAGTGGCTTTGCTCACCAAACTCCTTCATGGATTTCATAGCATCGAATGTAACATACTCATCCCGCACACGAAGTGTGAGCTTCCCGTCAAAGACATCGATTAATGCCTTGGGGTTACGTAGGAATGGGCATCCTAGGATGAGCGGGACTCCATCATCCACATCCATGTCGAGAATGAAAAAATCCATTGGGAAGACGAATTTGTTAACTTTCACTAAAAGATTCTCCACTATTCCTCGTGGATACTTGACTGAACGGTCAGCCAAGGATATGCTCATGCGTGTTGGCTTCGGTTCTCCTAGGTCTAGTTGCTTATATATGGAATATGGCATCAGATTGATTCTAGTACCTAGGTCGGCCAACCCGTGGTTCAAGGGTAAACAACCAAGCAGACACGAGATCGTGAAATGACCCGGATCTGCCAGTTTCTCTGGCAGTTTGTTCTGAAGCACTGCAGAATATCGCTCACTTAGTGAGACTTTAGAGACCTCCTCTAGCTTCTTCTTGTTGAAAAGAAGATCTTTTAAGAACTTGCCGTACATAGGCATATGCTGGAGGACCTCTATGAATGGGAGATTGACGTTAAGTTGTTTGAACATATCAAGGAAGTGACCGTTTTCCCTAGCATACTTATGTGGCAGCAAGCGCACTGGGTAGGGAACACGACTAAGGTCAATCTCGGTGGATCTTTATCTCCACCCCCTTCTTCTTCTCCTCTGCCTTCTCGACAGGCTTTTCAACCACTATCTCCTCGTCCACCGGCTCTTCCTCTTCTACCTATAGCTCCTCTACCATCCTAGCCTCGATCTCAGCAAAGTGGGCTCTCCAGTCTATCTTCCTCACCTCTTCATGTGACGAAATGTTACGAACAGTGCTGTGGGAGACTTCCTTGACAGTAGGAATCAATGTATCAATAACTGTCTCCACTACTTCTTCTTCCTCCTATATTCTTCAACTCCTAATCGACACGGACATCATCGAAGAATTTGAACTCTTATAAGCCTCAGATGCTTCTCCCTGCTTCTCCTTCAAACTCTTAGTGATGTCCACTACCGTGCGATGCAGATCCATGAATGCCGATTGCTGATTCTTCAGTAAAGTGTCATGCGCATCCAGTCTCTACTGAGTCTCCTTATCATTTTGCACTAAATGAGCTAGCATTTGAGTCTGGTTCTCTAGCATCTCTTCTATCTTCTTATTTCTAGCACTACTCCCAGAACTCGCTCCTGCTTCACCTCCTCCATACTGGTTAGAGCGGGCTTTAAACCCAGGCGGATTGTTTCCAGATCTCCATCCCGAGCCAAAAGAATTGTTATAGTTATTGTACCCTCAGTTATGGTTGGCCAAAAAGTGCACATGGTATTGCTGAGTGACGGGACAGTCCCTGGTGTCGTGGCCTCCTCTACACACCTCACACCGTTGAGCACTCAGCTTCGGCTCCATAATCTCTTTCGCAATTGCTGCGAGTGCAGCAGCCACGCTAGTATCAGGGTTGACCTGATGCACACCTCTAGGAGAAGAGGAAGGTGCCCTAGCACTAGGAATGGAAGTCCTAGCAGATGGCCGATGTTGTTCCGCCAGAGCGAAGATCTCGAACATCTCTTCACACTCAGCTGGCTCCAGTTTATCCATGATATGGCCTCCCGCAGCTGTGTTGAACATTTACTGCTTCTCGAAGGTGTGGCCATTATAGAACATCTCCACTATCACGTGGGTCAATAGCGCGTTGAACCGCTCCCAGGCCATATGATAAGGCTCGTCAGGGTCCATCCGAAAGGAATGGATCTGCCCCTAAGGCGAGCGGCCCTAGAAGGTGGATAGTACTTTTTCAGAAACTTGGATTGCAAGTCCTCCCATGTGGTGATAGAACTGTCGGGGAAGGTGTCAAGCCAAGTAAAAGCACGACAAGAGAGCGAGAATGGAAAGAGACGCAAGTAGATTACGTCCTTAGATACACTAGTGATATTGAAGGTATCACATATACGCACGAAGCGGGACAGATGTCCAGGTGCATCCTCATCCTCGAGGCCATGGTACTGAGTAGAATGAGTGATCGTACTCATGACATGTGATGGGACCTACCAAGTCTTGGCATTAGGGATAGCAGGGAGGGTGATGGAATATCTCGCCCCGAGGGCCCCATCACTGGTTCTATGGTGTACGGTACGTCTCGCTGGTGGGTCAGCGTCACCCATGTTAGGAAAAGGAACTGGGCTAGTAGAACGTACCTAGTTTTTGCACAACTCTTTCAAACGCTCCCGGAAGTCGCGGTGCGCTTGTGAAGCTCTCGTTCACGCTCTAAAGAAGCAGAATATGGTGGTGATCCCTGCGAACAATGTTTTATGCGTTTTTATTCCTAGTGTTTTGTGCGTTTTTGATTAGTTTTGTGTTTGTTTTTATTCGTTTAAGTCTGTATTTGAGTCTATTGTATATTTGTAGGTGCTCGTGAAGATTACAAGTGAATACGTGAGGAAACCGAGCACGAGAATGAAGCCGGGAATTCAAAAGAAGAAAATGGGAAATTTATGCCTCTCGCGGTACGCGAGAGAGGAGAAGGAAAGTTCTCGCGGTACGCAAGGGAAAGGAAAACTTGCCGCGACTATTTTGTTCCTCGCGGTACGCGAGGAACCCAACCCAAATGTCTCGCGGTACGCGGGAGCTCTAATTTCCGCAAAACCCTAAAAATCGAATTTAAATAGATTTTTGTTCCCATTATGAGGGGAGTTCGCAACCAGCCGTCTAAGAAGAGTTTCAGAGGCGATTTTGAGGCTGGAGAAGAGATTAGAGGTCGAAAGTTAAAGACTTTGCTTTCGTGATCGTTAATTCTAGCGTTCTAGGTTTCAAGCTTAGATTTTTATCTTTGATTTGATTGTTTGATACCATGTTCTTACTTAGTACTTTTGTTTTAGTTGTTTTGAGTGTGATCTTTGGCTAGAACTTTGATATTGCCTAGGTTAATGATGAATACTTGTTAAAGTTTGGATTTTTGTCGGTTTTATGATTTTGTAAAAGATCTTAAGTTGATAATTGTGATGTTATTACATGTTTAGATCTGATCTTGTGTTTTATTTCAATTCCTTTCGTAGATTGTGGTTTTCTGCCAGTTTGATTAGCGTATCTTGGTCATAGATCTTAGGGTTTGTGATTAGGGTGGTTTGCTAGACGTAGTAGCTATAGTAGTTGTCTTTGATTGCTGATTAGAGTTGAGTGTGTATCCTAGTTCAATACCCGAGAGGTGAGACTTAGTCGTTTAGTCTTCGTCATTAGGAATCCGAGTGTCAGCTGCTTGAGAGGAAGCCGGTATTAGGTGTCTAGTGATTGTTGCTATTCGTGTCATAGTTGTTATCTTGAGATTACCCCGTGCATTCTTTGAGTGTATTGGTGGACAGTGAGACTGAGAGGTTATCTGTCTATTAGGGCACTTTATCATAGTTTGAAATACCTGAGAAGTGATCCAACAATCTGGTGAGTTATTACATCTTTAGTTTCCTTAGTTGGTGACACCTTGAGAATGATTAGGGATCCACTAGGCTGCCTAGAGTTGTTTCATCAGGAACCCAGATCCATTATAATTTCAATAACCGATATAAGTTGTGCTTTGCAAGTAGGATTCCGACCTAGGTGATATTCTTTCCATCTTCATATTTCACCTTAGATCTTGTTCTTGATAGCTGAGTCATTCTTAGTTCGCTGCATTCCTTAGTTTAAATAGTAGTGTAGTAAACCCCCTAAACCAAATCAATCTTTAGTCCGAGTGAGAGTCTAGTTTAGTTACATAGTGTCTCTAGGGTTCGATAATCCGGTTTACCGTTAAGATGTGCTACACTCGATAGGTATACTTACCTGTCAGTGCGGTTTAGTTGAAGGTACTTCTTTTATTACTTAGGAGTCTAGGTTAGGTTTATTTGTTAGTTGAAGGTACGTCGTTGCCGGGGACACTTGGCAATAGCAATATTAGCTTTGACTAGTTCTTTTAGTGATTTTATGTTTGTTTTGTTTTCTATTGAGTCTTGTGTGCTACTTGTCTTCTGTGATACTAGTGAGTCTTATCTGAGTGTCTAATTTAGAATCGAGTCTTTCTGTGTGTCTTTAAGTCTTTGTTCTGTTTCCTTCTAGAGTCTTTCTATTTATGCACCATACTCGCTCGCAGGGATTACCACCTTATTTAGCTTTCTTAGAGCCCGAGCGAGAGCTACACGAGCGCACCCGTGATTTCTGGGAGTTTTGAAAGCATTGTGCAGCACCCAGGTACGTCCTACGAGCCCAATCCCCTTTCCATAAATGGGCGACGCTGACCCACCAGCGAGGCGTACAGTACAACAGAGGGCAAGTGATGGGGTCACGGGCGTGAGATCTTCGATCACACGCCCCACTATACGGAACACCAATTCTTGGCAGATCCCATCACATGTCATAAGTACGATCACTTAAGCCACCCAATTCCATGGCCTCGAGGATGAGGTTGCACCCGGACATGTGCCCCGCTTTGCGCGCATATGTGATACTTTCAATCTCACGGGTGTATCTAAGGACGCAATCTACTTGTGTCTCTTCCCATTCTCACTGTCTGGTCGTACATCTACTCGGCTCGACACGCTCACAGACAACTCAATCACCACATGGGATGATCTCGAAGCCAAGTTCTTCAAGAAGTATTATCCACCTTCCAGGGCCGCTCGCCTTAGGGATCAGATCCTCTCCTTCCGGATGGATCCCGATAAGCCCTATCACATGGCCTGGGAGCGGTTCAACGCGCTGTTGAGCCGATGTACCCAGCACGGTCTTTTCGATTGGCGATAGTGGAGAAGTTCTACAATGGTCTCACCTTTGAGAAGCAGCAAATGTTCAATACAGCTGCGGGAGGCTATATCATGGAGAGACTCGAGCCTGTTGAGTGCGAGGAAATGTTCGAGAGCTTCGCTCAAACTGAACAGCAGTATCCATCTACTAGGACTTCCATTCCAAGTGCTAAAGCACCCGCATCTTCTCCTAGAGGTGTGCATCAGGTCACTCCTAAGACTAGCGTGGCTGCTGCACTCGCCTCAATGGCTAACGAAATTAAGGAACTGAAGCTCATTGCTCAGCGGTGTCAAGTGTGTAGAGGAGGCCATGACACCCGAGATTGCCCCGTAAATAATCAGGAGCACGTGAGCTATGCTGGAAACCAGAACCAGAACCGATGGTACAACAACTACAATTCTTTTGGCTCGGGATGGAGATCTGGAAATAACCCACCTGGGTTTAATGGTCGCCAGCAGCAATATGGAGGAGCTGAAGGGGGAGCAAGTTCAGGAAGCAGTGTCAACACAAGGAAGATTGAGGAGATGATAGATAATCAGACACAGTTGCTTGCTAAGTTAGTGCAAAATGATAGGGATGCTCGGCAAAGACCAGATAGCCACGACACTCTATTGAAGAATCAGTAGTCGGCATTCTAGGATTTGCAACGCACGGTAGGAGAAATCGCTCAGAGTTTGAAGGGTAGACAATGAGGCCCATCTTCGGGCTCAAATGCTTCAGTGATGGCCGTGTCAGTTAGGAGTGTGGAGAAGAAAGAGGTTGTAGAGGATGACTTCCACTCCATTGAGTATGGCATACCTTCAGTAGAGGAAGTGAAGAAGGTAGACTGGAGAGCTCGATTTGCTGAGATCGATGCTAGGTTTCTAGAGGAGTCTTATGTCACACCCCGACCGGCGGCGGATTATACGTCGGGGCTGACGCGGTTGTTCATAAGCACATGATCATCTATTTAATAATGGCAATATTTATTCATCGAATTTAAAGCATCCGTTACATTAGAAATAAGAAAACAAAGTGTTCAGCAAAACATAATTAAAATTTAACTAGGTCCACGTCCTATGTGATCATGTAGTCCTTAAACTGGTGCACCTGAAACATGTGAGTAAATGTCAACTACAAGTAGTTGGTGAGTAACATAGGTTTTTGACACCAAACAAAAGTTAAGTAAAAAGTATTTGGAATTCAATATGTTCAAAGCATAACTAAGGCATAAATGTGAAAACATACAAAGTTCCAAGCGTACAATTCAATCCATAGTAAATGGAAAACTGGTAAGTACAATCCCACTGATTGTGTTTTGGAAAAATAGTAATATGGTACACACAAAACCCGCCAAGGTTCGTGTTAACTGGAATCGGATTCCCCTATAAATGATCATGTTAGGTACTACCTTAGGCCTGGGTAGCAGGTTAATGAATGTACTAGCATGAACACATGTAATGGTCACCAAGTAGTTTAAGACATAAAGCACATAGTGAATAGCATGAGAACAAATGGTATTGAATTCGGTAAGCATGGTAAGTAAACATGTTCCACCCCGAGTATTTGTAAACAATAGTAAAGAGAAATGGGGCTATGAACTCACCTGAGTTGTGTACTAGTAGTGGATAGCACCACACATGAATGCAATAGAAAGCATAAAAGTTTGTCTGTGAACCGTCTACGTATGTCCTAGAATTATAAGCATAATAATTAGGGACACATGAGAGATTGTGACGACGACCCGGAAGATTGAACGTCCTAAGACGCACTAACATTAAAGAGTAGCGAACTTGTCCACGGGAATAAGGTTTCTTAATATAATGATAAATGCGTTACGTGTCGAACGTCCCTAATTACGAATAATAAATAAATAAAAATTCGTGTGGTTGTACCATTTAAATTATGGTTAGGAAAATAATAATATAACTATATATATTATTTTTAAGTTTGTAGGATTAATAAAATAATCATTTATGTGGCAAGAATAATAAATATATTTATTTTTATTTGGGGATATAAACGTGGGTAAATAATATAAATAATTATATTATTTATAAGTTTGAGACGTTACACAAAGTTTATAAACGTGGTGAAAATAATATATAAATATATATATATTATTTTCAATTGGAGTCACGGGTTAAAAATAATATAAATATATTATTTTAAAAGTGAGTATTTTTAATGAATACGGGTTACAAACCAAACCCGAGCCCACGGGTGGTTTTACGAGGCTAGAACACCTTAATATATTAATATAGTAATATAGGAAAATGATTTTATATTAAAAATGATATTGAAAATATGTTTTAAAAACAAACAGAGTGGGGAGACTCGAACCCGGTTCTCCTCCACATCAACACACAGCTTTAACCAACACACCCGCTAGGGTATCGCGATAAGGATTCTGATTCAAAAGGTTTTAACCCATACCTCCTCGTGTTCTTCCTCCCCCATCGCATATCCGAACCAGAACCTCCCCAAATCCAACCATTTTGATCTTGATTGATCTTAAAACAATGGGGCTTTTGTTAATCGGTACATTTCGAATTTGGGGGTAAGTTTAATTGCAAAAACAACGAGTTCTGGATCGTTTGTTGATCGTTTGAAATCCCGAAACCCTAGTTTTGAAATCACAAATCAAATCGACTAATACTGATATTATTTAGGATTGGAATCATAGGGCTTTCAAAGGGTATGAGATTTCAAACTTGTTCATGTAAAATAATTGAATTGAGACTGAGTTTAAGTTGGAGTTCGATTAAACCCGAAATTACGATGAACCCTAGGTTCAGATTATGGTTAGATCGATGATTTAAGCCTAAATTTGGTTAGGGCTTTCCATCTACATATGAAAAAGAAGTTGTGGCCAAGAGCGATTACCTCTAACGATATCGAATTTGTAGGGTTCGACTAAAAGGGGTTCCGACTTCGACGAGTTAGCCTCCGGCGACCATGGTTCCTTCTCCAGTCGAAGTTGTGTGTGTAACAGCTTCTGGGAGGTTCGACTAACGTGTTTAGAGAGTTTGATTGTGGGAATAATGAACCAAATCATCGAATTTGATGCGAATTGGTGAGGAATAGAGACGAGCTCGACGGTTACGATTTTGAGTTCATAATCATTAAATGCAGAGTAAATTGGATCATAATTCACGTTTGAAACCGTCGCATAACTGTTTGTGCACGATCCCTGGAGTTATAACGTACCAATTAGATGATTTGGGGATCGATTGAGATAGGATCTTGTCCCTGGTGACTTTTGAAAGTCAAGGATGAAGAAATTATCTTCTGTTGACTTTCTCCTGGTCAATATCGAATAGGGGGGGGGGGTGTCCAGATTTTACAAAGTGGCCCCTCAAGATTTATGGATTTATTATTTCATGCCTAAACTTAGTTTTAAATGAAATTGAAGTTTCGGAAATTGCATTATGCACCCTGAACCTTTATAAGGTATAAAACCCTAAACTTTTTTAAAAAAAGGAAATAGATTTTAATATTATAAGTAATGATTCAAATATAAAATATGATTTATAAAATAGGAATAATTTTATTTCTATTAAGGATCATTTTCTTGGAAATAATATTCATAAATCCTAATTTTAATTATGGAATTTAGTCCTTATAAATTTACACCAATTCATATAAGTATATATGTATATAGGAATGAGGCTACAAGAATTAAAAATCCAATGGTTACATTCATATACATTTAATGTAATAAAATGTTTACTTATATACCTATGTAAATATATACCTACCCGTGTTATACATAAAATAAAGTAATAATATGTAATACAAGGTTAAAAGATATCGAATTGATATATGTTAAAAATAATAGTTAATGTGGCATAATATGTTGGGCAGGCACAGGGTTTAAGTGTAGTGTTATTATTGCATGAGATAATAAATAAATAATAGAAAAAAATATGGCCGGAAAGTCATGGATGTTACATCTTAGTCAAAGTTTGTGTCGACAAGAAGTCATAGGGCAGAAGAGAAGGAAACCCCACCGATTGTAGAAGAAGAAGAGACTGTGGACGAAGAGATAGAGATGGAGAAACCTGCCGAGAGGGCAGTAGAGAAGAATAAGGGGTTAGAGATGAAGTCCCCCAGGGTTGACTTGAGTCGTATTCCTTACAAAGCACACGTACTGCCATATATGAATACTAGGGAATACGGTACCGTCCTTGATATGTTTAAACAACTCAAGGTTAATCTTCCGTTTATAGAGGTCCTCCAGCACATGCCTAAGTAATGCAAATTTCTCAAAGATCTTCTTTCCAATAAGAAGAAACTAGGGGGATCTCTGAATTCTCACTTAGTGAGCAATGTTCTGCTGTGGTGCAGAACAAACTGCCGGAGAAGATGGCGGATTCGGGTTGGTTCACGATCCAATGTCTGTTTGGCGGTTTGCATCTAAACCACGTGTTGGCTGATCTGGGTGCTAGCATCAATCTGATGCCATATCCTGTTTATAAGCAGCTAGACCTAGGTAAACTGCAGCCGACGCATATGAGCATTTCCTTGGCTGACCGCTCAGTCAAGTATCCATGGGGTAATTGTGTAGAATCTTTTAGTGAAAGTCGGTAAGTTTGTATTCCCCGTTGATTTCGTCATCCTAGATATGGAGGTGGATGACAAAGTCCCACTCATCCTAGGACGCCCGTTCCTACGTACCGCTAAGGCAATGTTTGATGTATTCGACGGGAAACTCACACTTCGTGTGGGGGATGAGTTTATTACATTCGATGCTACAAACTCCGTGGAGGATGTTGGCAGGCATAGGCACTCCGTGTGCATGCTTGATTCCTCCATGGACGATCATCGGGACTCTAATCCAATAAAGGATGATTTCGATATAGGAATGATAGAGGAGCCTCCAGATTGGTTAGAGGAGTTTGAGAGGAAGTTGCCAAGATCCTCGTTCCTAAGTGCTGACGATGATGATTAAAGTCTGAGTGAGATATTAGCACAAGTGGAACAGATAGTTTGTGAGGCACCCGTGGAGGTTGTTGAGGATCATGAGGATCCGGGTGAGAGGTTAGAGGCCACACCTTTAATGATACCACACATTGAGCCTTTGACCTTTTCTATTGTTCATATTGAGGGGATAGAAGCCGAGTTATCCCCTAAATCTAGGCCACCCCGTGAGAGAAACTGTGCTTTGATAGATTCAGCTAGTTTGAGGAGAATGAAAACCCCAAGTGTGGGGATGTTTAGAAGTGATAACTTGCTAGGATATTTGAACCGTGTTATCTTCGGACCTGGTAGGTTTAAGTTGTGGTGGAAAGATCTAAGTGCTAGAGGTTCAGTGTTTGATAGGAGTAGGAGTGTGCTGAGATTGTGGAGAACCGGTAGGCCGCGAAGGATGAAGGCGGTACCGGTTAGGATTAAGGAAAAGCCTCATGATATGCTTACGTGAATCTTGGGCAAGTGCACGGGATGTAAGTTAATGTGCATTACTTGGTTTGAGTCCGTGTCTATTTTTGTGTTTTTCGATATGTGTTTTTGTTTGTGTCATGTTTTACAGAGATTCGGGCTTGATTCGGCGAGGAAAATCGTCGGGAATGAAATTCCAGGTATGTTTTACATTGGTTTTTATCATTAGAATGAGTTTTTATGGAATTTGGGTGAAGAAAATTTTGGGGTGTGAAAATTTGGCTAAGTATAAAACCCTCAAAACTTTCTATCACCAGATGGTCCTCGCGGTACGCGAGAGTGTTATCCCCTGTTCCTCGCGGTACGCGAGGAGTGCTGCCTGGTCTCTCACGGTACGCGGGGCCTTGCTGGTGTCACCCTACTTCCTTGTTTTCCCATGGTTTCGTTCACCCTTCACCACCTCTATTATCATCATCCATCATTTCATCATTCACCAATAATCATCACTTTCATCCATTTTGTTATCATCATCATATCATTCACCGACCACCACGATAATAGGAGAATTTGAAACCGTTTCGATCCGATGATCCGACCTTGCTGTGGCTTTCATGTCTATGTGTTTGCCGCCCATTGAGTACGTTTCTCTACATTCTATCTATCTTGAGTCTTTAATTATTAGTGAGTCAGTTTGAGTCAGTCGAGTCTTTTATTTTAATTTGAGTAAGTTTAATGCTGCGGGTTTTTTGTGAGGTTTATTTTACCGGTTTTGTCATTCTGCCCGTACTCAATCTCCATTCGGGAGGATTGATTATCACTTATATAAACCCGATAGTCGTTTGTGCAAACCGCGACCGAAATGCTATACGGTGCACACATGGAAGAACGAAGCTGCACATTTGTTTGCATCTACATTACCAGCTAAGTCGCTTCCTGTTTTGTTTTATTTTTTTCATTTTTATTTTTAGTTGTGTCTTGCTTCACATTGACGACAATGTGTCTTTCAAGTGTGGGGATGTGAGTGTCTAGTTGAGTCTAGTTTGTCTTGTTTATAAAAATTCAAAAATACAATAATATTTTTAAAAAAATTGAAAAAAATGTCCTTGGAAATAACTGCATATATTTGGAAAATGATAGTACAACTGGATCTACTTGTGAGTTTAAATGATATAAATAATTGAAAACGCGTCTAATTAGTGATGTTTTGGTAGACCCAGTCAACTAGAAGAGCTTAAATAGCCTGTTTCCATTAAATAAGATAAATAATTGACTTAAAATCATGATATCTTGTGGATATTCATCTTAGAGTAATGGTAATACTGAAACTGTCAAAATATGTTGATAGGTACCATGTTAAGTAAAAATTTAGAGGTTTTTGAAATTTCATGGCACACCACTCTCTTTTTATGAGAATAAATCCGAGTTTTGGTGGCGCCCGCATCCATAAATTCCATAATTCCTGATCTTATTTGATTAGAATACTGAGTGTTGCTTATGTGTTACTCTCCGGGATGGCCACTTGAAGAAAACACATCTAAGTGATTCTTATGTGTTTAATTGATAAACTGCATCATGTGTGCTACCTTCTGGGATGGTAACCTGGGAGACGCACCACTAGGTGAAGTTGATTCATACATTTGATTATTGCTTATATTTCATCCATTCATTCATTGATCATCTGATTTCTAAAAACCTGTAAATTTTAGTTTAATGTGGTAGGGTAAATCTATATGGTTTGATCCGTGCCTAGACATGACCGTGAGACGGGATTAGGTAGAGCTGTAGCTTCTAAGTGTGAGTCACATAGATTGATTGATAGCTGTATAAATTGGAATTAGAACACAGATTGGGGGCTTGAAATTTGGTGTTGGGTTTAATCGGACAGAAATACTGGTTGTTGCTTTTTAACGCGTGAATATATTTTGCTGATTGGAAAATGATGTTTATTAAGTAGATCTGAGTTATGATTCCATTTGCAGCTTTTTCGAGAATGAAAAAAGGTTAAGTGTGGGGATGTTTGATGTAGTGCAAAGCACACATCTTTATTCCTAGTGTTTTGTGCGTTTTTGATTAGTTTTGTGTTTGTTTTTATTCGTTTAAGTCTGTATTTGAGTCTATTGTATATTTGCAGGTGCTCATGAAGATTACAAGTGAATATGTGAAGAAACCGAGCATGAGAATGAAGCCGGGAATTCAAAAGAAGAAAATGGGAAATTTATGCCTCTCGCTGTCACACCCCCAAATTCCACTAACAGAGTTTTACCGTTTGGAATGTGACAAACCAGGATCTCAGTCATTAGTTACATCAAACGACACTATATGGCACTTGAAATGTCATAACATAAAAGTTTAGAGTTAAATGCGGAAGCGTAAACGTTAAAATGAAGTAAAAAATAATTACACGCAACGAGCGTCAATTAATGTAGTTAACAAAATGGTTTAATATATTTGAAATGAATGATATGACAATAGGACTCCATGCATGTCCTAAGTGCGCAACCTGTGACAAAGCGACCTAAGAAACATGTAAGAAAAAGTGTCAACACGAGGTTGGTGAGTTCACAGGTTTCAAGTTTGCAATAAGAGAGTGTTTGCCAGATTATGTACATTCAATATGCATATCTATAGGTAGCTAACCTATGTTCATGTCTTACTAAAGCGCTCGCAACCGAAGCTGATTGTTTGTGTATTTGCCTCATGCCAGGTCTATCAACTCTTGCAAATGTGAGTAGGCTAACATTTCACCCGTTCGATCTCCAATCGAGTTAGCGCGACTAACGCGGGTGGGATTTGTCAAACCCAGTAGTTCTACTAAACATTACCTCGCTAAGATCCATATTAATGGTTCGATGTATGATGAGGACTTTATGTGATAGTGTGTCACGCTTAGCCTCAACAGTAATAACATATGAATTACAATAATCTAAAATAGTTGTGTCATGTTTTCTCCCCCAACGGGAAAAACATGTAACATAATGTTTGTCTGCGTACCTGTTTCTCCCCCATGGGGAAAACAAGTAAAAGTATGATAGTTTGTGTACATGTTTATTTCTCCTTAACAGGAAAAACAAGTAAAATATGTTTGTGTGTAAGCATGTTTCTCCCCCAATAGTAAAACAAGTAAAAAGGGGCCGTAAAACTCACATGCGTTGCGTTGTAGGTAGTATCACACAAGTATGAGATTTGGAATCTCAAGTGTTAGCCTGCACGGCTTACGTATGCCCTAGAATTATAAACACATAAGTTAGGGACATATGGGATTTGTGACGACGACACGGAAGATTAGGATGTCTTAAAACATTCTAAGGATCAACGGGTAGACGAACGTGTCCGCGGGAATAGGAATTCTTTAATTAATAATTAAGATATATATACGTTACGCGACGAATGACAAAATAATATAACATATTCGAGCGATTTCGTCATTACATAATGGCTTACGAAAATAATATAATACATATATTATTACAATAATTAATTACGTGATAAAATAATAAATTTATTATTTTATTTGAAGATAATAACGAGTGTAAAATATTATAAATAACTACATTATTTTTTATTCTAAAACGTTACACGAAACTAGTAAACGAGGCGATCCTGTATGTTTTTTATTGTAAAACTGACGCGATTAAGACCGTTTAATTCCAGATTCAAAATTTGAAACCCTAGATATGAACACCAATTTAATTTAGCAGATTCTGATATTAAATCTTGTTGAAAACATAGGGTTTTTATAGATTAAGACATTGCGAATCTGTTGATGTTGATTAATTGTATTACGACTGGTTCTAGGATCAAAATCCCGAAAATCGGTTATGAACAAACCCTAGTTACCGGATCTTATACAATTCGATGTTATTTGATTGAATAATCATAGGGCTTTTGATATACAGAGGTCTGCGAAGCTATTCATGCAGTTTAATTAGATTGAAGCCGAGCCTAGGGTCGAATTCGATCGAACTAGGTTCATATGAACCCTAGGATCTGGATTTCGGTCGAATTGATGTTATAAGGCCGAATTAACATAGGGCTTTCGTTCACGAAGTTAAAACGAAACGAAGGGTATGAACAAACTACCTGATTGAATATGGATTGCTAGCGGTCGACTAGAACTCATCTCCGACTCCGATGGGTTGATATCCGACAACCTCTTGTGCATCTTCAGCCGAATTGGATGGTGAAATCAGTTCTGAATGATGCGACTTAGGTGATTAGAGGGTTTGATTTCAAGATCATAATACCTAATGATCGAATTCGTTGGATTTTTCATGAGTAGTCGACGGTTATGACTTAATTAGTCATTAAGGGGTTTAATTCGGCAGTGATGGTGGTTAATTCAGTAGTTACGACTGTTAATGGTATGAACGTGTGTGTTATGTTACAAATTCGAACAAGAATCGGTTATGGAGATAGAATTTGATCAAAGGCAATCGGTTTGAATTTCTAAAGTCAAACAGAACCTAAATTGTTCATGATTTTGACTTTGAATGTCAATGAATTAAGTTTTGAGACTTGGCAGATTCAGTCCTTGCAGTTCTAGATCAATTTATGACAGAAACAGTCCACGGGGTTTAATATTGGGTTAATCGGGTTAGGATTTAATAGCACATTTAATGGGATTGCTAACGGAACTAACTGAAAAGTACGGATTGTCACAACATCCCCTAGTTGAAAGAATTTTCGTCCCGAAAATTAAATAAAATAAAATAAAATTTTTCGGTATATCACATCATCCCCTAGTTGAAAGAATTTTTGTCCCGAAAATTAAAATAGTTCCTTAAGAATTTGACACGGAGTCTTGAACAGATTTGGATATTTGCGCATCATCTGATCCTCGCGTTCCCCCGGGAATTCCGGTCCGCGTTTCGAGTTCCAACGAACTCTGAAAATAGGGATTTTACTGTGCTTTAACGTTTTGACTTCCCTATCCATAATTTACATGGGTTCTTCGATGAAACGTAACTATTCATCAATGTGTAGTTCCTCAAGGGGAACCGCGAGAGATTCGTCTGCTAGACAATTCTTCAAATTTGAGATGTGAAAGACGTTGTGTACACCACTAAGTCCTTCAGGTAAGTCCAGTTGATACGCAACTGGTCCGATTCTCTTCATTATCTTGAATGGTTCAACATAACGAGGATTCAGTTTGCCTCGTTTCCCAAAACGAATGACACCCTTCCAAGGTGAAACTATTAATAAGACCATATCCTCTACTTGAAATTCTAATGGTTTCGACGCTTATCGGCATAGCTCTTTTGACGATCACGAGCCGCTGCCATACGGTTTCTAATTTGAACGATTTTCTCAGAAGTTTCAAGTACGAGTTCAGGACCTGTAAGTTGACTATCCCCAACTTCGGCCCAACAAATAGGAGAACGACATTTCCGTCCATAAAGTGCTTCAAATGGAGCTGCCTTGATGCTAGTGTGATAACTGTTGTTGTAGGAGAACTCCACCAACGGTAGGTGAGACTCCTAAGTGTTACCGAAATCAATCACACAAGCTCGTAGCATGTCCTCCAGCGTTTGAATAGTACGTTCTGTTTGGCCATCAGTTTGAGGATGGTATGTTGTGCTCATATCTAGACGCGTGCCTAAGGCTTTGTGTAATGACTGCCAGAAACGAGAAGTGAATCGTGCATCACGATCCGAAATGATAGATATTGGCACCCCGTGCTGAGAGACTACTTCTTTCAAGTAAGTATGAGTAAGCTTGTCCATTTTGTCGGTCTCTTTGATTGCTAAGAAGTGAGCGGACTTTGTTAATCGATCAACAATTACCCAAATGGTATCACATCTGGTAGGAGTTCGTGGTAATTTGGTGATGAAGTCCATGGATATTTGTTCTAATTTCCACATGGGAATTTTTGGTTGTTGGAGAAGACCAGAAGGCTTTTGGTATTCAACTTTGACCTTCGCGCATGTCAGACATTTGCTCACATAGATAGCTATATCGGCCTTCATCTTTGGCCACCAATACAATATCTTTAGATCATGGTACATTTTGTCGGAACCTGGATGAATAGAGTAACGAGATTTATGAGCCTCATCCATGACTAGTTCTCTTAAATTTCCGAATACTGGAATCCATATTCGCTCGGTGAAGTAGCGAATACCGTCATATTTGACTTCAAGTTGTGCTTCCATACCGCGTGTACCTTCCAGCGGTAGGTTTTCCTCTTTTAGGGCTTCGAGTTGAGCACTACAGATTTTGTCAGGTAATCTGGGGTGAATAGTAAGTTGTAATGCTCGAACTCGTTTGGGTTTCGTTTCCTTTCGACTTAGGGCATCAGCTACAACGTTAGCTTTACCCGGGTGATACCGGATCGCACAGTCATAATCATTCAAGAGTTCGACCCAATGACGTTGTCGCATGTTCAACTCTTTCGGTTCGAAGATGTGCTGAAGAATCTTGTGATCGGTGTAGATGGTGCATTTGGTACCGTACAAGTAATGTCTCCATATCTTAAGTGTGAAAACTACAGCTCCCCACTCTAATTCATGAGTGGTATAGTTCTTCTCGTGAACCTTTAGTTGACGCGAAGCATACGCGATCACTTTTTCTCGTTGGATTAACACACAACCTAGACCCTGAATAGACGCGTCACAACACACCACAAAGTCGTCCGTTCCTTTCGGAAGAGCTAGAATAGGTGCACTGCAAAGTTTCTATTTAAGATGTTGGAATGCTGACTCTTGGTTATCGCCCCAGTTATAGGCTTTACCCTTTTGAGTTAAGGCAGTGAGAGGTTGCGCAATTTTTAAAAATCCCTCAATGAATCGACGGTAATAACCAGCCAATCCCAGAAATTGTCACACTTCAGTCGGAGTCGTCGGTGCTGCCCAATTCTTGATGGCTTCTATCTTTGATGGGTCGACATGTATTCCTTTCTCGTTAACCACATACCCTAGAAACTGAACTTCCCGGATCCAGAATTCACACTTGGAAAACTTAGCATACAGTTGCTCTTGCTTAAGTAATTCCAAAATTAGGCGTAGATGTTCCTCATGTTCTTAGAATAAATGAGGATGTCGTCGATTAACACGATGACAAATTGGTCAAGATACAGTTTACACACACTATTCACGAGGTCCATGAATACCGCAGGTGAGTTGGTTAATCCGAAAGGCATGACCATAAACTCATAGTAGCCGTACCTCGTCCTGAAAGCAGTTTTAGAAATATCCTCATCTCGGACTCTCAATTGATGGTAGCCGGGCCTGAGATCTATCTTGGAATAGAAACTTGATCCTTGGAGTTGATCAAATAGATTGTAACAGCCCGAGTTTTAGAGCGCGAAAGAATTCACGAGAATTAAAAACTTAAATAAGAAAAGAAGGGAAGCGGGCTTCACCGGGGTGTATGGGCCGAAAGGGGCAAGGGCCGGGCCCTTATAAGCCTCAAAATCAGCCCAAAACCCTCCCTTCCAACACCATTTCCGGATTTCTAGAGAGAGAAAGTGAGAGAGAGTCTAGAGAGAGAAAGTCCTGGTTTTCGAATCCGAGCTCATAGGACCGTAGGCATACGTATCTGGAACGATTAGCTGTGAAGAAGAAGCGTTTACAGGTAACCGATTCTCCTAGATCTGAGTTTTTGTTCGTTTTTAGGTTTTTCGGGTTTTGGAGGAAAAGATAACGTTTTTACGGATTAAACTGGAGGAAAAACATATATTTTAGTTCCTTAATGAAAAGCAAACGTTTTGAATGTAAACAAGTCCGGGATCTTGACGTGATCAGACTCGAACACGAAAGTTAGGGTTTTTGCGGGGAAGCAGATCCTGCGTACTTACCAAGTACGCATGAAGAGGATCCTGCGTACTTATCAAGTACGGAAGAAACAAAGCCTGCGTACTTATCAAGTACGCAAGAAGCAAAGCCTGCGTACTTATCAAGTACGCAAGAAACAAAGCCTGCGTACTTATCAAGTACGCAAGAAACAAATCCTGCGTACTTATCAAGTACGCAAGAGCAAGGCTTTGCGCACTTGCCAAGTGTGCAAGCATGAAGTCTATGGGTATATATAGCCGATTAGTGAAGTCAGTATGTTCGCCTAGCCAGAAATAGTGAAACCATTTAGCGTTGAGTTAAGTCTGATACGTGTCAATTGTTATGATTGTCCAGATTGTGTGAGATCCAGTAGACCGTTGCAGTTAAGATACCAGGTGAGTTCTAATCCCCTTTTTGCCTTCTTTAGGGGTGTTGTGCATACTTAGTGTAAATCGTTTATTATATTTTATATATTATAAACTGAAGGGAAAAGCAATGTTTTAGTGAAAAGTTTAAAAGAGGCAAAAGTACATTTTAGTAAAGTATGATTATATTATTGGCAAGCGTTTATTATATTTTTCATATACATAAACAAAGGCATAATATAAGTGCTAGTATGTTTTCAGTAAAGCAAGATATATTATTTGGCAAGCTTTTACTATATTTATTATACATAAACAAAGGCATAATATATGTGTTAGTATTTTCAAGTAAGCAAGATATATCATTTGGCAAGCGTTTACTATATTTATTATACATAAACAAAGGCATGATATATGTGTTAAGATATATTTCAGTAAAAGCAAAGGTATTTATGGCAAGCGTTTACTATATTTTTATATACATAAACAAAGGCATAATACATGTTAAGTTATGAACAAGATTTACAGAAAGTTTTATGAACAGTAAAGTGAACAGTTTTCCTTCGGGAATGTGTACCAGCTATAAAGGTCCTTGGGACAGATGTTACTTGTACAAGATGTCAGATATGGGTTCTACCCATTAGTAAGAACCTTTGGGTTCGCTAACGGTTGTACAACTGGGATGAGTGACGGAGGTTGCTCGGGAGCTCCACGCAACCTCCCCGTAGTGTTAAGCGGTATTGTCGGTTCATGGTCGTTGATCATGGGGGCATTGACCAGGGTATTGTCGATTCATGGTCGTTGATCATGGGGGCATTGACCAGGTACTCGTCGGTTCATGGTCGTTGACCATGGGGGCGGTACAGTAGTGACAAGGGAATTAACGGATAAGCGGTATTGTCGGTTCATGGTCGTTGATCATGGGGGCATTGACCAGGTACTTGTCGGTTCATGGATGTAAGCCATGAGGGCAGTACAGTAAAGAGGAATTGATGGTAGATTATACATTTTAAACTGTTTGAAAAGTAAAGTGTGTTAAGTTTAGCCTTAATGGCAGTACATATGTTTTAGTAAATCTTTTGTATAATTGATTTAAAGTAAACGTTAGAACTCACTCAGCGTTGCTGATTTTTAGTATGCATATCAGTTAAGTGTAGGTGGCAGTAGATGAAGTGGATACTTGGCTTGGCGAGAAGAGTTACCCGAAGATCAGCATCTTGCATCCTGTTTATGTTTCTTTTGATTATGTTGATTAAGACAAGTTTCAATTGTATTTGACAAGTTTTAGTTATGTTTAGACATGTTATGTTTCCGCTACGTATGTTGAGATTTTAAATCATTTTCGCTGTGATATTGTATGTCTTATGTTTAAGTGCTATGTGTTGGTGAGTAAATCCAATAAGTGAGGCCTCCCGGGTTTGGGGCCTTACATAGATCATCTATGCGAGGCAAAGGGTAGCGATTCTTGATTGTGACTTTATTCAGCTCACGGTAGTCAATACACATACGGAAAGTCCCGTCCTTCTTCTTGACAAATAGTACCGGAGCTCCCCATGGTGATGAGCTGGGTCGAATGAAACCTTTATCCAACCAATCCTGTAACTGAGTGGACAACTCTTGTAATTCACTAGGTGCTAATCTATAAGGTGCCCGAGCGATCGGTGCCGCTCCGGGTGCTAGATCTATTTAGAATTCAACTTGACGGTACGGTGGCAGACTAGGCAAGTCCTCAGGAAATACTTCCGGATAGTTACGTACGATTGGGATGTCGTCAATCTTCTTCTCCTCGGGTGGCTGCTCGACGACGAGAGCCAAAATGGCAGTATGACCTTTACGTAGGCGCTTTTGTACTTTCACGAAAGATATGATGCCCACGACAGCACCACTCTTTTCGCCTTGGAGAGAAAGGTTTTCTCCACTCGGGAGAGAAAGGCGAACAATTATCTTATGACAGATAATCTTGGCTTGGTTCTTAGATAACCAATCCCTACCGGCAATTTTGCCAAAGCTGTCAAGTGTAATTGGCGTGAGGTCAATGTCAAACTTATGACCATTCAATATTAGTTTACATCTCTAAAGGTTTTGAGTTGCTTCTGTACTAAATTTCCAATAGAGTTGGCGTACAACTTTACCAGCAGAAAATTATGAGGTCACGATGAGGCTTCTAGTAAGACCCGCGCTTTTGAGGAAAGCATTGGTCAACACAAAGGCTAAGAGGTTCACATGTAGGAAAGATTTTAATGAAATATAGATATCAGGAGTACAAGGGATAGGACATATGTTTAAGTATTCGCGTTCAACTGATGACCAGTTAGATGAAATCCTTGTTTTCTAATGTCATTAGAACAACTGGATCGTTTTGTGAAAGAAGAAGCCCGTTTACATAAATCAAATAAATCTGAGGAGTAGTCACCGGATAATGCATTAGGTTCAATTGGAATTTATTGTTGGAGTGTAAGGAATAACGTATTAGCAGGAAGGAATTCTTCCAATTCCACTTACATACTTGGAGTCGATGGGTTTACTATGAGTTTCTACTAGAGTTTCAATCGAGTTGGTTTCTATGGTCACGTTTGGATGGGAGTCTTAATCTCACTAAGACTCTTACATGAGTGAGATAAAATGATGGATTTCATTAATGATAGCCCAGTGTGTCCGTAAACACCTTCAACCTGATAGTCGCATCTATCAATTGTTGAACGGATTTAATTATACCAACTAGTCGTTGAGTGGGTTACAAGAACTTCTACTGATAGTGGAAGTTTAAGTTTGTAGATCACTGCTTAGGACCATTTATCCACACACTAGGCTTCACCAGGACTTACATGCATCTCAAATTATTATTACGTGTGCACCCGTAATGATAATTTGCTTTGCATGCTCATCCTAGTTCTCCATGTCCTGTGTCATAACGTCCTTTAGCATGTATTGCTGAGTACAAAGTGTTGTTAGATATGATAAGTCATCGAAAAGTTTAGTCATCAACTATAATTTGATCAATTAGAACTCATATCCAGATGAGTAGTCAAGAATGGTTTGATCCGAGTATTCACTCGAGTTGAAACACAATACAGGAGTCCAATCCAGCGGATTGTAGATGAGAACATGGAACAAACATGTACATGAAATGCGACTTCGAGAAATGAAACTATATCATGAATACAAGTTACAAGAAGCAGCAAGGTAGTCGTCCTTTCAACTGAGTCAAGATAGGGTTTGAGTATGCATTGAGCAATGCGTTCTAAGGTTTGTGGTCAATCTATTCTCAACAAAATATCGACCAAAGACGCGAGCCCATGGCTCGGGAAAGTGATGACATCTACGTGTCAATGAATTCTGCAATAATGCGTGTAACGGTCTGCCTTCATTCGGCGTATTGTTGCTGGCGGGTACAGTAGGGACTCGCCTCCGACGATCCCAACTCCCAAAGAGATATGCGTTAGTGCTGAGTGTCGTCCATAACATGGACCTGAGAAATCCCACCATACCCAACAGGTGATGGTGATATAAGTGACTCCTCTAAAGGCTCCGTCTCGCTGCCCTCGGACGTGAGTGGATGATGTTCTGGTGATTCCCCGAGTGTCATCACTGGGAATGATGATGCAATGCAAATGATGTGTCCCTTGCCAACTAAGGGTGATACGGATGGTATTAACATGCCTGCACTGCAATGTATGTATAGGTGCTATACGTATCAGGTATAAGTGTCTGTGCCGTGTAACTAATGTGTGAGGTTATAGTCTAGTATGCGATCCTAGTTCTCTATAACCAATGGCTCTGATACCAATGGCTCTGATACCAATCTGTCACACCCCCAAATTCCACTAACGGAGTTTTACCGTTTGGAATGTGACACACCAGGATCTCAGTCATTAGTTACATCAAACGACACTATATGGCACTTGAAATGTCATAACATAAAAGTTTAGAGTTAAATGCGGAAGCGTAAACGTTAAAATGAAGTAAAAAATAATTACACGCAACGAGCGTCAATTAATGTAGTTAAATAAACTGTTTAATATATTTGAAATGAATGATATGACAATAGGACTCCATGCATGTCCTAAGTGCGCAACCTGTGCCAAAGCGACCTGAGAAACATGTAAGAAAAAGTGTCAATACGAGGTTGGTGAGTTCACAGGTTTCAAGTTTGCAGTAAGAGAGTGTTTGCCAGATTATGTACATTCAATATGCATATCTATAGGTAGCTAACCTATGTTCATGTCTTACTAAAGCGCTCGCAACCGAAGCTGACTGTTTATGTATTTGCCTCCTGCCAGGTCTATCAACTCTTGCAAATGTGAGTAGGCTAACATTTCACCCGTTCGATCTCCAATCGAGTTAGCGCGACTAACGCGGGTGGGATTTGTCAAACCCAGTAGTACAACTAAACATTACATCGCTAAGATCCATATTAACGGTTCGATGTATGATGAGGACTTTCTGTGATAGTGTGTCACGCTTAGCCTCAACAGTAATAACATATGAATTACAATAATCTAAAGTAGTTGTGTCATGTTTTCTCCCCCAATGGGAAAAACATGTAACATAATGTTTGTCTGCATACCTGTTTCTCCCCCACGGGGAAAACAAGTAAAAGTATGATAGTTTGTGTACATGTTTGTTTCTCCTCAACAGGAAAAACAAGTAAAATGTGTTTGTGTGTAAGCATGTTTCTCCCCCAATAGTAAAACAAGTAAAAAGGGGCCGTAAAACTCACCTGCGCTGCGTTGTAGGTAGTATCACACAAGTATGAGATTTTGAATCTCAAGTCTTAGCCTGCACGGCTTACGTATGCCCTAAAATTATAAACACATAGGTTAGGGACATATGGGATTTGTGACGACGACACGGAAGAATAGGATGTCTTAAAACATTCTAAGGATCAACGGGTAGACGAACGTGTACGCGGGAATAGGAATTCTTTAATTAAAAATTAAGATATATATACGTTACGCGACGAATGACAAAATAATATAACATATTCGAGCGATTTCATCATTACATAATGGCTTACGTAAATAATATAATATATATATTATTACAATAATTAATTATGCGATAAAATAATAAATTTATTATTTTATTTGAAGATAATAATGAGTGTAAAATATTATAAATAACTACATTATTTATTATTCTAAAACGTTACACGAAACTAGTAAACGAGGCGAAATAATATAAAAATATATATTATTTTATACAAGAAGTCACGGGTTGAAAATAATATAAATATATTATTTTATTCGAAGTCGTGGTTTGAAAATAATATAAATATATTATTTTGAAAGTGGTAATAATAGTAATTATAAATTATAAAACCAAACCCAAGCCTACGGGTTGTTTCCGGAGCTAAAACAAATTAATGCATTATTATAATAATCTAAGGGTTGATTTTTAATAATTAAATACAATTAAAAAGTCCCAAAAAAAAAGAAATACAGGAGACCGGTTTTGAACCCGGGTCTCCTGCGCACAAGCCCAACGATTTAACCACTACGCCCGCTAGGGTCATCGCAACATAACCCGGTTCCATATGTTTTGATTATACAAGTCCCTGTGATATCCTCCCCATACAAATCGATCCGAACCCAGTCCTCAAATCCAACGATTTCTGTAATAATGGGTCCAATTGACACAGGGGTTTTGTTAATCGAGGCCTTGCGATCCTGTGTGTGTTTTTTATTGTAAAACTGACGCGATTAAGACCGTTTAATTCCAGATTCAAAATTTGAAACCCTATATATGAACACCAATTTAATTTAGCAGATTCTGATATTAAATCTTGTTGAAAACATAGGGTTTTTATAGATTAAGACATTGCGAATCTGTTGATGTTGATTAATTGTATTACGACTGGTTCTAGGATCAAAATCCAGAAAATCGGTTATGAACAAACCCTAGTTACCGGATCTTATACAATTCGATGTTATTTGATTGAATAATCATAGGGCTTTTGATATACAGAGGTCTGCGAAGCTATTCATGCAGTTTAATTAGATTGAAGTCGAGCCTAGGGTCGAATTCGATCGAACTAGGTTCATATGAACCCTAGGATCTAGATTTCGGTCGAATTGATGTTATAAGGCCGAATTAACATAGGGCTTTCGTTCACGAAGTTAAAACGAAACGAAGGGTATGAACAAACTACCTGATTGAATATGGATTGCTAGCGGTCGACTAGAACTCATCTCCGACTCCGATGGGTTGATATCCGACAACCTCTTGTGCTTCTTCAGCCGAATTGGATGGTGAAATCAGTTCTGAATGATGCGACTTAGGTGATTAGAGGGTTTGATTTCAAGATCATAATACCTAATGATCGAATTCGTTGGATTTTTCATGAGTAGTCGACGGTTATGACTTAATTAGTCATTAAGGGGTTTAATTCGGCAGTGATGGTGGTTAATTCAGTAGTTACGACTGTTAATGGTATGAACGTGTGTGTTATGTTACAAATTCGAACAAGAATCGGTTATGGAGATAGAATTTGATCAAAGGCAATCGGTTTGACTTTCTAAAGTCAAACAGAACCTAAATTGTTCATGATTTTGACATTGAATGTCAATGAATTAAGTTTTGAGACTTGGCAGATTCAGTCCCTGTAGTTCTAGATCAATTTATGACAGAAACAGTCCCCAAGGTTTAATATTGGGTTAATCGGGTTAGGATTTAACATCATATTTAACGGGATTGCTAACGGAACTAACTGAAAAGTCCGGATTGTCACACTCGCGGTACTCGAGAGAGGAGAAGGAAAGTTCTCGCGGTACGCGAGGGAAAGGAAAACTGGCCGCGACTGTTTTGTTCCTCGCGGTACGCGAGGAACCCAACCCAAATGTCTCGCGGTACGCGGGAGCTCTAATTTCCGCAAAAACCCTAAAAATCGAATTTAAATAGATTTTGGTTCCCATTATGAGGGGAGTTCGCAACCAACCGTCTAAGAAGAGTTCCAGAGGCGATTTTGAGGCTGGAGAAGAGATTAGAGGTCGAAAGTTGAAGACTTTGCTTACGGGTTCGTTAATTCAAGCGTTCTAGGTTTCAAGCGTTCTAGGTTTCAAGCTTAGATTTTTATCTTTGATTTGATTGCTTGATACCATGTTCTTGCTTAGTACTTCAGTTTTAGTTTTTTTGAGTATGATCTTTGGCTAGAACTTTGATATTGCCTAGGTTAATGATGAATACTTGTTAAAGTTTGGATTTTTGTCGGTTTTATGATTTTGTAAAAGATCTTGAGTTGATAATTGTGATGTTATTGCATGTTTAGATCTGATCTTGTGTTTGATTTCAATTCCTTGCGTTGATTGTGGTTGTCTGCCAGTTTGATCTTCTTATCTTGGTCATAAACCTTAGGGTTTGTGATTAGGGTGGTTTGCTAGATGTAGTAGCCATAGGAGTTGTCTTTGATTGCTGAATAGAATTAAATGTGTATCCTAGTTCAATACCCGATAGGTGAGAATTAGTCGTTTAGTCTTCGTCATTAGGAATCTGAGTGTCAGCTGTCTGAGAGGAAGCCGGTATTAGGTGTCTAGTGATTGTTGCTATTCGTGTCATAGTTGTTATCTTAAGATTACCCCGTGCATTCTTTGAGTGTATTGGTGGACAGTGAGACTGAGAGGTAATCTGTCTATTAGGGTACTTTATCATAATTGGAAATACCTGAGAAGCGATCCAACAATCTGGTGAGTTATTACATCTTTAGGTTCCTTAGTTGGTGACACCCTGAGAGTGATTAGGGATCCACTAGGCTGCCTAGAGTTGTTTCATCAGGAACCCAGATCCATTATAATTTCAATAACCGATAGAAGTTATGCTTTGCAAGTAGGATTCCGACCTAGGTGATATTCTTCTCATCTTCTGATTTCACCTTAGATCTTGTTCTTGATAGCTGAGCCGTTCTTAGTTCGCTGCATTCCTTAGTTTAAATAGTAGTGTAGTAAACCCCCCAAACCAAATCAATCTTTAGTCCGAGTCAGAGTCTAGTATAGTTACATAGTGTCTCTAGGGTTTGATAATCCGGTTTACCGTTAAGTTGTGCTACACTCGATAGGTACGCTTGCCTGTCAGTGCGGTTTTCTTGAAGGTACTCCTTTTATTACTTAGGAATCTAGGTTAGGTTTATTTGTTAGTTTTTATAGACCGCATGGACGACATCATCTAGCAAACAACACAAACCTAAAGTCTATGATTTAGATTTGCTATTCAAACTGGAAGACATCCACAAATAACATACGGAATTGAAATCAAACACACATCAGATTTAAACATGCATCTTCATCATATTCATTATCAAAAGATCGTTTACAAAATCATTAATCCATTCATTAAAATCAAAACCGATAAAAACTGAATCTTTAAAAAGTATTCGTCATATAACCTAGGCAGTATTGAAGTTTTAGCCAAGCATCATACTTAAAACCAACAAAACAGAAGTAAAATTATCAAACATGGTTTCAAACAATTGATTGAATACGCAAGATTGAGAATTGAAAACAGAAAAAGTCAAATAGAACCAACCCGGATCCAAAAGCCTCAAACTTTAGCTTCCATCGCCCTTCCTCCTCTGGAAATCGCCCTAGAATGCTCCTAAGACAGCTGGTAATCGAACTCCTTGAATAATGGCTATCCAATTCTATTTAATTTCAAACAAGGTTTTTTTATGGATTTAAGGGCCTCTCGCGTACCGCGAGAGGTGGTCATGGGTCTCTCGCGTACTGCGAGAGACAAAATAGTCGGGCCTGGATTTAGAAGTCCTCGCGTACCGCGAGGCATTTCTTCTGTCTCCTCGCATACCGCGAGGGAGTAATTTTCTAACTTTTTAACTTTTGTTCTCTGGGCTTTCTCTCATGCTCGATATCTTCATGATTTCAACTTGTATTCCACACGAGCTCCTGTAAACATAACAACAAATCAATACGAAACAAAAAAAAGTAAAAACGATTACAAAACTATCTAAAACGCACGAATACAAAGAAATAAAGATGTGTACTCTGCACTACATCAATAACCATGGATTTCATTACTAAACTTCCCCAAACCAGTCGAGGGAATGATATTATCTGGGTTGTCATTGACATGCTTACTAAGTCTGCTCATTTTCTTCCCATGAAAAAAATTCAGCATGGATAAGCTGGCACAATTATACGTTAATGAAATCGTGTCATTACACGGTGTGCCACTATCTATTGTGTTAGATAGAGATAGTAGATTTACTTCTCGATTCTGGCAAAGCTTTCAAAAAGCCCTTGGAATGAAATTGAATCTTAGCACTGCCTACCATCTTCAAACGGACGGGCAGAGCGAAAGAACTATTCAAAGTCTAAAAGATAAGTTAAGGGCTTGTGTTATTGATCTTAGAGGAAGTTGGGATTACCACTTACCTCTAATGGAATTCTTCTATAAAAATAGCTATCATACGAGTATACAGGCCGCTCCTTTTGAAGCCTTATACGGTCGTAAATCTCGAACTCCAATCTGTTGGTCTGAAAAAGGAGAAAATCAGTTATCCGGTCCTGATATAGTTCTGGAAACAATTGAGAAAATCATTCAAATAAAAGATAGATTGAAAGCGGCTCGTGATCGTCAAAAGAATTATGCTGGTAGAAGACGAAAGTCGATAGAATTCAACGTCGGTGACAACGTTCTATTGAAAGTTTCACCATGGAAAGGCGTTGTAAGATTTCGAAAGAAAGGAAAATTAAGTCCTAGATTCGTAGGATCATTCAAATTCTTGAAAAGAGTTGGGCCTGTGGCCTATCAACTCGAATTACCAGAAGAAATGAATGGAGTACATGAAGTATTCCATGTGTCAAATCTGCGCAAGTGTTTGGCAGATGAATCTCTGGTAATACCCCTACACAATGTAGAGGTAGATGAAAAGTTGAAATTTGTGGAACAACCTTTGCAAATCGAGGACAGGTAGGAAAAGAAATTAAAAAGAAAGAAATTGATGATTGTGAAAGTAAAATGGAACTCCAAACGTGGCCCTGAGTACACGTGAGAACTGGAGACAGAAATGAAAAAGAAATATCCTCACTTGTTCAATTAATCTCGGGGATGAGATTAAAACAAAGGTGGGGAGGATGTAACACCTGCCACTGAAATGCCCAAGAAATGTCAAGGTTAGAACCTATAAGTACTTGTGTATCTAAAGTACCAAAGTCTAGGGTTAAAAATGAAAATTCTAGAAAAATAGTTAGATATCGGACCGATATCTCTTTCATAACGGTCAGAAGCAAACTAAGGTTAGATATCGGACCGGCATCTTTTTCATATCGGTCCGAAGCAAAACATGGTCAGAAATCGGACCGATATCTATTCACATAGCGGCTCGCAATCAAACATTGAGTTGGTTATCGGACCGACATCGATACATAGCGGTCCGACAACCTCCACTCAGCCGCAATTTGTGGTGCTGCCACGTGTCCAATAACTCAGCCCTAGAATCTGATGCGTGTCGTGATGTCGGACTGACATGGTCCACATAGCGGTCCGATATAAACCCAAAACATGTGTTGTCCAATCATATGTTGACGTTTAGGGCTGATGAGGCATAGACGGATGTCGGACCGACTCCCTTCCTATATCGGTTTGACATGGACCAAAAATTCAGCCTATAAATAGTTGGACGATCTCATTCAATTTTCTTAATCCCAAACCAATTCCAACACTCAAAAATCGTTCCAGGAGATCCCTAGCCCACTCTCGACGATCCCGGTCTAACTCCCGCTCGTTGTAGTGTTCAAGAAGAAACGCTCTTAGAAGTGTCGAAACGCTAGAAGAATCAAGTTAAGAGGCTAGCTTTATAATCTTAGAGGCTCATTCCTATAATCAAGGTGAATACTTTATCTCTTTCAAAACTTGTGTCAAACATTTACATTTACGAAAATAGCCAAATAAAGGTTAAGGGAATAATGCTCAAAGTTTTTCTACGAACAAAGCATTCGGGCCATAGGTATACGTAAAACTTGCAAGGGATACACGGGTCTCGGGTGAGAGTCCCGGATTACGGCCGGTGCTTATCTTATAACAAATTCGGAGGCGTGGACCTGTCCGTTGTTATAAGGCATGACGCCTGTGTTTACAGTGGTGGATACAGTCAGGACATGGGCCTGCTGAATGTGTGGATAGAACATAAAGTTGTGATTATGAAATTAATACTTGTTTGTGCCAAATGATTTTACTGTCAAGATAATTGTATTCACCGGCGTTCGCGCTGAAGTTTTATTTTCAAAATGTTTTCAGGTAATGAATAAAATGGAAAAGAAATGGGGATATGGGTAGACGTAAGATCTGACCTAGAAATGAATGTTGAGAAAGGATAAATTGCACGTTGGATTGTCAGGCCTCGTGCATAGGAAATCCTAAAAGAAAGAAAAAGAGGAGATAGGACCAAGGGACTGATCAACCTTGGATAGTACTATTTCCCGTGGCTTGAACTTGTCTATAAGACAAGAGATGTATTTGGTTTCAAACTCTGTTTTGTAATCAAATAAAAATGGTATTTAAATCCCTAAGTTTATAAAATGAATATAAGACTTTTGTTTTCCCACTAAGTCTTGATATTTATAAATACAACCCTCAAGGTTGATACAAATGTTGAAACGATCCTTGTGAAAAAGTCTTCCGTCGTGTTTTATAAAAACTCTGAAATCAAAGCAGGTGAGCTCGCACACATCCAAGGGGTGCCTGAGGCGGGGTGTGACAATTATTCTTTTGGGCGAACATGATCCAACGAACCTATTAAGTTCGCCAAAAAGCGGTTCCAGGTGTACTTGTCAAGTTCGCCTGCGCGACCTTCTTCCCCTATCAGAACCCTAGATCTGCATGTTGGACTCGGATCGATCAAGACCCGAACTTTTTACGTTCAAGTTGTTGCTTTTTCGATCATGAAGCTATATATATATATATATATATATTTCATCGTTTCATACGTAAAAATGTGATCTTTTACTTTAAACTTGAAATCCCAAATCGTAAACAAAAATTCAGATCTAGGCTAAACCATTACCTAGATTTGCTTCCTCCTTGTTGTTAAACGTTGTTGTGGTGATGAGCAACATTCCCCGATACTTTGAGCCGAATCCCAAGCTTTCTCTCTCTCTCTAAAACTTGCGAAAATGGTGATGGAATGATAAGGTGGAGCTGTCTCACCCTTATATACTTGGGCTCCCCTCGGCCCATGGGAGCCGAGCCCAAGCACGTTCTCTTTCCTTCTTGCTTTTCAATCTAACCTTCGAGTTACTCCTGACCTCGTTTGCATTTATTTATTTATAAATTTGGGATGTAACATGTGGTTGCTCCGTTGACGTGCAATAGAGGGGGTACTCATCAGAGTTACGCCCTCGACGTCCAGTAAAGGGGGGAGTCCTCTCACTACCCATGCTGCTCTCACCCGTAGTGCGTATCATCGCTTGTAACTCAAGTCTATTAAGTTCACACAAAAATTGTAAGTTATTAAATTTGAACAAGGATTCAAGTCACATTCTAACTTAACCACATACACATTGGAACAATCCTAATTTTATGCTCAGTTACTAATGCAAATCATAATCCAACAAATGCAATATCAATTCATAAATCCAAGTTACTAATGCAATTTAATGCCAAGTTATTAACGCAAGTCACAATCCAAGTTACTAACGCAACGACATGCCAAAGTTACAATAGAGAGTCTATAAACAACACATATTTACCAAAGTCTATAACCAACACTAGAAACTTACCAAAGTCCGTACTTACTAACATTATATAAAATAAGTTTTGCCAATGAAATATCATAATCAAACCAACACATAATCAAACGAATGTCAAGTTACTAATATCAATATAAATTAACCCGTTTTAAACCAAGTTTCCCCAATGCAATATGAATTCATAATCCCAGTTTATAAACATAGCATTTCAAATACAATATCAATAGGGGTCCTAGAAGGTATGTGATGTGTGTGTTAGAATGGGAATTGTTGTGCATAAAGTTGGTATTTTTGCATCAAACGTGTTATGAATACATTTACTTTGAGTATGTTTCTCGTTTCAGGTAATTGGAGCTTATTGTGCTAAAGAGAGGCGATTAAAAGGAAGAATGTTAGATAAGAAGCATTCACGAGTTAGAATGAAGAAGATCGTGGAACAAAAGAACTAGAGAATCACAAAATACTGGAGAGCGTAGGCTACGCCCTCCTCGGCGTAGCTTACGCTGGTGAGCGTTTGCTGAAAAGCGTATGTAGAGCATCGCACATGGGAAAGAGCGTAGGAAAGAGAGAGAGAGAGAGTAGCATAGGCTACGCCGTCCTCGGTGTAGCTTACGCCCTTAAGAGGAAATGTCGGATTTTGTTATATTTTTTACTTATATTCAAGATCAAACCCTAGAGGCCATCATCAATCATTCTTCGGAGCTTCTTGGACGACCAGAGGGCGATTTTGAGGATTCCAAAGGCTTTCTAACTGTTTAGTTGATGTTTTGTAATTCCGAAACAAGATTTAAAAGTACCATGTCGACTATTCGTAGCTAAATCACTCGTGGTTGTTCCCGGGTGTAGGATTACCGGTGTTTGATGATTTTTCTGGGTTTATACTTTGTTGGATTAGACTCGTGATTCAGTCGTTCAATTAATCGCAGTCTTTTGTGTTCCTTTATTGATTAAACGGTTTGGTTCTTGAGATTTGGTGTTGTCATCAGTTACTCGGTTTTCTAATCGTGAACCATTAATTATATTAGATTTTATATTCTAAAATTGGTAGATAATTAACTAGGGATTCATCTTGTGTCAATTATTCGGTTTTCTAATCTTAAATCAACACAGTCAAATTTCCGGGTTTTTGTGTATTTATCAATTATTGGTGTTTTGCAATTCATGTCTATGTGAAGTTCAACAAGAATATATCAAGTTTATCACTAACGTGTGTAATCTGAACCCGGGAGCGATCACTTTTCTCTTAATCACTTTCAATTCAATTAAAGTTTGTTGCTTTAGCAACCGTTTTCAAAGTCAGCATTCAAGTTCAGTAGTTTCTGCAGTTTTATTAAGTAATAATTAAATAGTATTTTCCACGAATTCCTTGTGGGTTCGACAACCTTACTTTCCGTACTACAGTCTAAAATAGCTAAGGATCAGTTTTTAATTATATTATTTATTAGCCTTCGACACGCAATCAGTATGCATGTGGATGTTTCATCAACAATCATTGACCTTTGCATCTTCTTTAAAAAAGTTTGTGTATGATCAGTAGATGTAAAAGACATGTTTAAAGCATATAATGAACTGGTAAAGATATTATGCAATTTATAAATGATATATCCTCCAACATTTTTCGACATAGTTGTTCATCTAGTTCTACCTGAAGAAGCTATTCTTGGTGGCCTATATATACGAGGTTTTGAAAACTAGACCGGACCAGCCGGTTCAATCAGTCTAACCACGAACCGTGAAGAAAGACGGTTCAAAATGTGCATAAAACCCGTTCTAAAAAAACCGACTGGACCGGTTAACCGGAGCAAAGAAAACCGGAAAGAACCAAACTAAATCGGAGCAAAGAAAACCGAAAAGAACCGGATTAAAATAAAGATCATAACGCAAATGGGTCAAAACAAACCAACTCACCAAGAAGACCAAAAGCCAAAATGGCCAAAGTTGACGGTTCAATTGCTGTGAGGGGGTTCTCCTTTTATAGCCACTTCCTCTCATCCCTTTTTGTTACACCCATCGATATGGGATGGGTTAAAACTCAAAATCTCACTTTTGTAACCAAACCAACCTATATGCCATGCATCCCATTCCTTTTTTCCATTCTATACCATCGATATCTCCTTATTTATTAACCCATCTCCTTCTCATTTCTTTGTTAATACAAAGATGTAATTGTATATTCATTGATTTAGATTATGTTTGTTTAAACTTGGGTTGTTTAGTTTGATTAACTTGGATTATGTTTATTTAAATGGTTGTGTTTGTAGTTTCATAATTTTCAATATATTGTTTGAATATTTATTTTATCTATGACGTTATCCGGTTCTTGAATCCGGTCCGACTGGTCCGACCAGTGAACCTCTAAGGCATCCAGTTGGCTGTCCGGTCCGGTTATGAGAACATTATATATATATATATATGATATGGATGTATCCTTTTAAAAAATACATGAAAAAGCTGAAAGCGTATGTCAGAAATAAAGTTAAGCCTGAAGGCTCAATAGTAGAGGGTTATGTTGCAGTTTGACATTCCGCTCTATATATCATGAGGGTATGCAAACCAAATTCAACTGTTCCGATAGAAATGCAGATGCTGGCATTCCAGAGAGGCAGTTGCATGTGTTTTCATCATAGTGTCGACAAATGTCCAAGAATAAAATCATTGCACTTTGTGAAAAGACCAGTAAATCATTATAATGGTTTGTATTGAACAATTGCGATGAAATTAAAGACTACATATCATAAGTTTTCAATTTTTTTAATTTTCATTTTAGCTATTATGATAAACTAATTTTAACTTTTTGTCCCCCATACAACGAATTTAAATCTAAATTGCCTGGAAGCAATGTAAAAACGAAAATTTCCTCATGGTTTAAGTATAACGTAAATAGATTACATATGTCTCCGGACAATATCAACGAATTAAAGGCATTAGAACACTGTCCGTTGAATGCATATTCTTACACTGCTTACATAGTCAATGGTGTTAGGTTTGTGATACACAATCGTGATCTTCGACACACTACTCAGAATAGTGATATTGTTACATTAGGAGAAGATTGTGACACCCAACATTTCAGGTCAATATACATATTCATTTTAGCACGTTCATATTTTATATTCCCTTGATCATTGTTTGACAAAGTATTGTCAAGGAGTCTAGCAAAGGAACACATGTTATATTTTAGTAATTTTAAGAACTACTAAGTCATAAACATTTATAACCCGCAACGTACGGTCATTGGTGATTATCAAATAATATACAAGTAAAGTCTAGAAACACATTTTGATATAAAAACATATATATATTGGTAATAATAATAATCCACATGAATTGATACGAAAATAATTAATTCACACAGTCCATGATTTATCTTTATATTTGGACATGCATAAAGTAGCAAATTATTATCTAGGACGGACTACAACTAGTTATTCGTCTAGACTAGTGGAAAAACTGCATAAAATACATAAGGGTTTTCGATCATAAAAGTTCCTACACCGGGTATTATCTCACGGGATCACCTACCGAGTTTACACCATCTAACTAACCATTAGAATCCAACTAGTGAAATGACAACACCCAACCCCCCTAAACACCCCCTTTCGGCCGAAGGTGGTGGGACTACCCACCTTCACCACCAAATCTTTCATGTTCCATCCTTGTGTCATAATCCCCATACTCAATCAACCAAAAGAATAAACAAAGGTCAAATCCCATCCTTTCAACCATAACTTGCAATGATGTTGGTGGAACCAACACTCCAACTCTCGTCTTTTCTCCATATATATCGACATACACACAAACACTTGTAGTTTTGCACCTTCAAATCCAAGAAACAAATTCTCTAGAAGAATAGCTACAAAGCTTGGAGATCCAAGGAGTCTTGGAAGTTTAGGAGTCGGTTTTGTTAGCAACTCAAGTCTTTATCATCTTCTACTCGTGATTCTTCTCCTAGCTTTGTCTAGCGGTATGAAACCGACACAAATCTCTACTTCCATCTTTATTTTCTTGTTTAAGCTTATTGTTCATCATAAAAACCAAAGGATTTGAAGAGTTAAAGAGTTTTATAAAGTTTAACTTTTTTAAGTTTAAAAACAGAAGTTTTGTATATATATATATATATATATATATATATATATATATATATATATATATATATATATATATATATATATATATATAAAGGGCCTAATTTTGTATGCATATGTGTATATGTTGTTTTGATCATGAAATGATAAGTTGTAGATTTAAATTAAAAGCATGGTTAATAATCTAAAAATGAGGTTAATACTTGATGAAAAGTGAAGCATATATATATATATATATATATATATATATATATATATATATATATATATATATATATATATATATATATATATGTGTGTGTGTGTGTGTGTGTGTGTGTGTGTTTAAAGTTTATTAATTTGGCAATGATAAAGTGTATGTATACATGAATAAGGATCAAGGTGTGTATATGTATGTACATTATTGTTGTTATCATGTATACATAAACATCATAGTTTTATATATACATATATCTATATATATATATATGGATGACGATAAATTGTTAAACTTGAAAAAATTGCAAAGTGTTTATGCATACATATAAATCGAGATCTACATATATATGTGTAGGGTTGTAGTTGTTAATTTAGAATTGTTAAATGTATATATACATATATATATATATATATACATAGAAACCGAAAATAGATATATATGTACATGATCATGGTTATTAATTTGGAACTTGCAAGTTATGGTTAGGTGTCGAACATAAAACTTGTTATAATGAAAATGTTTAGAACATTGGATAAATATAAGAAGCATATATGTATAATAAAAACCGTATGTGAGACTATATGCATGAAACCTGAAAACGTTCGGTTTAAAAATAAGATATTCATGTCACATCGAAAAACATATTTAAGCATATGTTGAAATGTTGAAATACTTATATGTATGTATTGGTAAAAATAAATGCATGATGTACGTAAACGAGTTACTAAATATCATTCGGGACGTAAGTAATTGCATGTGGACATGGTAACGTGGTCTATACGCACGTGGAATATATAACATATATGAATATACTTGAATGATATTTGAGATTTTATTGTTTATACGTGAACTCTAATGTGAATATGTTATAATTTGTTACAAAAATAATATTTATTTTTGGTAAACTTAATATGTCACCAATATGGAAACATAATATTTCTCGGAAAATATGTAAGCGTCTAGACTGGAATAATAATCACCAATGAGTCGTAACATAAAAACACTGTTTTTACTAAACAAATACGTACTTAACGGGATTTGTTAAGTCGGGTGAACAACTTGAGTTTAAGACGGGTAGTCTTAACACATAAGTATCCTTGTGTGATTAGGATACGGATAGGCGGGGCCTACATTTATACAAATATTTTCTAGCATACACTATTGTCGAGGTGAGTTTCATTGTCCCCTTTTTCTGGTTTTTGAAATGTTTTGGGGATGAAACATACTTGTACTTATTTTCATACATTAATGAAACGAACAAAGACCAGACCGTTATGTTTGCATGAGGAAAAATAGAGCGCTAAAAGTCCCCTGAACAACATCAATATTTTGTAACCATTAGCTATGAACTTAGCCTAGGATTCTATGAATAGTACTATTGGGGGTGACGCCCCCGGTCATGGTTAGTCCCGCTAACCGGGACTTGAAGGGTCAAATGGACGCATATTGTCTTATTCCGTTCTCGTGGTATAGCGAGGGAGGGGCATTCACCAGTCATGGTTTGGATACGGTCTCGTGTATTACATATTATTTGTATTCCTTGCTAGTTTACAATTGGGGTCAATTGGTCATTTATTGTTCAAATCATTGGTTATATATATATACTGTTTGATCGGAAAAACTTACACATTTGAACGTTTGTGAACTTTATTTGATCAAAACCTGTGAACTCACCAACCTCATGTTGACACTTTTTAAGTATATTTTTCAGGAAATTGAGCGTGGTCACAAGGTTAGCAATGTAGGGTACATGCATGCAAGATGGATACGGCTTTTGGAGGATTTCTCTCATATAACTCATTATATATATGAGTCATATTTGTAAAATCTTAACTTTTTGTAAACTCAATTAACATTTTGAGATGTAAAACTTTAAACTTGTTTATATATCCATTTATCATTTATGTGTTTGCGATAGTCATATGCTTTGAAAACCAGTTAATGTTATGCCTCGCGTTTCCGCCATAGCGGGGTGTGACAAAGATGGTACACCATTTTATGGTCAACTAGAGGAAATCGTAAAGTTGAACTATATAAGTGGTTACTCGGTTGTACTCTTTCATTGTAAATGGTTCAACACGTCAGGTAAGGGACGATTAATTATGAAAAAAAATATCGTTGTTATTGACGTCAACCGTGAATGGTATGTTGATCAACAATACATTTTAGTCACACAAGTTAAACAAGTGTTCTATCTCCAAGATACTTCTCGAACAACCGACAACTGGAGGGTTGTGGAAGACGTTCACCATCGAAAAATTTGGGATCATCCGAGTATTAGTGTTGTTAATGAGATAGATGTATTGCACGACACTCAATCATCTGATTATAACTTGGTTATCGACTCAGGCTGTGAAGTTGGAGAATCAAGTGCAGGATTAATTGATGATGAGATAAATGTTTTACAAGACACTCAAACATTTTATCGTAACTTGGTTTTCGAATTAGGCTACTTGCCCATGCAGACGACTTTAGGTGAAGGTGGTGACTCAAGTCCTATTGCCCCGATTGCGGACAATCATAATTTCATTGATGATGATGAAAAAGATGAAGATGCATACCCTTCTGATGAGGAAGACGAAATAAATGATGATGAAGAAGGCAACGATGATGATCTTGTGGACACACGTTATTCTAGTGATGATTCTGATTGAATGAACAATGATGTTTTTATATCTTTATCGGATTTTAGTGAAGATTTCGATTGAATCTATGTATCTACGATACGTTATTCTATTGCTTGTTAATTGTTAAAATTATGTTAATTATTTGTTTTTGTTGAAGGAATGGCAACACATATTGCGAGAGGACACGGTGGAGACGGTGGGGATATACCTCCCTATGGGAATCCACATAGGATCCCTACGAGTTGCGAGGCTTGTAAGTTACTTGTTCCAGTTAAATATGTCTTTATATTGAATATTTTTTAAATTTGCTAACTTTTCAATTTCATGTATCAATGTAGACGAACCAAAAAAAATTGCTCATAACGAAAAACTTAAATTTATATGAAAAATATGAAAGAAACCACCGTCGCCCACTACCTCTTAACTTTGATCCCACGAGGAAACAGTTTAGGTTCGTTGGAGAGAATTACCAACTCTTTGTAAGGCTGCTCTCAAATGAGGTTGAGAGAAATGTTCCTTTCCATTATCCTAGTTAGGATGCTTTTCCCAATGAGCATAAAATGGTCATATTTCCCACACTTCATGTAAGTATATAATGTAATGTTTTATTTGTATTTCAATTTTATAACTTTTAGATGTTTTCTAGTTACTTCATTTTGCAGCAATGTTTTGGTCTCAATAGTTTCAAAGACACAGAGCACTGGGAAGGAATAAGGCTCGGAATCCATGCGAGTTGTGCAAGAAGCTCGGAATCCATGCACATTATTATAAGTTTGGAGATTATGAAGATGTTGAAACGACAGAGAGAAATCCCTCCGGTGAATTTGATCTAGAGGCGTGGCTTCGGGTCATTGATGATTTGTTCACAGCTGAAAAATATATGAACCGCTCCCTTAAAAATAGACAAAATAAATCAAAACAACCTTATACAAATTCACATGGGAGTCATTCTTATGCACATAGTCGACACAGAGGTAAGAAAAGTTGTTAGTATTATTCGAAGATGTATTAACAGTTCTTTCAAATCTCAGTAATAGTATTTTTGTTGTTTACAGTTACAAATAAATGAACAGATGCAACAACAGATAAATCAACTACTTGGAAAATGATCCTGACTACGACCCTGTAGTGACAACAAGTTGTCACTGTATAGCGACGACATCTATGGCGACAAAATTTGCCACCCTTAGCGACTAAGTTATCGTCAAATCCTATAGCGACGACATATTGGGTCTATAGCGATGCCTTCTGTCGTCGCAATATGTCCGTTTTCTTGTAGTGATTGTGTAAATAGAAAGAGTTAATAATTTGACATTAAAAAAGCTAACCCATGAAATTAAGAACTTGTATATGCAATGATGAACCATGTTTTAATCTTCATATTGATTTACTGTTATTGATTTTCTAATTTATTCATATTGATTTGTTGTTACTGTTTTTCATATTACGTTTTTAAATTTGGTTGCTTTTGTTATATATATTAACAAAGATATCTTTAATATTGCTTATTTGGTGATGATTTACTTTCTGATTTACTATTTCAATCTTTAATAGTGCTTAGAAGGGTTTTTAACAAATCTTTTTTTTAAAAGACCACAAATTTTTATCTCACTTTAGGTCTTCAAAAACGTTAAGTGACCCTGATTTCGCCAAACCGTAAACAATGAAGTGGAAAAGAGAGAATATTTTGATGATCTTTTAAGAAGCTCCGGTTATGAATATTATCATAATTACTACATCAATAAAAGATGTTTAAAATAGTTTATGAAGACTAAAGTATAACTAAAACTTATTATGTTAATATTTAATCAAGAAACAATATTATATCACGTGTATGTGTGAGAGAGAGTGTGTGTGGGGAAGGAAACATGGAAAGAAACTGAGTGTGGAATATACGACACAAACAAATTTGACCTTAAAGGGATAATGACACTGATTACATGTCAAGGGCACACATTTACACATATTAATCCCTTATTATACCTTAGTGACCAACGGTATCATGAGCTAGCTAGGTTTTAGGTATAGACCCTCCCCTAGGGTACCCTATAATATTTATAAATTAGTATCCATTAGCAAGTGGAAATATGTAGATTAGTACCCTAAAAAGTCATTAATCCATCCTTGAGTAATGCATTTGTTTGAGAATGTTCAACCAATGAAATAATAATCTCAATAGGCTCCTCTATAAAATAAAGCACCACCACAATACAAAATATTCAAGATATCACATATGATAAATAGTTTCAACCAAATTGGTTTTACATAAGAGATTTGGAACTAAATCAAAAACCATAAATGTTCATGAACACAAAAGGCATGGGTATGTGGTGTTGTTAACTGGTCGTGTTTATGGTTGATGGGTTAAACCCTGACACAAACTAAAAAATTGTCACACACATTCTTAACCGGAGCATGATACGTGTATTTGCGGATTGACACGAACATGACTTATTTAGAGGGTATGTAGGGCTGTTAAACTGGTCGTGTTCCCAGGTTGTTAAGTTAAATCCAATACTAACCCAAAAATTGTGTCACACACGTTATCGGCCCGAACATGACACGTGTATTCACTCACTGACACGAACATAACACTTTTAACATGAAAAATAATTTATTCATTTTTTACATTGTAATACTTTAAAATTCAGGATTTACATATTATTTTTACCTTTTTAAACATTTATGTTTAAACTATTATATAAAACACATTTTGAAAAACAAAAAGATAATAAATGGGTTAAACGGATCAACCCATAAACTCGGCGGGTTTACACGAATACGACCCGTTCAACTAAACATGTTCGTGGTTTCGACCAGATACTAACCCAAATATGTTTAGACTAAAGTCAAACCCGTAAAATTCATGTTAGGCTCGTGTCGTGTTAGAAATTCATACCCGTAGACCCTAGGAGTATGATTAGTATACTTTAAGAGATTTGAAGATTATAGAAATAACATGAATCCAAAAGGCATATTTAATTAGTTATAAATGCTGCTAATCAAAGCAATAATTTTGATTAGCTAGAAACTAATGTGTTTAGATCCAATCACCAATTAACTACATATGTTTAAGAACAGAATCATTGAGTTGGAAGATTGGAAACAAGAATGAGGTTGTCGGTATAAAGATGACACCCATTTGTATAATCATTAATCATAGTGTACAACACCTTGATTAAGTTAAATTAACCTTAATTAATATCTTAAACAACTCAAAAGCATGTGTACTATGGAATCCTTTCCACATCATGGCATCTTTTTTAAAACACTATTTTTCTCTCTCTCCTTATTTTTATAACAATAAACCATAAATACACAAGACCGATCGATCACTACAGTCCAAACACGCGATGCAACTTGTTCTTGATATTTTATTCCTAAACACCCATTAAGCCAATAACCAATGTTCCTAATCAAACTATAATCTTAAGCCAGCCTATAAGAATCTCTCTAATATCTCTCACACATACATACACACACTAGTGTCATCCTTATCCTTAGTTACCAGTGTTCCTAATCAAACTATAATCTTAAGTCAGCCTAAGAATCTCTCTAATATCTCTCACACATACATACACACACTAGTGTCATCCTTATCCTTAGTTACCACCTTTGTCGTTACCTTAATCAAGTTAAAACATTGTAAATTACTTTAGTAAACTTAAGCAAACCCCTAGTCTTATCCTTCTTGCTTAAGATAGCATTAAATTAAACTAGCAACAAAGTTTTTTATAATCTTCCAACACATTGGGACTGTAGAAAGTTAAAGATTGCATTGTCATGAATCTATAGGTCTATGGGTAGGACTAAATTGTGGGGAGTTGGAAAGATGAAACACGTACCGAATGTAACATGTATGACCACTTATTGTAAACCGACACGTTAGACAAGTCAAACTTAAAAGTTCAAGTCACTTTAACATCATTCGACATTCAAGATAAACCAAATTTAAGGATTGATGATATGCGTTTATATATTGAGGTTTTAATCACTTAAATATAAATATATTTTTATAAAGTTCATAAATAATACTCATATAAACTAAACTAGTTTTTAAGAAAAATAAAACAAGTTTATAATAAATAATATTTAATCAAGATAGAGCTCATGTATATCTTCTTCTTAGGGAGTTAGGGAAATGAATAATTATAATCTTTATATAGAAAAAATATACAACTTATCTACAAATGAAAATAATCCTCTACTTTGACTAAATATTAAACATACTTTCTTAACACAACTACTAAATCTATCATTTTTTTTTATTTTTTTTTAATACAAATAATTAAGTTTCGTCAAAAAGATACTTTCATAGATGCTTAATTAAAATGCTTTATAGCAGAAAGTGAGTTTTGAGTTTGAGTTTGATTTTAGTTAAACTTCACACTGGAGCTAACTTCTTGCAAACATAATCTTTCATCTTTCGTATACATTTCTAAATGGTCTTTAGCTTTTAAAAATTTTCCATATTATAAGTGAAATCGTAGATTTATATGAGAGTAAATTACCGTTTGCGTCCGTGTGGTTTACACAATTTAACACAATGCGTCCCTAACACGAATTTTTAACGCTTTGAGTACATGTGGTATACAATCTGTAACACTCTGAGCCCCTGGGCCTAACTCCGCCAAATTTTCAGTTTAAGTTTAGGTGAAATGTCTGTTGTACCCTTTTACTGTATAACAGTCTGCGTCCCTAGAAACATGTAATATCTGTTTGCGTCCCTGTCTGAGTCCCTGCTTGCAAGACTGATATTCACCCGAAACTACTAATTTCACGCAAAAACAACAAAAAATCCAATCCAAAATACATGCAGGAATAAGTCATATCATTATCACCAAAAAAATCCAATCCAAAATACACCCGAAACTATTAATTTGACAAAACTTATGTCCCCGAAACTACTTGTCCCCGTCATATTCCACCTGAAATTTGAAGTCCCAGTTGAAAAGGAACTTCAACACGACCCTTACCCGCACCCGAAGGTGAGTAGGGGTCGCAAGCACCCGCATTCCGGCTTCAAACACAAAAAATGACGATTATTAGAATATCTGATCAAACAAAAAATTGGACCGGTCGATTGGAAAGAAAAACACAAAAATGGCGAAAAAGGTCAAAAATTGTACCTGTGACAGCCTGGTTGTCTAGGAGGGCATCCACTCGAAGAGCCATTGCGTGGAAGAGGTCTGGGACGACGAGGAAGAGGGAGGACGGCGAGAGCAAGAGGGGTGCGTGAGTTGAAATGGGGTGGGGGGCTTAATGTGATTTTTAGGGTTATATAAAAGAGTAAATTACCATCTTACCCATGTCGTTGAAAAACTTAACGGAAAGAATTTAACGAAGTTAGGCCCAGGGGCTCAGAGTGTTACAGATTGTATATCACAGGTACTCAAAGCGTTAAAAATTCTTCTTAGAGACGTATTGTATTAAATCGTGTAAACCACAGGGACGCAAACGATAATTTACTCTTTATATGATATTAATAATCATCATGACACTTGTATTTGTGAGATTGATAGACCATGATTAAGAAGTTTGTCTATGTAATCTCTACTTTAATAGGAAAGGACATTGGAGATCTATACCAAGATTAAAGAGAAGTTATAAATACGGTCTTTACCTTTATTAGACGAAAAATTCGTTATCCCTGCAAAGAGAGGATAATGAAAGCCAACTCTTGGAACAACAAAAACAGATGTAAAGTGGATTCTGTGTTTTGCGTTGATATCTCTCGTACTTACTTGTATTTGTGAGATTGGTAGACCAGGATTAAGAAAATTTGTGAAAGCAATCTCTACTTTTATTAGAAAGAAAATCGATGATCCCTACCGATATTAAAGAAAAGTAATAAATATGGTCTTACCTTTATTATAGGAAAATTTCATTATCCCTGTAAAGAGAGGATAATGAAAGCCAACTCTTAAAAAGAATAGATATAAAGTAGATTACTTAACATGAATCTAAACTACTATACATTCTCTATTTTGCCGTTGATATCTCTCGTACCAAAATTTCTTGACATTTCATCTTACAACCCATTAGTTTTTCGAAACTAATATCATTTTAACAAACAAATATTCTTTTAAAATGTTATTAACTAAAAACAACTTATTTATCACTCTTTAAATGGTTAGAGAATCAATGGTTAATAGAACTAAATGAATAAATTTCCCACATGGTGCTTATCCAAATGTTCAATGTATGTGTATTGAATAAAAATACACACTATTCCAACTTTGATGGTCATGTTTTGCAATGAATGGTAGCATGAAATATTTGACTTGGATCCCCCCTCCCCCCCAACAACAAACTAAAAACCTACACGTCATTGAAGCTAGTTACCTACCTTTATATTATCTTTATAACTTGATGATAACAGCTTTAGTCAATGTCAAGCAATATTATTCACCATTGTAGACCAACCTTTGTGGTTTCATATTCAGAAAGAGATAAGCTTTTCTAGATTAAGGAAGATAAATTAATGCACTAATTTCCCATATTGGCTTGGAAGAATATTAACACGGAACCCAAAAAAAGCTAACACTTGAAGGAGCTAGGTGCTTGAACGTAGGAAAAGCTTACACCTATATGCATATATATCATGATAAGGTTTGGGATGGGAACATGGCCTCAGGATCATTAGGATTTCAAAGCACAAACGTGATTAGTTAAACCATCCAATTTTGTACTACAATCTAAAGGTTTATCACTTTGGTCACTTTAACCTAAAAACCTACTTTTGTACTACAATTGATAGGTGTATACACACATACACATACACATACACATACACATACACAAATAAGAGTGTATGTATACTACTCTACACAATTGAGTATATATTTGCGACGGAATAGAACGGTTGTAATTTTAACAACTTGCCACTGAAATCACACAGTCGAAAAATTAGTGACGGACCCATACCGGTCGTAAAAGAACAAAATTTAAATTTGAATATCGGTCATAAACCAGTCATAAATTTATGGATATGATGAATTAAAATGAAGAATTAAATTAGGGTCGCCAAATGGTAAAAAAATAAATTTAAATGATGGTCGTAAACATGTCGGTATATTTATAAAAAAAATGAATTTGGTTGTAAAATGGTTAGAAAATAATAAATTAAAATTTAGATATCGATCATAAACTTGTAGCAAATTTGTGAAAAGTATAAATTGAAATTAAAATTAAGTTTAGGTTGTAAAACGGTTAAAAAGTAAAAAAAAAAAAGTTATAATTAAAGTTTAAATGTCGGTCACAAACCTATCATGTGTCTATAAAAACATATTAAAATTTAGGTGAAATTACATATATCCCCTTATTTTACAACCTAATTGCATATATACTTAATATACAATCAAAACTTAATGATAAGTAACTAAGTTGTAGGAACCTTACCTCAGAACTATCTACGGCTATTTGAAGTCGAAACGCTAGAAACGGGACTTCCGAACTCGTACCGAGGCCTTGGCACGATTCCCTAGACTAAGTGTGTGTGTTTGATGTGTTTTGTGTGTCAAGTGTGTGAGAAAAGGGCTGAGATCGTGAAGCTATTTATATGGCTAACATTGAACTCATGTCGGACCGACATATAGGAGCATATCGGTCCGACATCCCCTATGGCGGCTTATTTGGCGTAGCGCACGCATATCGGACCGGCATATAGGAGCATATCAGTCCGACATCCTTTATGACACCCATATCGGACTGACATATGGGAGCATATCGGTTCGACTTCGGGCTAAGTCATCAGACACGCTTCTGGTGACGTGTCATTCTCTCATGATTTCTTTCTTCTCTACATATCGGACTGACATGGTCTAAAATATCGGTCCGAATTCAAAATTTTTCATTTTTAACCTTTGATCTTTGGTAGATTTGCAATTCAACCCCTGGACTTCAATTCTAACATCTTTAGCCCTTATATTCTATAGGAATTTTTGAGGTGTTGCATTATCAGCCTCCACCCTACATCATTTGCTCCATCATCTTCCTAAATCGTAGAGAGAGAGAGAGTGGGTTCTAGAGAGAGAAAGCTTCAAAAAAACCTTGGTTTGACTCAAAATCGGTCTCAAAACGTTTCTCCAGTAAATTGGATCAAGTTTAACAAAGCAACAATAGTCTTCTGAGGTATAGATCCGACCTAGATCTCTATTTTTGTTTAAAAATAGGGTTTTGGGTAAAACTAGGGTTTTCATCTCAAAGTAAGGATTTTTATGTGTTAAAAAGCGAACAAAGGCTAGATCTGATTTCATGGAAGTAAAACAAGCGATTTGAACGTAAAAAGTTACAAACTTGAACAAAAAACGAGCCTGATTGTTGGATTGTTCTTCAGGCGAGTGTCGCCACCTTCATGTGGCGACACTAACCAGTGTCGCCACCTTCATGTGGTGACACTAGTCGGGGTTTGGCGGGGGAATGGCGTGTTCTCCAAGAACTTCAATGATTGGACACGTGTCATTCCTCTGGAGACAATAAGGAATGTCGTCTATGCCCACGCGACAGTTGAACCAACAACACAAGAAACTACCCTTAAGTCCAGAACGCAAGTTCTGGCGACACAGTCAAGCCACACTACGTGTTGGGTGACACTATGCTTAGGCGACACTAGCATAAATTGACCTATTTCACATATTTAATTCATACAGGTCGCTTAGCATTTGTCTAGCCAAGTGTTACTAAGTACAAACCGTATATCGACAATCATATGAGTTCTTTGTGCCCCCTGTGTGTTATGTGCAAATGTTTTCAAATGTTTTGGGGCTGAAGTGTATACGTGCAAAATGAATGAATGTTATGAATGATAATATGACCGAATGAGTTACATGAAAGTAAATGATGAACTATGATATGACGAATGAATGTTTACAATGAATGTTACAAATGATGAAACGAATGTATGACTTAACGTTAAACGAATGAAATCTTGCTTTGTATTTATATATTGCATGTTATGTATGAACTAAATGTTAAGGACGGAAATACTGACTACTTCTTTAGGATGGTACGATGATGACGGCTACTACGATAGACGGATGACCATGTGACTATTATGCAGACGGTATGTTAAGGTCTAGAAAGGTAGACTAAATACGGACTGCTACGGTAGACAGAGGCCCTTAATCGAAGCACGACTGCATATATAGTTCGTGTGGGAAACAGATGCCTTAGGGCAAACGGACGGACTACGACGGTAGTACGATAGACGGACGGCCAAAGGTTTGCGACGGTAATGAAGGACGAACTACTTCGGTAGACACGGTATTAATGATGGCCTACGACAGTAGGACGGAGCGTCTGTCTTTATGACCTACGCAATCAATGGCGGGATGATCACCCTTATGTGTATAACCAATGAAAGTTCAAAGAAGTCAATGATATATATATAGATGTACATATATAAATGCGTATAACCAATGAAAGTTCGATGAAGTCAATGATGTATATAGATATTATATATATATATATACATATATATATATATATAAATGTGTGCATACAAATGAACGATGTTATACCTAATTGCTTTAAACTAGAACTCACCAGTATTAGCTGACTTTTAGTATGCACTTCAGGTAACAAAAGGAAAGGACGTGCAAAGGCGTGAAGGCTACCTGGCTCAAGACTGACATCATGTTTAATTTATAATGTGTTAAGACAATGTTCTTTTAATGTTAAGACTTCCGCGGTTCATGTAACTAAATGAATGATGTATGCTTCCGCTACGATTGCTTGTTTTAATTTAAATTCAGTATTTTGATGATTATGTTTATGAGTAAATCCAACAAGTGAAGTCTCCCGGGTTTGAGGCCTTACACGCCACTTGAATATCTTCTCATACGGGCTCGTTTTCGATCCACGTTCACAACTTTTTACATCCAAAACGTTTATCTAGCTTCCATGAAGCTAGATATGGACTTTATACCCCATATTACACGTAAAAACCCATACTTTGAGAATAAAACCCTAGTTTTATCCCAAAACTCATTTAAACTAAAATCAGATGTTCTAGGTTGGATTTTTTTTACCTCAAATGCAGCAGTTCTTCGGGTATTCTTCCTCTAGAACGATGGAGAAGCAGATTGGGAGCAATCTTGGAGCAAAACAAGTTTATTCTTGACTTTCTCTCTCAAGAAATGCTCTCTCTCTCTCTATCTCTCTCTAAACGATTTTGTGTGTTTTGTTGAAATGATGGTTGAATCTTGTGTGGCTAGGGTTTAAGCCTTTCCCGCCCCTTCTAACTTTAGGCCCAAGCCCAAGTCCATCCATTCCTTTAGTATTCATTTGGCCCACTTAGCTTATCGGGATTTTCGGTTGTTACATCGACTAATTCCAACAGATGCGCTTTTTTTTTTGCGATTTCAACATCCAAACATGTCGGCTAATTCAGTTTATCGAGTTTTAATTATTTCGAATGTTTTGGTGATTCCAATATCCAACATCAAAACTTTGGCACTTGTTTTGTACATTTTGGTGATTGTCGAAAAAGAAAAGAAAGTAAAACCCGATTAAAAAAAGGCAAAAAACTATAAAAAAAAAAGAACTAAAAATGAAAAAAAAAGCACAAAAGAAAAACAAAAACTGGAAAAATAAGTAAAAACGAAAAAAGGTAAAAATCTTGATAAAAGAGTAAATTTGAAAATTTGAAGTTTCAGTAAAAAAAAAGAATAAAATAGTCATTATATAATTTATTTTTAGACTAAATTACACATATTGTCCTTTAATTATATATAAAATTACACTATATGTCCTTTTACTTCAATAATAATAGATATTGTCCTTATTTAGAAATTTTTGTACGCTCTATGTCCTTCACACTAACCGGTGTAATTTTTTTCTGTTAAGTCTAAACATGTACGAGAGTATAATGGTCATTTTATCTTCTTTCATTACCAAACACACACACACAAACACTCAAAACTCTCTCAAGAGTTTTAGAGAGAGACAATTAATCTTCCAATTGATGTATTATTATTACCTGAAGATCGTTGGTTTGATTATGCAAAGAAAATATTCTTGTGAATCAACGAAGAAAAAGTGATTATCAGAAGCTGCACCACACAACGAACACATTAAAAACCCTAGATATTTTGACCTAATTCATGTATATAGGAATAACAAACAATCGTATATGAGAAAGAGTGATAACGAACTAACCGCCACTAAAAACGCCATTTGCCACCAGAATTTCAACCGACCGCTGGCGAGCTTCGTAAACTTGTTCCGATTGGAAGTTTTGTGGTTGGAAATGTCACATTTTGGGGGAATTTGATGTTGAAGTGATGAAATGGGCACTTCCGGCATTGGAGATCTTTGGTATTGTCGAGAGAGATTTGTACGGCGTCTGAATCCTGCATATTTTAGGTCTCGGTGAGATGAGGCGGCCGGAGATGATGATGATGACGGAGTGATATGCGAGGGTGTGGCAGCAGGGGCGTTGGAATGTCTAGGGTAGGTAGAGAACCTTCTGGTCGGAGTTTTGTGAAGATGATGACGCTGAGAGGAGGAGTAGGAGCGGACAAAGGAGGGGGATGGGGCCGGGAAGAACCAGTCACGGCTGGCGGACGATGGCGTCGCCGGCGTCTCTCTCTCTCTCTCTCTAGAGAGAGAGAGAGAGTTTGGGTATTTTGGTGTGTGTTGGGTAATGAAAGAGATAAAGAAGATAAAATGACTATTATACTCTTCTACATGTCTAGACTTAACAGAAAAAGATAACACCAGTTACTTTAAAGGACATAAAACGTGCAAAAATTTCTAAATAAGAACAATATCTATATTTATTGAAGTCAAAAGACACAAGGTGTAATTTCATATATATAATTGAAGGACAATATGTGTAATTTACTCTTATTTTTAATATAATAAATCAAAATGGGTATATTTGATATTTTTAGCTTTAAGTTTGATATTTTTATCTTAAAGGAAGGAGATATGTGTAATTTATATTTTAGGTTGGGTATATATATAATTTATAAAGTTTATAGGGAGATATATGTAATTATCCTAAAATTTAATCTCTGTCGTAAAATGGTCATGTAAAAAGAATAAATTAAATTTAAAGTTTAAATGTTGCTTGCAAGCCGATCTTAAATTCTTGGTAAAAAGAAAAAATTGATATCATTTTAATAGTTTGTACACCATGCAATAAAAGTTATACCTTATGGAGAGTTGAAGTTTTAGTAGAAAAGCCCTTCACAACTTACCGGGTTACCGAGCCTTCTGGTTGAGTGATAGTCCCGTGACTTTTCAAATGGAAGGTCATGGGTTCGAGTCTCGCTTGGGAAAAAATGTTTCAGGTTAAGCCAGGGGGTTTTCCTAGTTGTGGGTTTCCTCCTGGGTGGTGTGGAGCCGGGTCACTAGGGCTGGCATATCGTATATACACATACACGATAAGACACGAGCACGATAAGACACAAACACGATAAGACACGAACACGAAATATGTATACACGAACACGACACGAAAACTTATCGTGTACTTTTTCTCAAACACGAACATGAACCTGTTTATACTTGCTTAACATTATAAGACACGATAAGACCTGTTTAGAAACACATGTTTAAAAACCTGTTTAGTGAAACAAGTCTTAACAGGTAGTAACATGTATTTTACTAGGTACTAACAGGTACTTAACAAGTATTTTACCAGGTATAATATCATATTTTAATATTTTTTATTTAAAAAAAATATTAACAGGTACTTAACAGGTAAACAAGTATTTTACCTGTTTAGACACGAAAATTAACAGGTAGATTCGTGTCTACCTGTTTAGGACACGAAACACGATAAGGCCATACACGATACCTGTTAAGATCGTGTAGGTTCGTGTCGTGTATTCGTGTACGTGTCTAAAATTGTCAGCCCTACGGGTCACCACGCTTCTGTTTTTCGGACGAAAAGGTGATCCGCTTGTCAGGGTGATCCCTGGTGCCCGAGTCGGTTTTACAAAAAACAACTTACCGGGTTAATTATATTTATAAGTAGTTGTTTGTTAGAATTTTTTACCGTTGAAGAGCAATGGTATGTATAGATACATGAAAGTTGTCCGTATTGGCGGCTACCGTTAAAAATATCAGTGTGTGTTGAGGTAGAAGGATGCAGATGGATAGGAAGTGTGGTCCCAAGAAAGCAGTGATTTGGGGGTGTTGACGCGTGGAAATGGTGTACTTAGGTTTTGGGAGCCCCCCATGTGCACATGACCCCCCAATGCTTTCACTTGGCGTGGAAACATACATGTCTTTTTCATCTCACTTTCGAGTACTTTCAATTACCTTCTACCCCACCCTCCCTCGTGCTATCCTTTCTCTAATATCAACACTTAGGGTGGAAGGGGTGTCGGGTTCATTCACGGGTTGGCTCGGGTAACACTGGTACACCGTCGTAAGTGGCGAGGGTTCCGCTTACGGCTGAACTTCGGCTTCATGAACCCGTGGATGAAGCCGTGTATGGAAGGTTTGGGTTGTGAGGTGACAATACATGGTTGGTTGGTTTAAGGGGCATGGGAGAAACATATAAGGGGCCAGAGCGGGCCCAGGCCCCCTATATTTTTGCTCAGAAGTATTAGTTTCGGCCCATTAGATTTATTTCATATTAGTTTTAGTGTTTGTACTCCTAATCCAAACCAAAAGCCCAAATTTGTTACACAAAGGTTTTAAAGGTCGTCGGGCTGAGTTGTAATTATTCTTCCTTTGACGTTTATGTGTAAGACTGTTTTTTCTTTTGGATTTATGGTCTTTATTTGGTGAAAAAAATTTGGTTTTTTTTATGTGTAATATTTCCGGCTCCCTATTTAATTGTTCAAGTTTCGGCATTGTCAAGGGGTTCATTTGGGAACACCGCCGCAACCTATTTGGGTATTTTATGGTTCATTTAGGTAATATGAAGTGACGCAATATAATTGATTGGTGGTTTAAGGGTTTAAAGGGTTCCACCCCTTCCCCCCTTAGACATAAATGCATAATCATTTTGATTCAATAGTGTTTTTTAAGTATGGATAAGCCAAATTAGACCATTTGCACTTCACATCCGCAGAGACTCACCAACGGGCAACCCTCATGTTTGAGGATGTTTTTGGATGACTCGTTCACCCACTCAAAAAAAAATTAATTAAGTTGAAAAATGAAAATATATATGTAAATACTTATGTAACTTTAAGGTTTTATAAAATAAATTTATAGAACTTTTATAATGTTAGTTTATAAATTTATAAAATTTAAAAATTTGTAAAATTTATTAATATGTTTATTATATTTTTTTTATTTGTATTACGTTTTATTTAAATATAATTTATTAAAATAATTATACGATATTAAAAACTAAATTGTTTATTATAATAAATAATTTAGTTAAGAAAAATAAATGTAAAATGTGGAGGTGATGATATGAAAATTATAAGAATGTTTCCGAAGGATAAATGGATTGCTTGAGAAAATATGTTTTTGAATGTTGAATAGATTGCTAATGTGAATAGTGACTAGACACATAACGTTTATAGGTTCTTGCACTACAAACTCTCTTATTACCATTTCGTTGCCATATTGGGAGGGGGTGTATATAAGTAGGGCGCCTCTATTGTATTAGAAAAATAGAACTCTCGCTTTAGGCTCTTAAAAACGTTTTTGAGATTAGGATTTTGATCATGAGTGTCAATGAAATTTGGCTTCACTTGTTCAATATGTGTATTCAGAGTGTTAATAGGCCCCATAAATTTACAACCACCATGTATTGACTTTCAAATTTGCATTTGTACTCGGGGTGTTACACAATGCGATGAGTTTGTTTGCGAGTGGTAGAATATGGTAATTCAAATGCAACGAGTTTGTTTGTTATTTATGTTCAAGTTAAATCCAACAAGTATGGTAAGTCTTATAAGGATCGTAACTAAAATAATTACTTTTATTACGAAGAGGCCTTGATTTTAGGATTCATTTTAGGGTCCGAAAAAGATTGAGGCGGTCATACATATAAGTTTCTCGTAAATATGATGGTTTAATTAACAAAATGAATGGTGATGACTCATTTGAGATTTAGCACCAAAATCTTCTCAGTAAGTTTCTTTTTATCATCTAGAGCTTTCAGTTCTTAAAGGGATATCCTGATAGTTAAGTGATGTACCTCATAACCAAAAGGTTAGGGGTTTAAATTCTACAAGTTACAGGTTATAATGTATTTACCCTAGAAAATCTGGGATTAGCTGTTAAAAAAAATCTAGAATTTTCATGTGAACAAAAGGCGTACATATCAGTAAACATAGAGGTAGAAAGCTAGAAGACAATGTAGGGGAGTGACCAAAAGGCTTAACGTACTACCACTTGACTGCAATCCAAGTCAGTTCCATCTTGTTTTGTGATCAAGATTCAATGGCACTCATGAGTTCATAAAGAATAGTGCTTTTGAGTTTGGTGGTTGATACACAAACTAAGAAAATAATTCTAGATTTTCAATGTATTTAGTTCACTAATTGTTGTTGTATATGTGATGCTATTACATTGCAAGTAAAATACATAATATATGCCTAATTGATATTTTTAAGGGTAAATTAATTACAAGAGTCAGTATGTGTTTTGGTATACTTGAAAATGTTATCGTATTTTATCCAAATTTTCAACATTTGATTTCATTAACTCATTTTAAATTTTAAATAAACATTTTACTCTTTCTAAATTTACACATTTAGACGTTCATTATCCTGGTTTTTTTTCTTTTTCTTTCCTTACACAAATAACTTTTTTTGTTTGTGCTTTATTTTTTGGCAAATTGGATTTTAATAATCCAAACTATTACCCATTGGCTGATAATAATCTATACTAACAATTTGACCGGTGACGGTCCTAACTTTCACTTTTATTGTTAAGGGCAGTCACAGTAGCATAATAATCATATATTTATATTCTATTTACACTCGGTTCTCACTCAATTTCACTTATATGTTTCTCCATTTCATTCAAAAACATCATTTTGAGTGAAATCAAGTGTAAATCTATTATGATTATGCTACTGGGACTGCCCTTAACAACAAAAGTGAAAATTGAGACTGTTACCAACCAAATTACTGGTATGGATTATTATAGGCCAATGGATCATACTTTGGATTATTAAAATCCAATTTGCCTTATTTTTTGTTATTTTATTTATATTAATCAACTACGTTAGAAACTCATGTTTTACACGGATTAAATAAATGAAATTTTAGATAGTTAGTAATGAAGATTTAGGAACTATAAAGGAAATATTAATTAGTAATGGAGATTTAAGAAATTAATAAATGAAACATTAAATATATAGTTAGTATTGAAGAAAATATAAGCGGAAAAAAGAATCTCATGCTCACATAATTGTGACATATGACGCAACCAGTTACTTATTTATTAGGTATAGATATTATATATATATTTGAATAATATTTCATAACATACATTTATATAACTTTTTTTCTAAATTCAAAGTTTAATTTTATCTCTCACTCGTTAAGATTATCATACAAATACTTTCAAGATCATCTTCTTATTTTACATGTGAAATCACAACCACCATCATCATTGCCACCATCCACCAAAACTCCCACTACTACATGGAAGAAACCCTAAAAAACTTGAATTTGAAGCCTAATCGAACAAACATAAAAATACAAGAATCGAAGCATGAGAAATCAAGATACTTTTTAAGAGATCTAAATCACAATCACATGAACACCCCATTTGTGTTTACCCACAAAACCAAAACCCCTATCGGTGTGTATTTACCCAAAAACAACAAAAAACCAATTTAATATTTATAGTTGATTCACATAAACACCTCACGTGTTGATGGCTTCGGAAACATACACACATAAAGCCTTAGCCCTAGATAAGACAACCAATTATTGCCTTCCTTCAAAATAATAAAAAGATTTTGAGTTTTTGAATGAGAATAAAGCAAATCCCAGGTTAGTAAAAAGATTAAGAGTTTTTAATGAGCAATAAAGCAAATCCCAAATCAACAATACCCTTAAACCAACTGACACATGAGGATTAGGGCTTCCTCGGAACACCCTAATAGGGTAGATAATAAGATGGGAAACCATGGTGTATGTTAGAAAACTGGGTTCGTATATACTGAAGTTATCCTGAATACTCTGATAATCATGCATGTTCACTTTCAGATTGAATTATTTCCTGTGTATATGAGTATTCAATCGGATAAGAATCAGATATTTAAAGAACGAAAATTATATTATGTTAGGAAATTTTGTGTGTTTGATACTGACCAAAAAGATAGGGGTGAAACTACGCATTGAAACGTCATGACGGTTGGCTAATAACCACCACAACCGTCAATAGTTTGAAAGTAATTGTTATTCCAGTTTACTCCGGATGACCATTTTGGTCCGGATAACCAATTTGGGTCGGATGACCAAATCTACTCCGGATGAGTAAATCTACTCAGAGGGAACAACTTTACTCCGGAGGAACAAATCTACCACGAGGGAACAATTTTACTCCGGATTAACAAGTTAGTCCGGATGACTAACTTTAACAATTTTCAACTTCCATATCAATTTTCCAATGCATAACAAGTTAGTCCGGCAGCTCGACCCTAGCCAGGGGCATTCCCCCTTGGACCCCACTAGGGGTTACCGCCCCTAGGTCCCTACTAACCAGGGGCGCTGCCCACCGGACCCCCTTTGTTCAGTGGGCTTCACCCCTTGATACAACAATGTGTCTTTAGCACCAGAAATCATATGATCCTCAAACAAGTGTGCACTCCACACTTTCCAACTTGTTTGACGTTTCAATATGACTTCTCATTTGGTCACCAAGTAAAATCCAAATACACAAAATAGCTTGATGACACTAAAATCACCAACAATGTATTTGAAAACATAAGAGAGAACATGAAGTAACCGTAAACCGCAAATAGATAGATAGATAGCGAAATGTGGAGGTACAAGCACAGTTGTGCGTATAAACATATAGATCTAGGTTTTGGAGGGAAGTGGTTTATTTTTGTGTTATTATCATTCTTAGTGATTTAAGGATCAAAACGTAAGCTTTGAAAGGGTAAAATGATCATTTTCTTGAATTCACTGCTTGGATGTTAAGTCGACGAGAAACCATAACCGAAAGTGAATGGTAAAAATGAGGATAAAATCCGTATAGTTTAAAGTTAAACCATAGACAATATAGTGTATATCAAAATATATGAATTATTTGTATGTTTTCCTATCTTTATAGTGTAGTATTTTCATACAAACAACCCATCCCCCTCCCTATCCTCAAAACTAAAAAAAATCAACAAAAACATCACTCAATCTCACTCCCCGTCCACATCCCCATCCCCATTCCCTAAAATATGTAGAAAAATCACACAAGTCCTCCATATATAGGGGGTTATCCTTCTCCAACTATATCCTTCTCCCGCTCGTCTTCTCACTTCAAGTGACAAGTTACTACAACAAGAAATTAGGGTTCGTACTCACCTTCGAATCTAGTTTCTTTACAGTGTTAGAGTTTTTTAGTTTTGACCCATTTAATCAATATTTAATCGTGATCATCCCATGTTTGAGTTTTGACTCTTTTATCAATATTTGAAAAAAAAAGATAAAATAGTTATTAGTTAAGATTGTAAATGAAAGGAAGAGAAAAAATAATTAAAAAAATGATATAGAGATAGGGATAGAGAATGGGATGTGAGAGGCTTTTAAAAAATGAGAGATAAATTTAAAGAATGATAACTTTAGTTAAATTATACTAATGGAGATGAAAATGTCATTGTGAGGTCATGGGGTATACCCCATGTGAAAACACTTCATGTGAAAATAAAGTGCACGCCACGTATACACCACCTCTCCACATGAAGTTTTCGCATCATTTCACATGGTAAGGCCATCCGGTATACTCACCATGTGAAAATTTTCACACAAGAGGGGGGGGGGGGGGGGTTGTTCACACCATGTGAAAATTTTCACACCCCCTCTCAACCAATCATAAAGTTTCTTTCTTCTCCAACTACTTCACGCCCCATGGTTCCCCTGAGAATTCTCACTCACGCCCCTTTTTCACATGGGAAGGGGGTGGTGTTTCACGCCACTCATGCCCTTCCCACTCCCATTTTCACGTCCCATACCGGATGACCTAAGGGGTATACTTGTGTGAAAATGAGTGGTGTGAGAATTTATTATTTTTATAAAATTTAATTGAATGGTGTGAGTAGTGTGTGTATGTGTGTGCGTGAGAGAGGGGTTCCACGCCCGTGAAAATTTTCACGCCTACACTTCTCACGCCCCTTTCACATGAGAAAAGGGTGGTGTTTCATGCTCTTCACGGCGTTTCACGCCCCCTTCTCACGCCCACACAGAACCTTAGTGCTAACACATGTAAAATATACCAAGCTATCACTAAAATAATAGCTATTATTTTATCCCAACCCAAGAAAGAGGTCACATATGATGTAAGTGCATGTGTCATATATCATAACCAATGGTATATTCTCCTTGAGCCGCGTGTGACATGAAGCCAAGCTTGTAGTGACAGCCGAGAGCTAAAAGCCGTAGAGGATAATTTTTAAGTGGCTTAGCTAAGTACACACCCACATAAATGGGAATAAATACCACCCAATTGGAGACTTTATCCGAATCCAGAGGCCCCTCTAATCCAACCAAAACATCAATAATAAATACAAAATGTCTTTGTTTACTAACTTTAAGGTGGTCATGGTTTGGGATCCCAACCCCTCCCCACATCACAATATATATACCCCAATTTATTTTTATTTTTTTTTCTCTCTTCATAACTAGTAGCGCGGAAGCCGAAATAACAAAGAGAAATTGTTAAGGGAAATTTTGATATAACACTCGATACCTATAACTTTCGGGTCCAATAGTTATATGATTCAGCTCACTGATATGTTCTCTCACTACTTATGAGGCTATGGGGAGTACCACTCTTTTCCACATTTTCACACCCCTCCACGTCAGCGTCACATCAGATTTCACAGTTTTTTCACATTCTCCACATTTGAGGGAAATGGCTCCACATTTTCACACCGTCACGTCATTTTCTTTTTCTAATTTAATTAATTTTATATAACAATTTAAATAAAAATAAAAAAATAACATAAAAACTAAAAAACGTTACATTTAAAAAACTAAAAAACGTTACATTTAAAAAACTAAAAAACATTACATTTAAAATAATAAAAAACATTTAAAAAACTAACATAAAAACTAATAAATCATTGCATCTTAAGTCGTGCATGGATATTTGCTTGTAAAGCTAAGACGTCATCGAGATGTTCGGTTGGTTGGGATTGTTCGGGTCCATATCTTTTCAAAAAAAATGATGGTTTGGAGAGAATTATAGTTTGGCTTTTATAAAATGATTGGTTTGTAAAATGTATATATATAGAGTTGATTAAATTTGAAAAAAATAAAAATAAAAATACCCAACTATCCGTTGGGTAACGGCACAATAGCCTCCAACGGTCACAAGCTTCCTTCTCCACGCCGTGGAGTTTTCCACAGCCGGGTTCCACGCCAGGGGGGCGTGGTGTTCCACGTCGGCCACGCTGCCACCTCAGCTCCACGGCCTCTTTCACGCAGGTAGTCCCCATGGTCTGATGGGCTTTATAACTTCGTACCCAACGAAAGTTATGTTTGTTTTAAGTTGAACCATTTTTCTAACCTTTTGTTTTTTCAAGATGATCCAAGAGTTCTATGTCACCTAAAATCAAGTTCATCTCCTCTAATTGTTTGCCAAATAAGGAAAGCCAATTCCCTTACAACTTCTATAGTTTGGCTTTGTTCTTTTCTTAAAAGGAGGGAAAGAAAATGCCTTGCTAACACACCACAAGTTGGTACTTATTGAAAAATGCCGATAAAGACATTTAAGATATTAGTTAATGTTTTTACTTTAATATCGTGGCGTTTTAAGTTCTAGAATCATATTATATCCTCATCAAATTATAATCTAATACTTGTCGACAAATTAACAAAACTTCATTTATGCTTATGCATCATTCATCCAAAATAAAAATAAAAAATTATGGGATTAAGTTGTCCCAAACTAGTTTCTTTTGGAGATGAGATTTCCCCAAATTTCTTGGATAGAAATTGAAAAAAAGTGTGGTGATATTGTTCAAAATAAAACGAACATGAATGGGAAAGAAAACATGTGTGGATATCTTCCAAAGATGAAACCAAATGCATTGAGTTTTCATTAATGGACAAAGGTACCTAGTAATCCTATTGGTCCCCTCTAGATGAAGTATTATCATTTATAATTATAACCGAGTGTAGTGATGACACGTACCGTAGACAAATAAAGAGAGAATATTTTAAAGGAAAGTTGATATATTGTTATGTGTCCTTAAATTGATAACTTAGGATTAAAATTAAGTGTATAAATAAACACATAACAAACATATCCGGCAAAAATCTCACTCAAATAGTAGGGTATGGGGGTTTGATGAGGGCAAACCTTACCTATCTCATGGGGTATAGAGACTGCAACCAGAGAGACCCCCGACTCGGGAAACAAATTCAAAGATTCCCGACTCGGTATAAATAAACACAGAGAGACCCCCAAGACGAGACTGTACCCAGAGAGACCCCCGACTCGGTATAAATAAACACATGAATTAATAAATTTAAAGATTCCCGCGATTTTACAATGAAAACAAAATAAATAAAAAATCGCTAATATTGGCGGAAAATCTTTATTTTGAAATTAGAGCCGCAATTAATGAAATTTGGTCCTTGGGACAAACTGCCTATGGCGTTTGTCACATGATTCGGCTGTCGGGACGTTTCCATACATTATTTATAGGTTCTGTTACTCCAGACATAGCCCAAATTAGGGTCTTTTTATTAAGTTTGGTCATCTGTGTGATCGAAATATGAATATGAACACAAACAACGAACAACATAATATATGTTAGGTGTTTGAGTCACATCATAAACTCATACATTCAATGTAAATGAAGGCCCGTTTCACCAAATTAGACAATAACATCCATAACGTGCGTTTTTTTAAATCTCGGCACCTCAAAATAGACAGACCCACATCACATGTGTAGCTTCCCATAGACCAAATTATTCAAAACCCATGGATGGCAGAACCGTAAATTTAAGAAAAACACAAGGTCAATATGGGCATAAAAGTTTTATAAATAAAGTCACACTCTCCTCAATCCAAAGCAACAGCATAAAGAGAGATGACAACCAATATGAAAACTCAAACTCAAACTCAAGTTGACAATCAAATGGTTCTCCTCTCCCAATATTACCCTGGGATATATGATCAACTCATACCAGAACAAGGTTTGAGTTATTAACTTTTATTATATTTTTATTCTACTTAAGTTTATGCATTTGTTACATTTGGTGTTGATTTGATTGTAACATGTTATATTGTTTACTGTTTAGTGGAAGTTGTGAAACCGCGAAGAAGGCGAAAGAAGATAAAAGCCGACGCGAGCAGCAGTGGGTTTAGGAAAAGGAAGCTAAGTGATGAACAAGTGAGCCTTCTTGAGCAAAACTTTGGGGATGAACATAAACTTGAATCAGAAAGGAAAGATAGAATCGCGGCTGAGCTTGGGCTTGACCCACGACAAGTTGCGGTCTGGTTTCAGAACCGGCGGGCTCGATGGAAGAGTAAGAAGCTTGAAGAGGAATACTCTAAGCTCAAGACTGAACATGATTCAACTGTTCTTGAAAAATGCAGACTTGAAACTGAGGTACCCTCTTTCTATGATGCAAATATTTGTTTTAACATAAATTTTTGGAAGATTTGTTTTTACATTTTTTTTATTTTTATATATGTGGTTTAATTAAAGTTGGTTTGTGATTTATTGTTTTATGAAGTAGACTAACATGACAGTAATTATTTTCTACTTTCTTCTTCTTGTGCATTTAAGGTAGACTTTATCCACTTTAATCTAAAAATAAGCAACCTTAATTTGGAAATGTATGGGACACAAAATTGACATCCCATTGATCCAAAAGGGTTTTATAATGACAAGTGTACCTGCATATTTTTTTTACCGTAAAACCTATTATTGGAAAACTTGCAGGACCTGTAGTCTGCTAAACGAGACCAGGTAAAACGTAGTTTTTTCTGCACACGTGACCTTAAGGGGGTTAAAAGGCATAAAATTAGTGGTGTTAGCATAATAAGTTATTGGACTCTTTTTTTATTGGACTTTTGATTAGATAAATCTTGTTAGTTTTCCTATTTATAGTATTATTTTCCCTTCTTTGTTTTTAGACTTTTTTTCACATTAATAAAACCCCAGCCGTCATGTCTTTATACATGTTATCAAACTACAAGTTGGTTTGAACCTAATGCCTCTGCTAGAAGAACTTAGATGTTTACCACTGTGCCACCCTTTTTAAGGCTATACACAAGGAGCTTCATCTTCCATACTACATCAATATTCAAAGTTCTAAAAAAATAGATTAAATTTAGTTTCTTCCCCTCTAAGATCAAAAGGCTGATCATGGAACTTGTACAGGTATTAAAGCTTAAACAACAACTCGGTGAAGCTCAAAGCGAGAAAAACAGGCTAGTGGAGCGATTGGATGGAATATCGAGCACAAGCCCGAGTTCATCCTTCTCTATGGAGGCGATGGAGCCAACATTTTTTGACGGGTTTGGGATGGAAGGATTGGAGAATGTGTTATTCATGCCCGAAAACAGCTACATAAACGGATTCGATTGGCTCAACAATATCTAACTAATTAGGGAAAATGTAATTAAATATTTTAGTATTAATCTAGTCTTGTAGATAGTAACGATCTAATGTACATCTTTTCTAATTGCTTCCTAGTTAATGTTCATTGTGTTATATTGACAAGCAAATGTTGTATATATATTAATATATATTAGGTTAGAATCCCGTGTATTACACGGGTTGTATATTAAAAACGATATAACTTATAAATTTAAATTTGTAAATACGTCATAACTTGTCAGACTATTATGATCGTCTGGAGATATATCAAAATGGAAATGTGTGTATATAACAAAATAGTATTTTTCTTTATTTAGTTATATTTTGATTTCCTATTATATATGCTTATTTAATATAATTAGTATTTTTCTTTAACAATATATTTATAATATCATTATTATTTAACAAGATACAGACATATTTATTAGGAGAGAGAAGCGGAAAAACGAATGTGAGCATGCACAAGTAATTGACAAGTGTTCAAGAAAACCTTTATTTATTAGTATAGATAGATTAAAAATGATCGGTAAGTATCAATTTCTTGATAAATCATTGATTACATAAATAAATTAAAAATGGGTTTTACGTTTTACATATAAAAAACTTTTTTTTTAAGTAATAAAAACTCATTTACAAAAATATAAAAAGAACACTTATTTTAATCTAAAATAAAGACACATTTTTTTCAAAACTTAAAAATTTATATGTTACATTTTTTTAAATTATAATTTAAATTTTTTTAATTTTTTAAACATACAATTTTCAAAACTTAAAAATTTATATTTTACATTTTATCTATAAAAAAATATTTTGAATGTATCAAAACGTTTTTAATTTATTTGATAATGTTTTTGATAGAAAGTGTTTTGTTTAATTAAAAAAATAAGATTTGTTTGTTTTGATGTATCAAAACGGCATTATTTGTTTGTTTTTTAAAAAATCGTTTCAATTCTTTTACAAAAAGTTTTTTTTTTGTTTTTCAAAAACATTTATTTTAACTTTTTATAAAATGTTTTTCTTTTATTTTTTAAAATACAGTTAATTTTTTTTTACAGAAAGTGCTTATCTAATTTTCAGGTAAGTATCAATTCCTTAATAAATCATTGATTAAGTGAATTATAAATCATTGATTAAGTGAATTTATTTGAGTTGCTAAAAGACATGTATACCCGTTGAACATGTTTTAGTTAAGGTTTAAGGGAATGGGCTAAAAGGTAATTAATAAGTTTTGATTATAAAGAGGGGTTAGAAGGTAATTATACCCATTTGAGGTTTTATGAATGTGTATATCATGCAATAACAATGGTACAAGGTGTCTTAATATTTTTATAAAATTACATTGTTATCCTCCTAATCTCTATTATATAGTAGTATAGATTATTATTATTATTCGAGACCTTTGACTAAATAGAAAACACTAGGAGATGCATGCAAATTATCCATGCATATTGGACCCCAAAGGAAAGTGTACCAAACTCAGAACCGTACAAAAGACAATTTACTGTCAACAAACAGGGTTACTGGAAGATAACTTTTTAGTATCTTTTATGAATTAAAAGCTTTTAAGGTAAAATATAGACTTATTTAAATAATTACCATGAATTAGAGGTTCATGAAAGAATGTGTCTTGCTTGTATTTTCAACTAGAAATAGTTCAAAAAACTTAAAGATTAGATTCCATGTCTTGTGACCGTGAGGCTAATCCATATTGTAGAAGATTTAAAGTGATTGTGGGGAATTATAACTGTTCAAACAAGCTATCCCAAGTTGACACCTAGACTTCAAGAAAAAACCACTAGACAGTAATATGGGGCCCAAACTAGAAATAATGAATGGGACCTAGTAAAGCGTAAAAAACCAAGTTGGATTCGAATGTGAGACATTTACAGAAGGGACTTAAGTGTTTACCACTACACAGACCCCTTAAAGTTAACGAGTGTGGATAATATGTATTTTAAGGCTTTTGAGATTCTATAAAGCAAATATAATGGCATGAAGGCATGCATATATACATTTTTTTTAACGGCCAATGAATACTATAAGCTCGACCAACCGGTTAAATCCATTGGCAAAAGGCTATCCACGCCCGCGAACACAGACAACGCTGGTGACCGAGCCCGGCCACCATTCTAGGGGAAACCCACCACCCGAAGGCCCACTGTAAAAAAAACAATGTTTCACCTGAGCATATTGTACCAGGTAAGTCTCGAACCCATGACTTCCACATTGAAAGGCCATGCGGATGCCTTCTCCAAACCAATTGATCTGGGGCTCATTGGCGAAGGCATGCATAATTGGTCACCAAAGAATTGGCCATATTTTGGATGGAAGCCAACGACTGAATTTTTTGGATTTCTAGAGGTTTTAAGGGAAAATATATTGGTTTCTAGATGGATTCTGAAATCAATTTGGTTTCTAGCCAATCCGTTATGTGTGGCAGCGGACTCACCGAATACGCTCCTTGAAGGAGCAAACTCAAGCTCAAAAAAAAAATCTTTTTCTTTTTTTTAATAATTCATTTAACATATAATTTGATTTTTTTTGTAATAACTTGTAATATTTAACTTTTTTTAAATCTAAATACGTTATTTTGTTTAATTTCTTTTGTCGACATTCCATATAAATTTTATTGAAAATTATTTTTTTTGAAATAATGTTTTTTACGAGACTAAAAAATACTTTATTTTGAAAATGACACGGTTTTCAATAAAATTTGTATCGAAACATCAACAAAAAAACAAAATGGTATATTTATATTTTATGAAATAGTTAAATATTATAAGTTATAAGAGAAAAATCAAATTATACATTAAATTAATTATTGGAGGGGAAAAAATAAATTAATATGTTTTGTATAGAGACCGCTTGTAGAAGAAGCGGATTTGTTGAGCCCGCTACCGAGGGTTGCGGATAATTGCCTAGAAACAAAATTGGTTTTTTAAATTCACCTAGAAACGAATATATTTTCCCTAAACCCTTGTAAATCGAAAAAAATTCCCAACAACATAAATAGACTATGGCAAATAATGTATAGATATCTCAAACTAGGCAATAGAGAACTATTAACCATAAACATATCAATGCAAGTAGCTTCCCTAAAGGAAAGGAAAAAGGTAAAGTAATGACAACAACAAACTTGTTTTAATAATAAAAATAGATTTTCTAAAACCAAGCAAGCAACTATTTAACTTGTTGCCTCCGGAGACTGAAGCGATATTGGTCAACGACCTAGCTCAAAGAAGAACAATGTCAAGAAGTATTGAAAAACAATGAGTCATTTATGTATTTATATAATTAGTTAAGGGGTTGTATAAGTATTGAAAATTAGAAATGGTATTTGAGTCTAGGGTTGCGACGTTTAGGAAACATCACGTCGTTTCCTCCTCGACGCTGACATTTGCGAACCCAGAAACAATAAAACCAACGGGTTCGATCAATTCCGAAATTTGTATTAGGTTTCATCACATCTTCTTGTTCTTGATTTATTTTCTTGTTTTGATGGACTGGATTCAATGATTGTCTGGGATGTATAAACTATTAGTGTATTAATGTGACATGAGCAACTAACAAATTTACAACAAACATATACGTATTGGATCCGATATTAAACATCGGAATAACATAATATTGAACATGGCAAGTACTAATGGATATAAACAACACAATACGTATCAAGAATCATAATAGTGTACCACAATATGCGGGTACCATTAGTCAAAAAGTAAAAAGATCATTTTGGGGATACATAGGTAGTTAGTCTATGTACAAAATACATGTGATGAGGTGTGGTATCTCGCAATGACCATCCACTAAGTACAAATATTCTATGACTAATTCTTACACCTCATATATTGGTTTATGTCCTTTTATAGTACATATCCAGAAGTTGCCATGATGCTACAATGGCATGCACGTTGAACCCCCACAAGTAGGACGCTCAGGTAAATTACAAGTAATTAGTATCTCATAAAAAGTGTAATTATAGTAATTAGGGAGACTTTGCTTTAACCATTATAACAGGTACATAATCATAAGAGTCTCGGGAACATGTGATAATGAGTATAGACATACAACATTACATGCATAGCAAAATCTAAAATCAGGTTCATGGTTTATACTAATGATACCTGAAGAAACAAAACCTTGCACACTGGGTGAAAGGAGCGATTTTCACTTGTCCAAGGATCTAAGGTATGACCTACTCCTATCTGCAAAATCAGAACACCGTTAGCCTCGTCACAAGGAGGGGAGAGTCCCCGTGACCCGACTCCGGCGTGAGAATAAGTAATTGTAATGGGAAATAGGTTTTCCTGTGAGTAAAGAGAGAGAGTACTGGATTGTGCCTACCTGAGAGAAAAACGTCTTCCCCTGTTTATACCTCTCGCATGATGCATGCATTATCCTGTCAACATCATGATTATCTCTGGGGACCACCATTCTACCTGAATTTGTTTTCTTCTCTCTCCTCCTATTGGTGGACACATTATACCGTTCTCAATGAATTTGATTCCTTACGCCCATCAAACCGTAATGGCCCCCTGGGCTTCTATTGGGCTTTGTCTTGGGCCAGGTATGTTATCCTACCTCTTCAATAACAAAAATTGTCAATGAACAGTAACAATCCAAACGTAATATAAAAATCGAGTTAGAAATTCAATGTCATTTAGGGATGTTTAAAAGGGTTTTCAACAAAGTTAACTGATTTCGTAGTCGGGTGAAAATAAATAATGTTTAAGATATTCACTTAATTATAGGGGTATAAGAAATCCATGACAGTAACTGAAATGAATCATGTATATGTAATGTTTCTCAAATGGTAACGAAAACCTGGGCAATAATAGAGTAGGAGTAACATTTAATCGGGTGAAAAAAAATAATGTTTAAGATATTCACTTAATGATAGGGGTATAAAAAATCCATGACGGTAACTGAAATGAATCATGTATATGTAATGTTTCTCAAATGGTAACGAAAACCTGGGCAATAATAAAGTAGGAGTAACATTTAATCGGGTGAAAACAAATAATGTTTAAGATATTCACTTAATGATAGGGGTATAAGAAATCCATGACGGTGACTGAAATGAATCATGTATATGAAATATTTTTCAAATGATAACGAAAACCTTGGCAATTGTAGAGTAGGAGAGTGGGAGTAACATTTGTCGTTTAAGAAAAAAAAACCCTCGATATGATTGTATTCTAGATTAAACGTATTAAATCCAACTTTGTTGTTACCTAATTTTAGGCTACACGTAACTTACCTAATTAGAAAGAAAACCTTATTAACGTGCAATTATTCTCAACAAAAAGTCTAAAATTACGGCTTTTAATAATTTTGTATTTAAAGAATCATTCGTAAATCTCATTTTTCACATGATGATGGAGTTTACATCATTTTGCTAAATTCCAAGTGTTTGTCCAATTTAGTAATTTCCCATAAATATACACTTTGATAAATAAATAATCAGAATATGGTTATTTAGAAAAGTACAATTTTGATTTACATAACAAAATTTATTAATTCCTTCTTATAAAAATAAACATGTTAATAAATTAACCCTTTTAAGAACTTTTTACTCGTAAATATCACCTCACCTACACTTTTAAGATGTGAACACACACCATTTTTATAGAGGGCAATCACCAACTAGTTTTATACCCGTCCGTTGGTCGAGTATTTCAATGTAATGAAACAAAAACTGATCGAGACATTTAAACAACGTAACATATCAAACAAAGAAATCACTAAGTTTACAAAGTCAACAAAAAAAGATACATCAATTAATATAATATAATATTTTGCCTTTTATCAAGTTTTCAAAAATAGATTTCCTGCCTAGTAGCATACCCAGGTTATATGATTTAAAAATCACCACAAAATTGTAATCATCTATAGATATATAGCAGAGATTGGACACATGGCATTCTACTTACTCGGATATGCTTGATTCTTCAATAGACTCATGTACTTAAATCACCACATTAAGAGCTCAATTTTGATTTAAATCTTCAATGAAATTGATGGCTACCCTTTAGAAAGGAACCTTTTAGCCTTTACATTAGAAGGGTTTTCAAGCCATTTACTATATTTAATAAACCTATGAATTCACCGTGAACAAACATCTACAACAATAACGACATCTTCCTCTTTCGGGTGACCTTTTTAACTTATATGTCCATGTGAGCATTTTTTGTCCTAGGTAGAATGGAAGCCAATCCAACTCTTCAAATACAACCTATAACGCGTTTTCAAATTTTTAGAATTTTACAAATTTAACTTTGAACATGATATATTAATCCAAATATGCTAACCTCCACATACAGTTGACAAGACCTTATTGATGAAAGCTGAGGATAGTATAGCACACTGCCATCAATAAGATACCTGCTTTGAAGACAGAAAATACGTAGATGTAGATTAAGATTTTGCAAATTCAAATTTCTTAACATGGAAACTTTACCTGATCAATCCTTCAATGGGTTTAGGTACCGACTCAACGTTATTTACAAATAGAAATGACTGAGTCCTCCTTCCCAAAGCAATGAAGAATCTAAAAATAGTCAAATCTTTATCCAAAACCTGCAGACATAGTAACCAAGTTAAGCTATGTAACACAACTAATATTGATATTCATGTTGGAAAATTGCTTAAAACAAAGGGATAACATTTAAAACAGTAACTTATAGAATAGTAGCCAGTCTTGGAGGTAGAGCAGCAAAAGAAGTCATTTTTGGTGAATCGGAGATCACTACTGGTGCAACAGGTGACGGGGCTGCCTGATGCCTCCGTACAGCATCTCAACACCAACAAAACCAATCCAAGAGGATAACTTGGTTTGTAAACAAGCGACGATGAACCACAGCAGTGTCAAATCGCCGACTGTGATTCGAACCACAGCAGTGTCACACTACTAATCAAATCTCTCTCTCTCTCCGGAACAGTACACCACCACCATCGTCTTCCCCATTTCTTCCCAAAAAACAGACAAATTAAATACACTATCTTTCTACCTGATTGACCTACCACCGCCATCGTTCTTCCCACAAATTAAATTCAAGAAATTAGTTATGCTACAAACATGAGTTGCAACAAAAACTATTTTCACCAAATGAAATGAGGGTCGTGTAGGATCGAATTTAACGAATTATAACCGTTTTGATTGAAGAAACAATAGCAATAGAGATGAACAACAATGGTGAATAATCAAACTATAAAATTCTCATTGAAGTGTGTATGTTTGTACAAAAAAAATGTAACAATAGAGCTCCTACAAAACTTGGAGATTTTCGGGTGAAAGTTTTACAATAAAAAATATGTCCTATTTATAGTTCAAAAGTTTCACTCAAACTTTCACCTAAACTTTCTTCCAAAAAAACCTTTCACCCAAAACTTTCTTCCAAACTTTGACTTTGACTTTATCTTCACGTTGACTTTGACTTTTACACGTTGACTTTGACTTGTTTGGTTTGAATTTTACACGAAACTTGATCTTTTGCGTGAAGCTTCATGTAGCATTCATTTTGGTAAACACCAACCTATATAATTCCTTATAATCTCTCTCATAGGCTGATGCTACCAAAATCTACCAACATTATTAGTAATCGTCCGACTTTAAATGTTCGTCTGGAAGTTTGGCTTGATTAATTTTGATATGCATTAGCCTAAAGTTTAATCCAACAAATTAGTTATGATACATACACCGTGTTGCGGTTGGATTTCCCGGTTTAATTCCTAAATCCCACCCTCTTGTCGATGGTTTTTTTTTGTCGAATTGGGTAGCGGGGTTTCAAATCGTGTCAAAGCTACAAACCCTGATTAAGATTGATGGCGTCCACATACAAAACAATAACAAGATACATAATACACATAATCTTTTTCTCCGAATTTTACTTCGGTGCCTCCATATTCAGACAACAGAACGGTATCTCTTTGTCGACCGTAATCTTGTTATCGGATAAATCATGAGTTCCCTGACCAACGAAATCAACTTTACCGGATAAATCTCCTTCCTTAACTTAGCTCCACCATCAAACCATCTAATCGACAAACCACAAGCACCCATCAGGGCCGGTGGTTCCAAATCGAAGGAGAAGCAAGATGGCGGAGATTAATTGCAGAGGTTGTTCTTCGATTTCAACCGTGGATCCCGTTAAACAAGTTGTTCTTCGATTTCATTTGGCTCTGAATATGTGAACATGCTGGTGGCGATCAGAGGGGGTGGTTGGAGGAGACTGTTGGCGGCGATTGAAGGGGTCTGATTATGTTGCCCAGATTCTAAGAACACTCATCAAACGACTGAATTCACCTATTGGAATCGACAGTGAATCTAGTGGGATTCATAACAAACAGATAATGAGGGGGTGTTTGGGATTACTTATTGGAGCTACTTTTGACTTTTCAAAAAGTCATTTCCAAAAGTAAGAATTTCTTACTTTTGGATTTTGACTTCTCCTTCTCACATCTTTCATCTTATTTTGAATTTATCAAACAAACTTATAACTTATTACCTTATTTCAAAAGATGATAAGTAAATAAGTTGTTTTGAAAAGTAATCCCAAACACCCGATGGGAGTGGAGATGAATAATTAGGGTTCTGGAAGTGGTGATGGCGATGGTGGGTAATAAAAGGGGAGCTTTTGTTATTTATATATTACTAGTTTAGATCCCGTGTATGTACACGGGTGAAAAATATCAATAAATAAATTTTTTAAATTTTTATGTGTATATTTTACCCGTGTAAAAATGTATCATATACTAAAGATAGAAAACAAAACTCAAAATATGCAAAAACTAATATATAATTGAGTTTTGAAAATAAATTAAATACTATTTAATGTAATTTGTTTTTCATTTATTATTTGATTGAAAATAAAAGTTAAATAATTAGATTTTCAAAGTTTCATAATGGATAATTTAAAATAAATGTGTTTTATTAGTATAATTAATATTTTTTAAATATATATTGTTGTTAAAAATAGTAGGTGCATTTAATAAGAGAGAGAGATGGGAAAAAAATAATGAGAATAAATGTGGAGGTGACACGTGACATGAAAAAACCTTTATTTATTATATAGTATAGATTTTAAGGAAATTACTGCTACTACTAAATGGCTTTAGTGGAGTTCTCTTACAATAACAGCTATCATACTAGCATCAAAGCCGCACCGTTTGAGGCTTTGTATGGACGAAAGTGTAGATCACCACTTTGTTGGGCTGAAGTTGGAGATAGTCAACTTACTGGTCCTGAACTTGTGCACGAAACCTCAGAGAAAATCGTGCAAATCCGAAACCGTATGGCGGCAGCGCGTGACCGTCAAAAGAGTTATGCAGACAAGCGTAGAAAACCGCTAGAATTCCAAGTGGGAGACAAAGTTTTATTAAAAGTTTCACCTTGGAAAGGTGTGATTCGTTTTGGGAAACGAGGAAAGTTAAACCCCCGTTATGTTGGACCATTCGAGATAGTGAAAAGGATTGGTCCAGTAGCATATCAGTTGAACCTGCCAGATACACTCAATGGGGTGCATAATGTCTTTCATGTCTCAAACCTAAAGAAGTGCCTATCAGATGAGACTCTTGTAGTTCCACTCGAGGAGTTGGAAATTGATGAACAGCTACGTTTTGTTGAGGAACCAGTTGAGATCATGGACCGAGAGGTCAAAACCCTCAAGCGCAGTAAGATACCTATTGTCAGAGTTCGCTGGAACTCGAAGCGTGGACCTGAGTTCACGTGGGAACGCGAGGATCAGATGATGAAAAAGTATCCTCACCTGTTCAAACATTCAACGGCAAACACGAAAGGTACAAACTAAATTTCGAGACGAAATTTCTTTCAACAAGGGGATGATGTGACAACCCAAATTTTTGTTTCAAACAGCTAGCGACTTGGATTAATTTTCGGGACGAAAATTCTTTCAACAAGGGGATGATGTGACATCCGGCAATTTCAGGTTAACTCCGTTAACTCAAACACGTTATCTCAAACAGTTATTTCATTCAAACACGATACCACGAACAGTTATTGATTCAAACTCAGTTACCTCAAACAGTCATGCATGCATCACATTTAATTAAGATTAATTAGATGTGTCGGTTTTGCACTAACACTCACGTATCGGTAAATCGTAGAATTACCGGATCACACACGAGTCGAACCCGGAACGTTGGTGATAAGCAATAAATAATAATTCAAGCAATAAATAATTTATAATGAATATAAATTATGTGTTTTTACGTGCTACGTGAATTATCTGTGAATTACGTGAACTTTCGTTAAATCGCGTAGATTTACCGGACTGCTTATTTATCTGCTATTTTATAAAGATTGTATTTTTATAAAATAAACTAGTTAAAGGGTTTTAATTATTAATTAGTTAAAGTTAAATTAAAAGCCCGTAATTACCCAAACCCGTTAGTAAAAGCCCGTACAAGATTTATAAAAAGATTTTTATAAAAGTTTCTAACCTAAATCACTCTCTCTCTCAATCTCGCCGTCTCTCTCTCTCTCTCTCACCCTCTCTCACGAAATTGAACCTGCAACCAAGCAAGGATCGCTCATTCAAGCTTCAATCTTGGAACTAAACGCGTATTCGGAATCCTCTTTGCGTTTCTAACATCCACACGTAAGTCGTTTCATCCGATTTGATTTCCTTTTGATTATTGCAGTTAGATCAGACCCTAAACCCATCCAAACATGATGATTTTCTTAATGTAGTTGCAAGCTTGATGTGTTTTGTTGAATATTGTTGATTTATGATGTTTTGCTAAACTCTAGCGATGTATGACTAATTAGTTGTTGATTATTGAAACTAGTAATGTTAGAATAGTGTAGAACATGATTAAAGTCGATAACTTTGCTACTGAAATCGTTGGATTGCATGAGAAACGGCTAAACCCTAATGTTTAATTTACCTTGCTGTCGAACAGGCTCTTCGCGTACCGCGAAGATCCGCGGGCGAGTCTTTCGCGTATCGCGAGAGACAATTTAGTCGGGCCTGATTTTTGGTCCTCTCGCGTACCGCGAAAACCCAGGTCCAATTCTATCGCGTACCGCGAGAGACAAGTAAACCGGGCGAGTCCTGAAACCTCTCGCGTACCGCGAGGGAGACCCCTCTCCTCTCCCGCGTACCGCGAGGGACATCTCTTAACAGAAAGTTAATTTCAATTTTCACTTTTTCACCCGCTCACTCGTTTTGAATTCTATTGCTCCTTGATGATGGTTTTGTACTTGACATGACATGATAATGTGTGTAAACTTGATTGATGATTATATAACGCGCATGCTCATCATAGGTTGCTAAAAATAGAAACTTTATCGGAACCAAGTCAAACATGTTAAGTAGAATAGAATTGTTGTAGGATATGATGATTGCTATGTGCTACTTGAATTGAAACCTGCAAGCATATGATAACAATGATGTGAAACCCGAACATGGTTACTATTTATAGAAACTTACTAATTATGGAAACCTGCCATTAATGGAAACATGCTATCTTTCTAGAACAAATAGGATTTGTTGCTATGTGCCATCGTATGATCAATTGTGTGCTATGTGTTAGTATGCAACTCAAACATTAAAACACAAACGTGTCACCAACGGGTCGTCGTGTCAAACTTGAGTCGCACTTGCAAACTATTTTCTAAAACCTTTAACAACAACATTGTTTGGATATATGGGTCTATATCGAACATCACGAACACGCACTTATAGACTACGGTTATAGGTGGCAGTTAGAAGTCCAGCAGTTGCTTCTTAGCTTTCATACTTGCATACGCACTCAGGTGAGTTTCATAACCCCTACTTTTACTTGTTTTCCTTTTTGGGGGAGAAAACATGCTTTCAAACATTTCAAACATTTTGGATTTTGTATTACTGTTTTACCGCTTGCGTACTGAAAGTGCACAAACATACCAAACAAGTCCTTACATTTCGAACCGTTAGTATTGGGGAGTAGCGAGGGGATTTTGAGTAGTACTACTGGGTTTTGACAAAGCCCCACCCGAGTTAGTCGCACTAACTATGATTGGAGGTCAACGGGTGTAAAATTTGCCTAAACATTTGCCAGTGTTCGGTAGACATGGCTGGAGGCATTCAAACATACAAACAGTCAGCTTCGGTTGCGAACACTTAAAGTAGCAATGCATTAGACTAGCTATCTATCGGTAAACAATAATTACTTTATCTGACAAACATTGAGCATGGGATGCTTGCGTTAAACAATTGGATTTACTTACATTACTTTATGAACTCACCAACCATTGTGTTGACACTTTTTAACATGTCTTTCTCAGGTCACTAAGGTATCCAAGCACGAGCATAGGGCATGCATGGAGTCTTATCACTATCGAACATTGAATTTACGTTATTTACTTAAACTGCATGGTTTTGGGCGCTTTGTTTTGCGCAACTTACTTTTTCTTACATTGGTTTATGTTTACGCTTCCGCAACGTTTTCAAATTTGAACTTTTGTTGTCTCGTGACTATGAGCAGCATTAGTGGTTTATTTAAATTCATATAGAGTCGTTCCGTGTAACTAATGACTGAGATCCTGATGTGTCACCTTCCAAAACGGTAAAACTCCGTTAGTGGGATTTGGGGGTGTGACAGGTTTGGGATGGAAGGATTGGAGAATGTGTTATTCATGCCCGAAAACAGCTACATAAACGGATTCGATTGGCTCAACAATATCTAACTAATTAGGGAAAATGTAATTAAATATTTTAGTATTAATCTAGTCTTGTAGATAGTAACGATCTAATGTACATCTTTTCTAATTGCTTCCTAGTTAATGTTCATTGTGTTATATTGACAAGCAAATGTTGTATATATATTAATATATATTAGGTTAGAATCCCGTGTATTACACGGGTTGTATATTAAAAACGATATAACTTATAAATTTAAATTTGTAAATACGTCATAACTTGTCAGACTATTATGATCGTCTGGAGATATATCAAAATGGAAATGTGTGTATATAACAAAATAGTATTTTTCTTTATTTAGTTATATTTTGATTTCCTATTATATATGCTTATTTAATATAATTAGTATTTTTCTTTAACAATATATTTATAATATCATTATTATTTAACAAGATACAGACATATTTATTAGGAGAGAGAAGCGGAAAAACGAATGTGAGCATGCACAAGTAATTGACAAGTGTTCAAGAAAACCTTTATTTATTAGTATAGATAGATTAAAAATGATCGGTAAGTATCAATTTCTTGATAAATCATTGATTACATAAATAAATTAAAAATGGGTTTTACGTTTTACATATAAAAAACTTTTTTTTTAAGTAATAAAAACTCATTTACAAAAATATAAAAAGAACACTTATTTTAATCTAAAATAAAGACACATTTTTTTCAAAACTTAAAAATTTATATGTTACATTTTTTTAAATTATAATTTAAATTTTTTTAATTTTTTAAACATACAATTTTCAAAACTTAAAAATTTATATTTTACATTTTATCTATAAAAAAATATTTTGAATGTATCAAAACGTTTTTAATTTATTTGATAATGTTTTTGATAGAAAGTGTTTTGTTTAATTAAAAAAATAAGATTTGTTTGTTTTGATGTATCAAAACGGCATTATTTGTTTGTTTTTTAAAAAATCGTTTCAATTCTTTTACAAAAAGTTTTTTTTTTGTTTTTCAAAAACATTTATTTTAACTTTTTATAAAATGTTTTTCTTTTATTTTTTAAAATACAGTTAATTTTTTTTTACAGAAAGTGCTTATCTAATTTTCAGGTAAGTATCAATTCCTTAATAAATCATTGATTAAGTGAATTATAAATCATTGATTAAGTGAATTTATTTGAGTTGCTAAAAGACATGTATACCCGTTGAACATGTTTTAGTTAAGGTTTAAGGGAATGGGCTAAAAGGTAATTAATAAGTTTTGATTATAAAGAGGGGTTAGAAGGTAATTATACCCATTTGAGGTTTTATGAATGTGTATATCATGCAATAACAATGGTACAAGGTGTCTTAATATTTTTATAAAATTACATTGTTATCCTCCTAATCTCTATTATATAGTAGTATAGATTATTATTATTATTCGAGACCTTTGACTAAATAGAAAACACTAGGAGATGCATGCAAATTATCCATGCATATTGGACCCCAAAGGAAAGTGTACCAAACTCAGAACCGTACAAAAGACAATTTACTGTCAACAAACAGGGTTACTGGAAGATAACTTTTTAGTATCTTTTATGAATTAAAAGCTTTTAAGGTAAAATATAGACTTATTTAAATAATTACCATGAATTAGAGGTTCATGAAAGAATGTGTCTTGCTTGTATTTTCAACTAGAAATAGTTCAAAAAACTTAAAGATTAGATTCCATGTCTTGTGACCGTGAGGCTAATCCATATTGTAGAAGATTTAAAGTGATTGTGGGGAATTATAACTGTTCAAACAAGCTATCCCAAGTTGACACCTAGACTTCAAGAAAAAACCACTAGACAGTAATATGGGGCCCAAACTAGAAATAATGAATGGGACCTAGTAAAGCGTAAAAAACCAAGTTGGATTCGAATGTGAGACATTTACAGAAGGGACTTAAGTGTTTACCACTACACAGACCCCTTAAAGTTAACGAGTGTGGATAATATGTATTTTAAGGCTTTTGAGATTCTATAAAGCAAATATAATGGCATGAAGGCATGCATATATACATTTTTTTTAACGGCCAATGAATACTATAAGCTCGACCAACCGGTTAAATCCATTGGCAAAAGGCTATCCACGCCCGCGAACACAGACAACGCTGGTGACCTAGCCCGGCCACCATTCTAGGGGAAACCCACCACCCGAAGGCCCACTGTAAAAAAAACAATGTTTCACCTGAGCATATTGTACCAGGTAAGTCTCGAACCCATGACTTCCACATTGAAAGGCCATGCGGATGCCTTCTCCAAACCAATTGATCTGGGGCTCATTGGCGAAGGCATGCATAATTGGTCACCAAAGAATTGGCCATATTTTGGATGGAAGCCAACGACTGAATTTTTTGGATTTCTAGAGGTTTTAAGGGAAAATATATTGGTTTCTAGATGGATTCTGAAATCAATTTGGTTTCTAGCCAATCCGTTATGTGTGGCAGCGGACTCACCGAATACGCTCCTTGAAGGAGCAAACTCAAGCTCAAAAAAAAAATCTTTTTCTTTTTTTTAATAATTCATTTAACATATAATTTGATTTTTTTTGTAATAACTTGTAATATTTAACTTTTTTTAAATCTAAATACGTTATTTTGTTTAATTTCTTTTGTCGACATTCCATATAAATTTTATTGAAAATTATTTTTTTTGAAATAATGTTTTTTACGAGACTAAAAAATACTTTATTTTGAAAATGACACGGTTTTCAATAAAATTTGTATCGAAACATCAACAAAAAAACAAAATGGTATATTTATATTTTATGAAATAGTTAAATATTATAAGTTATAAGAGAAAAATCAAATTATACATTAAATTAATTATTGGAGGGGAAAAAATAAATTAATATGTTTTGTATAGAGACCGCTTGTAGAAGAAGCGGATTTGTTGAGCCCGCTACCGAGGGTTGCGGATAATTGCCTAGAAACAAAATTGGTTTTTTAAATTCACCTAGAAACGAATATATTTTCCCTAAACCCTTGTAAATCGAAAAAAATTCCCAACAACATAAATAGACTATGGCAAATAATGTATAGATATCTCAAACTAGGCAATAGAGAACTATTAACCATAAACATATCAATGCAAGTAGCTTCCCTAAAGGAAAGGAAAAAGGTAAAGTAATGACAACAACAAACTTGTTTTAATAATAAAAATAGATTTTCTAAAACCAAGCAAGCAACTATTTAACTTGTTGCCTCCGGAGACTGAAGCGATATTGGTCAACGACCTAGCTCAAAGAAGAACAATGTCAAGAAGTATTGAAAAACAATGAGTCATTTATGTATTTATATAATTAGTTAAGGGGTTGTATAAGTATTGAAAATTAGAAATGGTATTTGAGTCTAGGGTTGCGACGTTTAGGAAACATCACGTCGTTTCCTCCTCGACGCTGACATTTGCGAACCCAGAAACAATAAAACCAACGGGTTCGATCAATTCCGAAATTTGTATTAGGTTTCATCACATCTTCTTGTTCTTGATTTATTTTCTTGTTTTGATGGACTGGATTCAATGATTGTCTGGGATGTATAAACTATTAGTGTATTAATGTGACATGAGCAACTAACAAATTTACAACAAACATATACGTATTGGATCCGATATTAAACATCGGAATAACATAATATTGAACATGGCAAGTACTAATGGATATAAACAACACAATACGTATCAAGAATCATAATAGTGTACCACAATATGCGGGTACCATTAGTCAAAAAGTAAAAAGATCATTTTGGGGATACATAGGTAGTTAGTCTATGTACAAAATACATGTGATGAGGTGTGGTATCTCGCAATGACCATCCACTAAGTACAAATATTCTATGACTAATTCTTACACCTCATATATTGGTTTATGTCCTTTTATAGTACATATCCAGAAGTTGCCATGATGCTACAATGGCATGCACGTTGAACCCCCACAAGTAGGACGCTCAGGTAAATTACAAGTAATTAGTATCTCATAAAAAGTGTAATTATAGTAATTAGGGAGACTTTGCTTTAACCATTATAACAGGTACATAATCATAAGAGTCTCGGGAACATGTGATAATGAGTATAGACATACAACATTACATGCATAGCAAAATCTAAAATCAGGTTCATGGTTTATACTAATGATACCTGAAGAAACAAAACCTTGCACACTGGGTGAAAGGAGCGATTTTCACTTGTCCAAGGATCTAAGGTATGACCTACTCCTATCTGCAAAATCAGAACACCGTTAGCCTCGTCACAAGGAGGGGAGAGTCCCCGTGACCCGACTCCGGCGTGAGAATAAGTAATTGTAATGGGAAATAGGTTTTCCTGTGAGTAAAGAGAGAGAGTACTGGATTGTGCCTACCTGAGAGAAAAACGTCTTCCCCTGTTTATACCTCTCGCATGATGCATGCATTATCCTGTCAACATCATGATTATCTCTGGGGACCACCATTCTACCTGAATTTGTTTTCTTCTCTCTCCTCCTATTGGTGGACACATTATACCGTTCTCAATGAATTTGATTCCTTACGCCCATCAAACCGTAATGGCCCCCTGGGCTTCTATTGGGCTTTGTCTTGGGCCAGGTATGTTATCCTACCTCTTCAATAACAAAAATTGTCAATGAACAGTAACAATCCAAACGTAATATAAAAATCGAGTTAGAAATTCAATGTCATTTAGGGATGTTTAAAAGGGTTTTCAACAAAGTTAACTGATTTCGTAGTCGGGTGAAAATAAATAATGTTTAAGATATTCACTTAATTATAGGGGTATAAGAAATCCATGACAGTAACTGAAATGAATCATGTATATGTAATGTTTCTCAAATGGTAACGAAAACCTGGGCAATAATAGAGTAGGAGTAACATTTAATCGGGTGAAAAAAAATAATGTTTAAGATATTCACTTAATGATAGGGGTATAAAAAATCCATGACGGTAACTGAAATGAATCATGTATATGTAATGTTTCTCAAATGGTAACGAAAACCTGGGCAATAATAAAGTAGGAGTAACATTTAATCGGGTGAAAACAAATAATGTTTAAGATATTCACTTAATGATAGGGGTATAAGAAATCCATGACGGTGACTGAAATGAATCATGTATATGAAATATTTTTCAAATGATAACGAAAACCTTGGCAATTGTAGAGTAGGAGAGTGGGAGTAACATTTGTCGTTTAAGAAAAAAAAACCCTCGATATGATTGTATTCTAGATTAAACGTATTAAATCCAACTTTGTTGTTACCTAATTTTAGGCTACACGTAACTTACCTAATTAGAAAGAAAACCTTATTAACGTGCAATTATTCTCAACAAAAAGTCTAAAATTACGGCTTTTAATAATTTTGTATTTAAAGAATCATTCGTAAATCTCATTTTTCACATGATGATGGAGTTTACATCATTTTGCTAAATTCCAAGTGTTTGTCCAATTTAGTAATTTCCCATAAATATACACTTTGATAAATAAATAATCAGAATATGGTTATTTAGAAAAGTACAATTTTGATTTACATAACAAAATTTATTAATTCCTTCTTATAAAAATAAACATGTTAATAAATTAACCCTTTTAAGAACTTTTTACTCGTAAATATCACCTCACCTACACTTTTAAGATGTGAACACACACCATTTTTATAGAGGGCAATCACCAACTAGTTTTATACCCGTCCGTTGGTCGAGTATTTCAATGTAATGAAACAAAAACTGATCGAGACATTTAAACAACGTAACATATCAAACAAAGAAATCACTAAGTTTACAAAGTCAACAAAAAAAGATACATCAATTAATATAATATAATATTTTGCCTTTTATCAAGTTTTCAAAAATAGATTTCCTGCCTAGTAGCATACCCAGGTTATATGATTTAAAAATCACCACAAAATTGTAATCATCTATAGATATATAGCAGAGATTGGACACATGGCATTCTACTTACTCGGATATGCTTGATTCTTCAATAGACTCATGTACTTAAATCACCACATTAAGAGCTCAATTTTGATTTAAATCTTCAATGAAATTGATGGCTACCCTTTAGAAAGGAACCTTTTAGCCTTTACATTAGAAGGGTTTTCAAGCCATTTACTATATTTAATAAACCTATGAATTCACCGTGAACAAACATCTACAACAATAACGACATCTTCCTCTTTCGGGTGACCTTTTTAACTTATATGTCCATGTGAGCATTTTTTGTCCTAGGTAGAATGGAAGCCAATCCAACTCTTCAAATACAACCTATAACGCGTTTTCAAATTTTTAGAATTTTACAAATTTAACTTTGAACATGATATATTAATCCAAATATGCTAACCTCCACATACAGTTGACAAGACCTTATTGATGAAAGCTGAGGATAGTATAGCACACTGCCATCAATAAGATACCTGCTTTGAAGACAGAAAATACGTAGATGTAGATTAAGATTTTGCAAATTCAAATTTCTTAACATGGAAACTTTACCTGATCAATCCTTCAATGGGTTTAGGTACCGACTCAACGTTATTTACAAATAGAAATGACTGAGTCCTCCTTCCCAAAGCAATGAAGAATCTAAAAATAGTCAAATCTTTATCCAAAACCTGCAGACATAGTAACCAAGTTAAGCTATGTAACGCAACTAATATTGATATTCATGTTGGAAAATTGCTTAAAACAAAGGGATAACATTTAAAACAGTAACTTATAGAATAGTAGCCAGTCTTGGAGGTAGAGCAGCAAAAGAAGTCATTTTTGGTGAATCGGAGATCACTACTGGTGCAACAGGTGACGGGGCTGCCTGATGCCTCCGTACAGCATCTCAACACCAACAAAACCAATCCAAGAGGATAACTTGGTTTGTAAACAAGCGACGATGAACCACAGCAGTGTCAAATCGCCGACTGTGATTCGAACCACAGCAGTGTCACACTACTAATCAAATCTCTCTCTCTCTCCGGAACAGTACACCACCACCATCGTCTTCCCCATTTCTTCCCAAAAAACAGACAAATTAAATACACTATCTTTCTACCTGATTGACCTACCACCGCCATCGTTCTTCCCACAAATTAAATTCAAGAAATTAGTTATGCTACAAACATGAGTTGCAACAAAAACTATTTTCACCAAATGAAATGAGGGTCGTGTAGGATCGAATTTAACGAATTATAACCGTTTTGATTGAAGAAACAATAGCAATAGAGATGAACAACAATGGTGAATAATCAAACTATAAAATTCTCATTGAAGTGTGTATGTTTGTACAAAAAAAATGTAACAATAGAGCTCCTACAAAACTTGGAGATTTTCGGGTGAAAGTTTTACAATAAAAAATATGTCCTATTTATAGTTCAAAAGTTTCACTCAAACTTTCACCTAAACTTTCTTCCAAAAAAACCTTTCACCCAAAACTTTCTTCCAAACTTTGACTTTGACTTTATCTTCACGTTGACTTTGACTTTTACACGTTGACTTTGACTTGTTTGGTTTGAATTTTACACGAAACTTGATCTTTTGCGTGAAGCTTCATGTAGCATTCATTTTGGTAAACACCAACCTATATAATTCCTTATAATCTCTCTCATAGGCTGATGCTACCAAAATCTACCAACATTATTAGTAATCGTCCGACTTTAAATGTTCGTCTGGAAGTTTGGCTTGATTAATTTTGATATGCATTAGCCTAAAGTTTAATCCAACAAATTAGTTATGATACATACACCGTGTTGCGGTTGGATTTCCCGGTTTAATTCCTAAATCCCACCCTCTTGTCGATGGTTTTTTTTTGTCGAATTGGGTAGCGGGGTTTCAAATCGTGTCAAAGCTACAAACCCTGATTAAGATTGATGGCGTCCACATACAAAACAATAACAAGATACATAATACACATAATCTTTTTCTCCGAATTTTACTTCGGTGCCTCCATATTCAGACAACAGAACGGTATCTCTTTGTCGACCGTAATCTTGTTATCGGATAAATCATGAGTTCCCTGACCAACGAAATCAACTTTACCGGATAAATCTCCTTCCTTAACTTAGCTCCACCATCAAACCATCTAATCGACAAACCACAAGCACCCATCAGGGCCGGTGGTTCCAAATCGAAGGAGAAGCAAGATGGCGGAGATTAATTGCAGAGGTTGTTCTTCGATTTCAACCGTGGATCCCGTTAAACAAGTTGTTCTTCGATTTCATTTGGCTCTGAATATGTGAACATGCTGGTGGCGATCAGAGGGGGTGGTTGGAGGAGACTGTTGGCGGCGATTGAAGGGGTCTGATTATGTTGCCCAGATTCCAAGAACACTCATCAAACGACTGAATTCACCTATTGGAATCGACAGTGAATCTAGTGGGATTCATAACAAACAGATAATGAGGGGGTGTTTGGGATTACTTATTGGAGCTACTTTTGACTTTTCAAAAAGTCATTTCCAAAAGTAAGAATTTCTTACTTTTGGATTTTGACTTCTCCTTCTCACATCTTTCATCTTATTTTGAATTTATCAAACAAACTTATAACTTATTACCTTATTTCAAAAGATGATAAGTAAATAAGTTGTTTTGAAAAGTAATCCCAAACACCCGATGGGAGTGGAGATGAATAATTAGGGTTCTGGAAGTGGTGATGGCGATGGTGGGTAATAAAAGGGGAGCTTTTGTTATTTATATATTACTAGTTTAGATCCCGTGTATGTACACGGGTGAAAAATATCAATAAATAAATTTTTTAAATTTTTATGTGTATATTTTACCCGTGTAAAAATGTATCATATACTAAAGATAGAAAACAAAACTCAAAATATGCAAAAACTAATATATAATTGAGTTTTGAAAATAAGTTAAATACTATTTAATGTAATTTGTTTTTCATTTATTATTTGATTGAAAATAAAAGTTAAATAATTAGATTTTCAAAGTTTCATAATGGATAATTTAAAATAAATGTGTTTTATTAGTATAATTAATATTTTTTAAATATATATTGTTGTTAAAAATAGTAGGTGCATTTAATAAGAGAGAGAGATGGGAAAAAAATAATGAGAATAAATGTGGAGGTGACACGTGACATGAAAAAACCTTTATTTATTATATAGTATAGATTTTAAGGAAATTACTGCTACTACTAAATGGCTTTTTTAATTTACATAATCAGTCCCTGAGCTGTAAAATGGATGAAATGCCTTGTAATGCTAACAACAAAAAGGCGTTGACCAAAAAGACAAAGAATTAAATAAATGAAACCTCATGTCATGAGTTATAAAGACACACTTAGAGGGTGTTTGGATTCCTTATTTAACTTTAAAAGTGATTTTTTTTTAAAGTGTTTTTTTTTTGTTAAATAACTTTTTTAAAAGGAGTTTTTAAAAAAGTGTTTGGATTAGTTTTTGTGATGGAAAAAGTTAATAAGTCAATAAGTTGTTTTTTAAAAAGTGTTTGGTTTAACTTATGTTTATTGTAGAGTAAAGGGTGAGTAGATTGGTAATTTTATGTTCAAAAAGTCATAAGGAGTTTTAAAAAGCCAGGATTTGTGACTTTAAGAAAACAACTTTTTAAAATTTATCAAAAAGTCAAAATAAAAATGACTTTTATCCATACCAAACATTTTTTTAACTTATTAGTTTTTAAAAAAAGCCAATAAGTCATTTTCAAGCTCAATCCCAAATACCCCTTAGAATCTCATATGGTTAAGGATTATAAACCTCAAAACCTAAAAAGGAAACTAAGGGGCGGTTTGGTAATTAAGAGGTTTACCTCTGAATCAGTTAGAGGTAAGGGTGTTTGTTTCGCTAAAAGTCCACATTTTAATGGTTAATTTTATCTCTTAATGGTTCAGCTTTGAAACCATACAGAACCATTCAAACATCTTAATGGTTCAGATTTTACCAAACAGCCCCTAACCCTTCGGGTTTAGTAGTTACCGAGTCACAAACAAAATATTTTGCCTCGTCATGCCTGCTTATCCACTCCCCCTTTAACGTCTGGATCCCTCCTCACCCTCACATGCCATCTCTCTAACCCTAACCCCCTTCCGTCCCCAGCCATCGCACCACCACGGCGTCCTCTCCCTCCGCCTCCCGACACCATTTACCTACTTTCGGATTTCAAATTTGTGATTGTTCATTAATATACCGAATAATTATTAGAAAATAAACAAGGAGAAGGAACCCTAGGTTTTCGGCCATTGAAATCGCTTCAATTTCGTATACGGTTGAGGAAATTGGACATAGTTGGCATCGTATCCCTTTCAAAGCGGGCTGCTGAACGAGTCAGTTTCTCTCTCCTGTTTCTACAATTTAATTTCTTTTATATTCGCATGTTGACACACACACACATCCCTATATATATTAGCGGATACAAACAGAAAGTATATTAGGTCAATTTCGTATGTTATATTTGATGAATTAGTGTTCAAATCAAGGAACTAGATCTGATTAATTATGGAGGTTTATTATTTGAAATTGTAGTGACTATTTGCTGTATAATTTTTCTTATTTTGAAGAATGTTTGAAACTGGATATAGAACAACTTAAAGTCCAAAAGGAAGCTTGATGATGTTTAAGATATGTAGTAATTATAGTCTAGAAAGAAAGCTTTTTTTTTAATAATGAACAGTGAGAACCTGTTAACGGAAACTCGAAGACCACAAATACCCTGCTAATTTGGGAAGGTTTATTTGATTTATGGAAGGAAATGGTAGTAAAGGAGGGATATTAAAAGAAAGCATAGGGCAGGAAGCTAGGAACTAAATGATGAATGAATAATTCCCATATTAGTCAAGAGATTAATTAAGTATATGATTGTTAGTTAGGAATTGCTTATTCCTCCATGGAATAAAGATTTCTAACATGTGATCACTTCTTTAGTGACTGACCGACTGATGGTAGTGATTGTACCCTTTTCTGTCTGTGGGTATATGTAGCATGTTGAGTTGGTTTCTTAATATGTTCTGTCAGTTCTTATTAAACGTTGTTCTTAAAACCAAAAGGCAAGAGATTGAAAAACAAAAAGCAAGTGAGACTAAAATACTAAATAGTATTTCTTCCTATTAAACATTGTTTTCACTGATCACAAGCGTCTTGTGCGACGATATCATCCATGGCTACACGCATTCAATGACATCTTACTATTGCATATTTGCATAGTACCAACGTTTTCTAGAGTGTATAGATATTAACCTAACAATGGATTTAGCCCGTTTTCTCTTAAAAACCTAAAAGCGATGGAGAATGATAAAAAGCGATGAAGAACGGAATTTAATGATGGCAAATTTTGTTTATATGCTAGCTTTAATAAATAGGTCAACACAATAGATGAAAATTCTTGTTTATTAGTTTTGCTTTAATTATAATGTCAAGAGTGTGTGGTGGTGCTTAAGAAATTTCCATGTTGTTGCCCTGTTTGTCATGAATAGCATGTCTTATTTGGCCTTGATTCATTTACTGAATTCTTTTACATTGCTTCATTTCTCAGCCAGCAGAAACCCCCACCTCATTTAATGAACTAATGTTGAGCTCATATGTTGAAAATAATATAAAAAGGTCATGTTTTTATATGCTTAGGTCTACTCTTAATTACAGGAGTAATTACGTGAGTATAATGTTTACAATAATGGTAAACACTACAACTTAAACTTGAAGATATTATGGTTTAGTGCACTAGTTGGTTATCTTTGACGCTATAATAAATAAAGTTAAAGATGTTACGGTTTAGTGCGCCACTTGGTTATCTTTGAAACAATGATAAGAAAATATGAAAGCTATATAATAACTATTAATAACACCTTTGTTCATCTTTAGCTAACCTGCACTACATTTAATGCCTCCAGGTACTTGTTGATTATATTTCTTGGATACACAAGAGTCTAAGTCGCAGACATTTAACCTTTTAGGCCGCATACTGAGTTTTTCATTGTAGATTTCATGGGGGCTGGGGAAGAGAGCTCACCTGCTAAGCATTCCAAACCTGCTCCAGCTCAGGTTTTCAATTTCCTTCTCTTTGTTCAGGATATAATATGTATTGACTGTTATGTTTGTATCTGGAAACTTACGCTAGTCTTTATTCAGGAAACACCTCCGCCTTCATATGCTGATTGGTCAAGCTCGATGCAGGTGTGGTATTAACATTTAGTTTGTGTTTCTTGTTTTCAAGATGCATTGAGAGTGTGGGATGCTGAGATAGAATCTTACTGTAGTTTATAACCTTACATTTTTAGGCTTATTATGGTGCTGGAGGCACTCCGCCTTTTTTTGCCTCAACTGTTGCTTCTCCAACTCCTCATCCCTATATGTGGGGAGGCCAGGTAATCATCTCACCTTGCATGCCAAATTTAAGGATTAATTGCAACAAGTGATAACTTGCAAGTCTTTTAATTATTCTTTTATGTTTGAATTACTTCAGCATCCTATGATGTCACCATATGGGACTCCCGTTCCATATCCGGCTTTATATCCACCAGGAGGGGTTTACGCTCATCCTAGTATGCCTATGGTAGTCACTTTTCTTTTCTTTTTTCTTTTCTTTTTGGTATTTAGGATATATGTAGATGGCACAACAGGATTTGGTTGTCCTCTTGGATATCACCATATGTGGATCTAAGGCGCCTATCAAATATCAATCCTTGTCTCCGTGAAGCTCTTTATATGTGCACGCGCACACACTCATTTATAAACATATGTACACACATGTGCGTACACACGCATGCATGCACACACGCTACATGCACATGCACACACGCTACATGCACATGCACACACGCTACATGCACATGCACACACGCTACATGCCCATGCCCATGCCCATGCCCATGCCCATGCCCATGCCCATGTATGCACAATGTACACATATTATAAAATGCATACATATATCATATATGTATATGGAAATTCAGTTCTAAGGCACGCTTTGGCTGAGCTTGCGTACAGATCAGTGATCCTAGTCACATGGTTTTGACTAAATAAACTAAAAACAGTCGTTTCTGTTTTAGAAGCTTATAGAATAGAATTTTGTCTATTTCTATGAAAGGTTCATTCAAAAGTTTTTCAACTTATTGGTGGTAGCTAAAACCTAGAGGTTGCAATGTCGATCCATTTACTCATGAATGGGTTGATTTGGGTATTGTTTTATCTCAAACGGGTCAAATAAAAACGTTAGATGGATAGGAGAATGGTTGAATGTCAAACATAGTCTATTTTAATGCATACAATTTCCAATATTTTAATATATGTATTTTTTTTGTAATCATAAGTAACACGTTAACTATTTATAGAACTTTTTAAAAATGGAGAAAAGATTTTACCTATCTTTAAGATTTAGATTGTTGTTGTAATACACACATATTGTAATCAGAAATAACATTTTACATATTTGTATAACTTTTTAGAAAAACGGAGAAAAGATTTTGTGGGTCCCCAACCTGGCCCATTTCTACACATACTTAAAAACGACATCAACTTGAGCCTGTTAGCTAACCCACCATCTTGCCACCTGCACTAGACCTTTATCGAAAGTGGTAAATAAATGGTGCTTGATAGATTAAACATCACTTGAGCAGGAAAAAATGGATATATATTTATGTCCAAAAAGGGCTTTGGGGGCAGGGGGATAAGGAATTTGAGAAGAAGCAAAATGTTAGTTTTATAGTGTGTATACTAAAACTGCATAGTTTTGATTAATGATTATGTAACCAGGCTTAGCTAATTCTTGTTAGAACAGTCTTCTTATATACAAGTATCATTTATGTGTTGCTTGACGTTTGATTGAGCGTTTTTGTGTCTATGCATGTGTGTACATACAATGCAGATATATGCATTTGGGTATGCGTAACTGTAACCAAATTTTCCCTCTTTATCATAATTTTTGTAGACCCCAGGTACTGCACCCCCAAATGCAGAAACAGAAGCAAAGGGCTATGAAAGCAAGGAAAGGCCTACAAGTAAAAAGTCCAAGGGAACTTCAGGAAACGGCAATGTCAAAACTGGAGACACTGGGAAGGCTGCATCGAGTTCAGGGAATGATGGTGCCACCCAAAGGTTTGTAGTCACTCATATAATTGATTTCAGCATTTATTGAAGTAGAAATTTTCTCCGATTTACTTATTAATGGGTCGACCTGGGTTATGTTTAATCTCAAACGGTTCAAATAAAAAAATTTATGTACACTTATTGTCATTTACTACAATGCAAAATGACCCCTTGTTTCTATCTTGGTTGTGCCTTGCTGACTGTAGTTTTTTAACTAAACAGCGCTGAAAGTGGAAGTGATGGTTCATCAGATGCAAGTGAGGAAAATGACCAACATGTATGTGTTTTCACTTTAGATATAAATGTTAAAACATATTTTCTTTTTCTAGTTATGTGTAAACTGCATGCCATCTTTTTCTTGGTAGTAAGAGGTTTTCTTTCTATATTTGTTATTAACTTCTAATGTCTTCTGTTCATTGACAAATTGAGTTAATTCCTCCAGGAATTCTCTGGAGGCAAGAAAGGAAGCTTCAATCAGATGCTTGCAGATGGTAATTATGCTCACTTTTACCTTTTCTAATCTCTGATTATGTGAGTCATCATAAAAAATCATAATCTTCATTTATCTTCAGCTAATGCACAGAATAATAATTCTGGGCCAAATATTCAGACGTCAATACCTGGAAACCCTGTAGTTTCTATGGGTGGTACTAATATAAATATGGGGATGGACTTGTGGAATCCATCTGCTGGAAGTGGAACCATGAAAATGCGACCAAATCATTCTGGTGTCTCTCGAACCGCGGTCCCACCACCAATGATGCCTGATCAGTGGGTTCAGGTTGTATATATTTACTTGTTATTTTTTTTCCTTGTGGATCTGGCTTCCTTATCGGTGTCTAGTAGAGGTGGAAAAATGGGTGGTTGGGTAACAGATCAAAACAGGTTAAGGCTGAAACAGGTTGTTTTTAGTACAGGTCAGGTTGAGCGGCCCAAAAACTCTTTTTTTCCATTCCAAAATTGCCACTTCTAAAGTTGTCATGGTGCATTTGTATCCCCGTTATTACTGATGCCGAGTCAGGATCCTGGCTGACCCACCATAAACTCTCATATTGGTTTACTTTCTTGGTGGTTTTAGTCTTTTAGAGCTGGCGTGTGATGTAACTACAGATTATTGGCCCTTGTGTCTAAACATCTAGTTTTTCATTTCCCATGATAATTTTCATTAATTTGATTGATATCATCTTCAGTTTTCAAATGACTTCCATGTACATGATTAATCAATGAAAATATGAACTAGATACAACTATGATATATCAGCAGGATGAGCGGGAAATAAAAAGACAAAAAAGGAAGCAGTCTAATCGAGAGTCAGCTAGGAGATCAAGATTGCGCAAACAGGTAGCTCATACTTTTATCTCAACTACATAATTAGCTACTATAATTGGCCGTGGACATTAGAATCTAGGGGTGTTAAATGGGTCGTGTTCGCGGGTCGAACTGGACACAAACCCGGAAATCATGTCAGATACATGAACCTGACCACGACACGCTTATTCGCGGGTTGACACGAACATAACCTGTTTAACCAGGATTTTTTTGTTGCATATTATTACTCTGAATTTACAAATTTACAAATTACAACAAAAAGTTACAAATGCATATAAAACAGTTACATTTAAACTTTTAAAAGCGATGCCTATTTCTCTTCTCTCTTAAATTTGGGCATAAATTACCTGATTACTTTAAGTTATGACACAAAGCACATCTCTTAAATAAACGGGTTAAACGGATAAACCCACCACACGAGCCGTTTAGCTATACGTGTTTGTGGGTTCGACCCAAAACCGACATGAACCCGTTTAGACGAAACCCAAACCCGTGAGTTTTGTGTTACTTTCATGTCTTGTCAGAAATTCACACCCCTTTTACTCTGTTAGAAATAGTGGTACCAAAGATCAACGTTAAAAAAGAAAACAAGATATTTTATTTTAAAAATTGAAGAAAGAAATCATGAAAATAAAATTATTAAACCTGTCAAACAATATGACAAATAAACCTTCCTCAAAGATAGCAGAAGTCTACAAAATGCTTGAGATTAGTTTATTAAGATATATAAATCATGAGCTCTCTATATTACTAACCTGCAATTGTTTTTGGTAGGCTGAGTGTGAAGAGCTACAAGCGAGAGTAGAAGCACTAAGCAACGAGAATCATTCCCTCAGAGATGAGCTGCAGAGGCTCTCGGAGGAATGCGAGAAGCTTACTTCTGAAAATAGTTCAATAAAGGTTTACACCAACTCCTATGTCTGTACATATTTCTTCATTAGTACATGAAAAATATAAGTTACAAAATGGGTGGACAGGCAACGGTACCTGATCGATGGGAAAACCTGAGACATTCGGGATGGGTAATGGCAAGGGCAATCTGTTATTGGATTAATTATAAAATTTATCGCGGGCTTGGGACGGGTATGGTATCAGGTATTACTTATTAGGTAATACTCACCCGATTACCTAAAAGGGATCTCATACTCGTGTACCCGCATTGAAACCAAATATATTAGTATTATATGTAATCTTAGAAAATATAATAAATAGTAATTTTGATGCCGTTAGAAATTTGAAATTATTAAAGATATAGAAATATTAGAAGTGTGTTTTTGGGGTGGGTTAAGATCGGTAATGGGAATCTCAATGTGTAATTTTTAATCATATAAGATCAGCGGGTACACCCAATACCCGACGGGTTATAAGTAACGGGTACGAGACACAATTTTGAAGTCGGGTAAGGTTCAGGTTTTATACCTGACTTAGATTGCCAAAATCCAGCCCATATCCCACCCATTGCCATTCCTAGGTAATGGGTTGAAAATCATAAACCCAAATCAACCCATCATAGCGGGTAGAAATTGGCACCGGCAAGGCTGAAAGTTGACATAAATGTGTTGGTCAAACAGGACGAGTTAACCAGGTTATGTGGACCGGAGACAGTATCAAAGCTCGATGCGCATCTCGAGTCTAGGGCAGATGAAGGTAATAGTTGAGAAGAGAATGCAATAGCTAAACAAGTTAGTAATTTAAGTGTTATAAAATTAGGAGAGTATCTTTTCGAGTTTGGGAAAACCGATGGTTAGGATTTATCGCGGGAACTCATATGTTGTGGCTTACCCTTTCGTGTTTTCGTCATATACCTGCAACTGTAACCCTTTTTCTTATCCATCTATACTTCAAAATTTATAGACTTTCTGTGCCGTACAAAGTAAAGTATTAGTGTGTTTTGAGTTATGTTTTTAAAATTATTTTATTTAGTTGCTTATATTATTATCGTCATAATATAGGTTCTTAAAATCATTTTTTAACATACAGTTTAAAAAAAAACAATGTTTATAAGTTGCAAAAACTAAAGTATTATGCTACAACCGTACCTCAAAAAATAAATTGCAAAAACTAGCATACCAAATTTAATTGATAAGCAAATTATGTGACACATGGTCATAATCACAAACAGTTCTTTGATTATGTCTTAGGAATAGGCTTTTCAATTTATTTTCCCATTTAACATGTAAGTAGATCTTGGTAACTAACTATTTACAACTGATCAAAGTTTTAGAGAGATTGTTATAATCTTCCATATATAAGCCCGTGATATCCTTGTCGACAGTGGCGGATAAGACGATGGGGTGTGGGTGGGGGCGTGCCCGTAATGAAAAAAAAAACATTTTGAGTGTTGTATATGTGACATACTCAGTTTACTACATCGTTGCGTGAGACAACACGAGCATCGTGTCACTGCCTACTGTAGTCGTTTAGAGTCTTTTCTGTCAATCATCTTCTGTTGCTCGCATACTTGCTACAATAGCTAGGACTGAAAAAGCAAACCCACAAGTTCTTTATAGGCATTGGCATAGCACAAACTAAATGTACACGTAGTATAGAGACAATAGCACAAAAGAAACAAAGTCTAGCTCTAGAGCACAACAAGGCGGCATGCGTAGAGGTCAATAAGTTAGTGGCAACGAGAATCTTGAGAGAAGTTTGAGCCAAACTTTGGCAGATAACCATTGATCGTGAGAAGAGGAGAGGACATTTGGAGAATGTGTATTAACTTTTAAGACTTGCACAAAGATTGTTGACAAGATTACATTCTATAAAGATCAAGATGTGCATTGTTACAAGAAATCTTCCTTCAAAATGAAGAAGGTTAGAGCAACCCAGATGATTGAAAAGGAAGTTCAAAATTTTGGTTCTAAGTTAAAGATTATGAGAATAATAGGAGCAATGTGAAGGTTTGTATATGTAAGTTTACATTTTTCAATGTTTATAATTCTTTTTAGGCAATTAAATATATCCCCCAAAAAACTTCATTATTTACGTATATACCCAGCTCAAAATTTTATTTACGTATATCCCCTTCATTAATTACATATATACCCAACTGGATGATGTAATCGATCGGAAGCGGGAATCAGAAGGTTAGGTTTGTGATCGACGGAATAAGAATTGTCGTATTTCTTGTAAGATTAAAATGCTAATTTTATAAAAGAGAGAGATATATGTAATTTAAGTTTTGGGTTAGGTAGAAAATAGGGGGATATATGTAATTCTACCTTTTTTTATTAATGAAATGACGAATTACAGTTTAAGTACCAGAAATTCTTGAACTATTGAAAATGACAAACAAAACGAAATTTTTGTTTTTATCTAATATTGTCTCGACTTGTTTTTCTAAGAAATGATTAGGTATATTGTGTAAAGCTTGAATAACATAACTCCTAGATTAAATTACCCCTTTCATGATTTAGTTGAGACCCTTAAAGTTGAATCACATGATCGTGTTTCTTTATTTGTTGGCAATCAAGATAGAGCGGAACTTTTAAACATGTGTGTCAGCGGACTTCAATATTTTTAGCAAGCTATGCATTCTTCCTACTTTGAGTATTCACTAATTTGAAAAGTAGAATGATTTAGGAAATATATTTGATCTTATCCTTATATAGTGTTTCAAACTTCAAATTGCTCCTTGTTTTAATACCACCTTGAGATTAATTAGCTTTGGTTATCCTCCACTAGCCCACTACTGGTTCTAGGGTTTGTTATACTTGTTTCTATAAATGGGGCTATGTTTTAAGCCGGAGGTCTCGCCGAGATCAGAGCAACCTCTTTATCACTGGGGATAAAGGTAAGGTGTGCCCTCATTTCACCCTTTTAGACCTTACTGTATATAGGATTTTACTTTGTACGTTTGTTTTTTGTTAATGTTATAATATATGTAGTGATTAGCGGTATTCGATTTCATGTTGATCAAGAGACTTGAAGATTTTTTAATTTGAATTTCAAATCTTGTACCTCTTTGAATCACCAAAACGTTTATCAGACATGTGTCAAATCTTATAAACCCTAATTCTTTTATTCTGACTAGATTCAAGTGTTTACAACTTTTTATTGAAAAGGAGATTTTATTATTAATTAGTATAGGGTGGGTTTGCTTAGAGCATCTGGTATACCCTGATCATAGCTCCCGTGATCCTACGTGGGCAAGAAATCACGGCGTGATTTCCTGAGCAATACCGCCCCCTTGACACAAATATCGCGCCGTGATTAATGGGCGTGATATTTTTCACGCGAGCAAATTCGTTTGTTTTCAAAATTATTACTGTTAAACGGTAATAATTTGTACCGTTGGAAAATAATAATATATAAATAAATAATAATAATTATTTTTACTTACTATAAATACTCAATTTTACTCCATAATTTTTACACTCATTTTCTACCAAAACTCACTAATCTTCTATACTCGTTTCTAATATCCCCAACCCATAACTGAAAATGAGTAACGATCCGAACCAACACTTTTGGGTTCAATACGCGCCTCGTGATAACGCCTTCATGGCCACCCAAATGAACCAAAACTTTCCACCCAACCCAAACTTTCAACAAAACCCGAACTTTCAACCTAACCCGAACTTCCAACCCAACCCAACCCGAATTTTCAAATGTTTAACTACCAATCACCACTGTCTCAACCGGGTACACCACTTGACTTTGTACCGGAAACTCAAGAAATGCCACAAGAAACCGTGGCGATACTACAAATGTTTCACAAAAAAAGGAAAAAAGAAGGTGTCGCAAGAGACGTCAAGCCAACCGAGTACAAAAAAGAAGTGGGGCAAAGACGAATCACTATACTTGGTTTAGGCGTTTATAGACGTCTCGGAGGATCCAATAATCGGTAAAAAAAATAATTGTTTTTTTGGTGTTATTTTTATTTTAATTATTTTTATTTGTGTTTATTAATTTTTATTATATTTTTTTTAAGGCAACGCCCAAAACAAAAGACGTTATGGACTCGCGTTTGTGAAAAATTTGAATCTTACATGGGCGTATCAACCGGTTACCGAACCTTAGACCAATTGAGTTCAAAATAGACTCATATAAATGGGAAGGTTGTAAAGTTCCACGGGATATACCAAGAATGTTTGTGGGACCGAAGAAGCGGTGAGAGCGATGCCGATATGTTGGGGAGAGCAACGGTCTGGTTTCAAGACGACGTTGGTGGCGATGCACCAATTGATTATTGGGAGGTTTGTAGGCAATCGGCTAAGTGGCAAACACTATACGTTGCCCCCACCGAACCGGCTCGTCCAAAAAAAGAACATCAATCGACATCGACGCTAGTCCGGGCGCGTCGGATGGTAGAACTTTCTACGATCTCAACGTAGATGCACCGGAAGATGTGGAAGAAATACTCCGCCCGATAGGGAAGAAAAAAAGCAAAAGCCCACTCAACGGGCTCGGGTTCGGTTTCACGTCACGATGAAATCAGAGAGAGAATGGTGGAACAAATGACAAGATTTAACAATGCCAGAGACGAGAGGATGGATTGGAAACGAACAAAACAGGAGATCGAAATTCTTGGCAGGGATCTTGAATCACTCTCCACCACGCAACGTTTTTTGATTGAAAAAAAACAAAAGGAGATCATAGAACGTCATGGTATCCCGTAGGTTTTTAGTTATGAATTTTTTTCATTAATGTTTTTTTAGTAATGAATTTTTTTTATTAATGTTTTTTTTAGTTGTTGTTTAATTTAGTAATGCTATTTTAGTTATTTTAATTAATGTATTTTTTTTATTAAATATTATGTTTTATTTTATTTAAATGAAAATTAAAAAATAAACATTTAATTATCACATCACCACAATCACATGGGTATACCCCTTACCAAATAATAGGTGGTGTGATAATAAGGATAGTGACGTGGCGTCACGTGACGTGTAATTTATTATTACACCACACTATAATTAAATGGGTATACTCCATGCTCTTAGAAGATGATATAAAAAGACCATCTTATGATCTCTCTATGCTCAAGGACCTATAAGCCGGTCTATATGAATCCTTCCAAAGGACTCACCAACTTTCTAATAGTGATAAAAAGACCATCTTATGATCTCATCTTCATCTTTTTGAGTTCACTTATATTGAATAAAAAACCAGGATTTATCAAGAAATACTCCGGTTGTTTCATTCAACTACTCGTTCGTGACCTTGCGTTAAATTAACTAAAAATAATGTTTTGTAACGTTGTTAATAATAATAAAATAAATCAAAAATAAATGTTTGAATTTAAAAATCAATTAAATTTAAAGAAATAATCTTTTGCTCATTTTACATGAGGCAAGGCCAACTAAAATGAAATATATGTACCTAGTGGATTATTTTCATAAATAAACAGTAATTATCTTTAAAAACATTTTTTTGCCTGAATACAAATTAGTATATGCTTTCTAAATAGAATTACTTTCATTATGATGCTACCAAAACGCCTCATTAAGCTTTCATGGAATTAAAAAGTTTAAGACTTAAATAAAAATCAAACTCAAAGTTCAATAACAATCAAATACGAGGAAGCGTCGAAATATGATATAGGAAAGGGCATCTGACTCAAAATATGATTTTATTTTACGCTATAGAAATGAAGGGTTTTAATAAACCACTGAAATCAATCAAACGGTTCAAATCAAAGAAAGTTGGTTGGTTGGATCGGTTTGAGATTTATACGGTTCGGTTTTAGTCGTATGATTTTTAAACAACTCGGTGAGCTTGTAATATCCAGTATTTTTCCGACCAAACGTTTCCTAAACTGTTACACGCATTATTGTTTTAAAACTTAGATTCTTATTAAAAACTAGTTTCTCAAATAGTAAATATTAAATTAATTGATATGGATTTCAAGGAAAACAATTATACTTGTACATATATATATATGTGTGCGTTTTATAAACAAAATATTGGTAAAATTCTTAAAACACATGAGTTTATAATTATATAAATAATTTATAAACTTATTTCAAAAATACTTAAACTTATGAATCATAAATCTTAGGAATTGTGTTATAAAATTTTAGAATAATAAAACTTATAAAGCTTATTTTATTTTTATAAAAAAATGAAACCATATTATTTGAATTTTATAAAATAACATATATACTTGTTTTTATAAAGTCAAGGGACTAAAACTGTCAATTATCGAAACTTACTTTAAACTAAACTCAAGTCTTTACATAAAATAGCAGAACTTTAAAACTACAAAGGCCTGTCCTGTAATTAATCGAAACAATTGAATCAGAAAGCGGTCGTGAGTTCGATCCTCGCTTACACCGGTTTTCACCTCCGATTATTCGAAATCGTGTTTTCCGGCTACATTCGATGAACCTCGAGACTCGCCTCACGCATGCAACCAAAGCCCAACGAGTTGCAATGTTCGAATTCAATGCTAACCACGCGTAATTTCAAATTTAAACCCTTTAAACCCAACCATAATCTCTCTAACCGTTCGAGCAATTAAAGCTGAAATTGGCTATAAATACCAACCGGAATACCTCAACGACATCATCTTCTAGCTATCCATACTTTCAATTCTTCCAAATCGCACCTGCATTGCTCATTTGAAGTTGCGGCAGCCGACCCAGAACCCAGACTCGTTCTCCTTCATCTCGATTTCAATTCTGGTAATTCGAAAAGCCAAACCTTCGTTTTCATGTGCGGATCAAAAGCCCTCTGTTTAAACGCATAAACAGAGGGTGATTCGATTCGTATTTGAGAGATTTCGATTCTAGGGTTCATACGATTTGGGGGATGCCTTGGGTTTGTGTTTAAGAATTTTCTTTTCCACGTTTTAAACTAATGAACCAGTACTCGAGATGGTCAGTGTGCTTGGGTGTGGGTGCGACCCGGACAAGAACCCGAGTTCGAGTCCGGGTAAACCGATTTTGCCCATTTTATTTGTTTTAGCCTTTTAAAAACAGTTTTTAAACTTTTATAATTTTTATAAATTATGTTATACACTTATAAACTTAAATCCAATTTTTATTTACACTTTTACATTCAGGAACATTTTTAATTAAATAAAACTTAGTTAAACCTATAATTAATTAAATCTTTAATTTTGGTTTTAAATCCATAAAAACTAAAAATACTTTTAAAACCTTTATAAAACTCATAATTTCACAGAAGTATTTATTTAAAAACAATAAACTTACTTTATTATTTGTACTCTAAATTAAAAAGGATTCTTTTATCCAAATCATTAATTTAAATTATAAACTTTTAAACTCAGAAAAGTTTATAAAATTTATTTATAAATTTACACATTTTATAAAATTCATATAAACATAAACCTATTGTTTATATAAAACATGAGAAAATAAATATGCTTTAAACTTTTGTAAACCTATAAACTTTATAAAGACTTTAAAACATTTATAAACTTATACTTTTAAAACATAAACTTTAAATTAAATACTTACACTTATATACTTACCATTTGAAGGAAACATTATAAACTTATAATTTTATAATCAAAATTCAAATTTGAAAAAGAAAAAAATATTTATACTTTATTTGTTTCTTAATCATTTATAAACTTACATTTAAAGATATAAACTTTATGAGAAATTCTATTTAAACATTTTTCACGCTTATAAATACTTATTATTTACTTATATATAAACATTTCACTTTAGCGTGTAAAGAAAATGTTTAATACTTAAATTCTTTAACAAATTCTTAAAGATTTATATTGCTAAGATAAACAAGTTCTTCTTGTAAATAATTATTTATCCTTAACAATTATATACCCTTTAAATGAAAATTATTTATCCCTAATAACTATTTTAATCTTGGAATAGTTGTTATTATCATTTATTCTTTAAATAATTATTATTTACTCTTAGAAATCAGTTACTCTCTGAATAATTATTATCTACCCTTGATAATTATTTAACTGATAGATAATTGTTTTAAACTATAAACTTACTAAATTTGGTATTCAAGTCTTGCATTATGCATTCAAAACTTCATTTGAAACTTGATTCAGACTTTATGAAACATAATCATTCCCGTCTCCCATTTGGAACTCTAATCAAATCTTGGAATCCTAGATCTTTTGCATTATACTTGTAGAAGCAAACTTAAATCTTTAGACTTGCATACTTAGGCTTACTGTGAGGATATTCTCCCTCAAAGTCTTGCAAATACTTATCCGTGTCGGATACTCTTCATCAATCCAAGTGAGTATACTTAGCCCCTTTTTCCTTTCTATACTTTTGGGATGAAACATGTTCAAAACTTTAAACTTATACAATTCTTGTACAAACTATGACTAGATGCTTATTCTTATGTTAAACTTGAGACTTGTATGCTTAGATTAAACTTAAAACTAGCATATTCATTAACTTTGATCAAGCCTATAGTAACAATGATAGATCTATTGTATTTGACCAATCCACCTTGATTGATTGACCCTTCGGGAGGATCCCTTGGTGATTGTTACTGAATTAAACTTTTAAACTTGAGACTTATAAGGGTAACATGCGGGTTACGCCTAAACTTGGTTGGAGGGTTGATATGCACAATGTTTAAGATACTTGTTTCTCATAATTACATTATAGAATGCATATATCATAGTGAATTGTAATTCTTTCCAAATACTTGTTAAACTGTGTCAAAATCTTTGTATCTCACCAACTATTTTGTAGTTGACAGATTCTTTCACATGTTTTAGGTTCTACATCATGAGACTTGTTTGTGATCACATAGGACGCTTTGGACCTAGACTACTTATTAAATAAATGTTGTATACTTGTTATTTCCTTTGTATTAAACATTTGAATCTATTTATTAATGAAATATTGAAACTTTAATAGTCAATCTTGTGCTATTGAACAACCGCGTCCGCCCCGACGTATAATCCGCCGTCGGTTGAGGTGTGACAGAGCTCAAAACTATTTTTCCGACTTATTTTTAATTTCTTTAATATTTTCTAAATCTTCATTACCAACTACTTAATTTTTCTAAGATTCTTTTATTAACTATTGAATATTTTATTTATTCAACTCGTGTAATAAATGGGGTTCTAACCTAATAACTAGATAAAAAAATATACTTAATTGTGAAACAAATGTCCTTTTATTGTTATGCTGAAGTAGGGATGGCAATGAAACCCGAACCCGGTGGGAAAACCCGAAACATTCGGGACAGGTATGGGGTCGGGTAATCAGGTTTGGGATTACTTTTGAAATTTTTCGCAGGTATGTGATATGGTGATATAACCGTTTACCCGCCCCGATTACCCGATAACATATACCTGTTTACCTGATTATAAACCCGACATAGTTTTCTTTCTTTTTTTATTGATTTTAAGTATATATACCGTATTTATTTTAAGTATATATAATGTATTTATTTTAAATGTATATTCCCGACATGATTTTCTTTTTTTCTTTTCTATTTTAATTACAATTTTTATATAATCTCAGTAGATACCCGACGGGTATTTTTTAAAAAGTAACGGGTTAACCCGAAACCTGCGGGCATACCCGATACCCGACGGGTAATTACCCGATAAAAACCCGACGGGTTTTAGGCCAGGTATGGGACAAGCTTTTATAATCCGGTATGCGTTGGGATTACCTAAACTCGTCCCAAACCCGACCCATTGCCGTTGCTTTACACACGTAGTTGTAAATGGATCTTCGGCTTCACGGGCCACGAAAGTACATTAGTACATTAAGTCGTCGGGTCAAAATCAGCAAAAGTACCCTGCAATGCTAATTTCCGTTAAATTAACCAAAAGCAAAAGCTTCAAAAACACCATTAATGGTGAATCTAGTATCAGTTTTTTCCTAAAACATGAACCAGGATTTAGTTGTTTTCCCCTGTACACATTACACCATTACCAAAATCAAAAACAAAATTACAGTTTTCAAAAAAAATAAAAAATAAATTAACGCCATGAAGAAACTGTGAGAAGAGGTACATCATTCCAACAAATAGATAGAAACCCTAGATGAGAATCAATCAAACTATACATCTCACTGTAATTATAACTCCATAGCAGAATCTTAGCTTGACTCACTGCATAATTGCTGAAATATACAGATTCGAAACCTGAATTCTCCATTGTTATCCGCCATTGTTCCTTCTCCTCAATCCGTTCCCTTTTGCTTACGTCATCATGCTCCACCACCGCCGCAATTCGCCGTCCGAACAACAACCTCTCCACCTGAAATACATTATCGATATATAATTATAGTCAGATAATTCTATTAACACGAAAACAACATAAATGCAATTGTTTGAATATATCTGAATGTAGATATGTTCAAATAATTCTATAAATATAGAAACAATATAAGTACAATTATTTGATATATCTATATATCGATTGACTAATATACCTGCAGCCTAGTTTCGGCTCATGTTTGGCTCAAGTGAATCGAACAAAGCTGAGTAGTATGTTAGAGCGTTGTTGAACAGTTGATGAAACCCGACCCGATTCAAACTCGCTTCGTATTCGCCCGATGTGACGATACTAAGGTTCAGCGATTTCGCCAGCTTCAAAGCTTTCTCAACGGCGCCGGAGTTCTCATCGAGCAAATTACACAACTGAAGCATGAAGTTAACAGCTAAAAACTCGTTTTCGTCGATCCGAAAGCTTGATACGTCGAGTTTTTCAATCGGAGTTAGAATCGGTTCGAATTCAAAATTCAGATCTAGAACTTTCGCGAACTCACGGAGGCGGTTACCGGTGGCGAGAAGATTCGGAGCCGGTGAATCTCCGAGTACTAACGCTGGAATGCCGGAGATCCGGATTCTAGTTGGTTTACCGGAGGCTCGGGTTGCTAGGGCTTGAAGAAGAGCCGACCATTGAATTCCTTGAACAATACCGAAATCGACGATGTGGATCTTATCGGCGTTTTCTGTTGCTTCGATGACTGCTTGATTTGCTGTGAAGTGAGCGAATTTGAAGTACGGACAAGCGTCGTTTAGAGCTTTGTAAGTGAGAATGAACTCCTCCGGCGAAGTTACATCGAAAATTGTTCGTAATTTCTGCGTGACGCGGTTATGGAGAGCTTCGGCGAAGTAGAATGCAACTCGCTCCGTCGGATCTCCGGCGTCGGCGGATAGTGAATCGCGGAGGCGAATCAGTTGTTTGAGTGCTTTTGCAGGATCTGTATCGGCGATTCGAGCGCAATCAGTTAGGGTTTTGAGCAACGGTTTCATCAAAATCCTCTCCGGTGAAGACGGTTGAGCATTTCCCGGCACCGGAGGCTTCGTTTCCTTCTCCTCCGGCGGTGAAGGATGATCGGAAGAGAGCACCGGAGGCGCCGGCCATGTGGTTGAGCACGTGACTCGAGCCGGACTATCGGAAAACGGATCCGCGGCGAACAGAGTGAAATCGGAGTCCGGTTGCCACGTCGGACTCTCCGTTGTGGAGTCAATCAAACTCTCCATCCACTCGTCGGTGTCGAACTCCGGCGCTGAACCAGACGCCGCCGCAAAATTAGCAAACCTAAACCCTAGCTGCTGCTGCTGGTCTGAATTCGGGAACTGATATTCCGCCGGCTCTTCCGGTCCGTCGATATCTGCCGCTCCGCCTTCAAACGGATCAGAAAAACCGTACGCAAGTGGTTGAGATTGGTGGCCGGAGGTGGTCCAGAACGGATTTACATTCATAGTGACTAAAGGCTGATGGTGTTGTTGATGAAGCTGTTGTTCTTCTTGTTGTTTTTGCTGGATGAGTTGTTGAGCTATGGCCATCAAGTTGCCGGTGTCGGTGCACGTATATGCCATTCTCCGGCGGAGTGTTGCCGGCGACGGTGTGTATTACATCACTAGAGGTTTGAGGAGGGCAGGGATATATGAGCAACGGCAATGTAGGAAAAGAAAGGGAAATTTTGAGAGTGACGGGGGGAAAATGGGAAATTGAAATTGTAGACTTTAAGAGACCCAATTTTCAATGATTAAAGTCATTCCTTTTGGCATTAATCTCAAGTTTTTACTGTTATTGAAATTAAAATTAGTAAAATATAAAAAATATTGTTATAAACACAGTTAACTTAATGCTATATTTGTATTTATAAGGTCACCGAGAGTGGTACCCTTTAACTTCAAACTATCATCTCAAACTCACCAATGAGGATATGTTACCTCATTTTGACAAACTACTCTTCATGATGTGAGTGGTACCCTCCAAACTACCCTCCCAAACTTGGTCTTCTCCCCTTTCTTTCGGCGGGTTCCAAAACCCGCTAACCTTACTTGCACCTCCTTACCCGCTTGAACCCGTCATAGTGGGAGTGGTACCCGCTTTACCCACTATTTACCCGCAAGCATACCTGCTGGGCACTCCCACCTCCCTAAAAACACTAGGTTAGAATATTGTGTATTACACGGGTTGAATAAATGTAATGTTATATATACTTAGTAATAAAAAAATTATGTTTTTACAAACTCGTGTATTAAACATATTGAATAAAATATAATGTAATTTTTAACACATACAATCGTCAAAGTATGTCTTTAAAAAATATACTTTGGTGTGACAGTTATAAATTCTGTTAAGTTAATTTTTAAAACATTTTTTTAACCGGGTATTAAAATTTTTTTATGTAATTGGTAATGTTAATTCATATTAAATTCATTTTTTTAATTATATAATAATTATTCATAATTAAATAATAAGTATTTATAATTAGATTTATATTAAATATTTAAAAATATATTCTTTTAATTTATTTAATAGTAAAAATAAGCAGGAAAAGTATGTTAAGGATGCACTAAAAATGACATGTGTCCCTCTAAGATTTATATTTATTACTATTAGGTTATGAGGTATACCCTCACGCGTGAGGGCCTTCACCGCGTGAAGAACTTTGGAACACCGCCCCCCACTCGCGTGAAGGGGGCGTGAGGGGGTTTGCGTGAGGTGGCTCACAGGAGAAAAGGTTGGGTGAGGGAAAGAGGATGAGTTGTCAATGTGCGATTGGGAAGATGATGAGGTGGCAATGGCGTGAGGGGGCTCACTTGGGTGAAACACCACCCCCCCCTCTCTTGCGTAAGGGGGCTCACTTGGGACCACCCGTAAGGGTATACCTCATACCTTTAGTATAAAGATATACCATGTTAGAAACTCATATATTAAACAAATAAAATAAATATTAAATAGTTAGTAATGAAAATTTAAAAAATTATAAAACATTAATTTGAAATAAAATATCATTGAACTCTAAGTAGATAGAAATTATATCTGTGATTTAAATGTATTTATAATAATGGGACTGAGAAAAAAACTTTTATATAAAAAAATACCATGAGTTTTATATGAAACAAAAATTGTCATGTCTTTAACGTCTATTCTCCTAATTATTTGAAAATTGTTTTGTTAAGTTGTTTTTTTCTATATTAAACCAAATAAACATTTAATTAAATTAAATAATAAATAGTAGTTGTTTCGTATTCCATTACCAGCTTAGACCCCGTGTCTACACACGGGATGAAAAATATTAATACATAAAATTCTTAAATCAGCAACTCATATTTTATAGGTATAAAAATGTATTACATATATTAATGATAAAAAACAAAATTCAAAATATGTAAAAATTAATATATAATTGAGTTTCGAAAATAGTTTAATTACCATTTAATGTAATTTGACTTTCATTTACTACTTGATTGAAAATAAAAGTTACATAATTAAATTTTAAAATTTTTTATAATAAAGGATAATTTAAAATAAATGTGTTTTATTAGTATAATTAGTATTTTATTTAAAAATATATTATTATTATTAAAAGATAGAGTGTATTTAATAAGAGAAAGGGGCGGGAAAAAAATATAAGAATGAATATGGATGTGACACGTGCCATGAAAAACCTTTATTTATTATATAGTATAGATTCCTCTACCTTATACACTTTCTACTAGATTTAATTTACAACCAATATCTTAGTCTAATAACAAAGATGTATACCCAAGATTTCACTAAAATAGGGTGGTCTTGGATTAAAGTACTACTTGTGACAAAAAAAATGGCCTAGGTTGGGACAGTGAGTTTCCTGCTAAGGGAGGTGGAGATGATCGGGTGGGTCAGTGACCCGTTAGTGATCCAAATTGTCATTAAAAAAACTAGATTTAATTTCTATATTGATTGTATGACTATTCATTTGTTTTCTCTAGCCTAAAAATAAAGACTTTCTAAAGAACATCCGGTATGGGGCCTAAAGCGCACCCCTTTCCATGTGAAAAGGGCGTAAAACTTGCTCCCGTGAGAATTTTCACGCGGAAAGAAGAAGGTGGAGGTGTCTCTCTCTCACACACACATATACACATACTATTCACAACACTCAATTAAATTTTATAAAAATAATTAATTTTCACAAACTCACTTTTACATGGGTATACCCTTTACCATGTGAAAGTGATACAAAAACTACATGTGATGAGGTGACGCCCACGTGACATACACTTTATTTTCAAATAAGATATACCCCATACCTAAGTTGATGGATAGTGGATTCATATGGATATAGACATGATACCGAAATAATGTATACCACTTTAATAACGATTAAATTAATTTGTTATCATAAAAGTCTTTGTTTATTTATTTGTGATAATCTAAGATAAAGATTTGACGTCTAAATTGTGTACATCCTAATGCTCATCATAAATTTACTATAAGTTTGCAAGATTTTATATCTTTAAATGAACATAACTTGGTCATGTAACTACTACACAATTGGTATGCGAAAAAAAAATATTTACAAGTAAAAATTAGATAAAACAACTTCTTCTTGTCACACCAAGTAGCAATGTTATTAAAATTACACAAAGAAAAGTTTTAAACTATTCATATACATATCTTCAAGAAAATAATGAAAATCACGAAACTTGTCTAATTGCACTAGTACAGGAATTGTTTTTTTGAAGCGGTGAAAAATAGGCTTTGTAGTTCTAGGACTGCTTTAAAAAATATCGCTACAAAAAAAATATTTTCAAACCGCTCCAAAAAAATTAACAAAAATTTGTTTTAAAAAAATTGGCCGGAACCCTAGTCGTCATCGCCGGAGTTGTCGTGTTCCTCTGGCAACCGCCGCCAGTATTAGTACGAGTATCATGTTCTGTAACATACTCCACGGTGGCAGAGACTAGATGGCTCCCCTCTTCCATAAGGCCAAAAAAAAATTGGAAATGTCCAAATCCATCCCTGATCTGGACAAAGAATCATTAAACCCACCGCCACAGTTGCAGGTGATGTCCTTGAACTGTCCACATCCACGACGACGTAGCCCAGATGGTGGTGGTGGCAGGTAGTTGCTGGAGATGGAGCAGTGGAGGTGAAACCGTCCAAATCCCTGTGAATGCATCAATCCCACTGTCTGCCATAAACATCGGGAGATGGAGTAGTGGCGGTGGTCTCTTTTTTGTCCGTTGCCGGCATCAACGGGTGGTGGTGGTTTAGGTTTGGAAGGGTCTCTCTCTCCCTTCTAAAGAGAGAGAATAAAAGACGAGATCATCCACTAGTTAGAAGTAGGGGTGTTCATCGGGTTTAATTTTGGACGGGTTCGATATTCGGGTTTCGGGTAAAATGAACACCCCTAGTTAGAAGACAACTATGAGAGTATTAAATGATAATAAAATGTGAAAAAGATAAAAATGACATAAAACAAAAATATTAGGGGAATTAATCAACTATCCATCATAAATAAAAGGAAATACAAAAGACAAGTACTTGTAGATTTGTAACATTTGTATGATTTTGCGTCATATAACTTTATTTATATATATGGGACTCAAACACATCATCTTTGGGCTCCATACATTTTCTCTAACATTACAATGGATTATTTCATTTATCAAGGATATCATGAGTTTATTTCACTTATCGAACATGTTGCAAAACCTTAAAGACGACTATGTATTTATTTCACTTGTCATAAACAAAAAAGAGATATAACTTATCAACTTACGCATGCCTAGAATATAAAAAGAGATCAAATATTATCTAATACGAGATCTAACAAGAGATACAACATTATATAAAAAGAGACTGAACATTATTTATCATGTATATGTCATGAATGAAAAGAGAAGTATCGAACATTCCATGATAATAGATTGAAGAACACAAATAGAGAAAGTAGAAAGAAGAAAGTAGTTGTCGAAAAAGTGGTTTCGCCTAGTTGTAAATTAGGGTTCCATGATATATAATATAACCCGGTTGTTTACCTACAACCTGGGTTTTAATACTTTAATCGCCAACAAAGCCTCGTTAACCTGCAAATAGAGTTCAAATTCTTTATTCGATGCCCATTTTTGGGGGGTAAAATAAACCCCGGTTGTTTACCTGGAAACCGGGTTCGACTTCTTTATTCACCTAGCCCCAATCTAACATTAGAAATCGTTTATTTTGAAGTCGAGTTATATTAGGGGGACATATAGTAGTGATGTATACAAAGATATATAGAATATATATATATATAGGGACATGTTCAATTAAGAACCAAAATTTTGGCGATAACCAAAATAACCATGCATTAATACACATATGTAAGGATGCATATATGCATTTGTTCATATATGTAGCAAGGATGCATGTATGCATTTGTGTAGGAATTGTCACACCCCGTCTCAGGCACCCCCTGGACGTATGTGAGCTCGATTGGTACCTGTTCTAATTTCAGAGTTTTTATAAAACACAGCGGAAGTCTTTTCACAAGGATCGTTTCATCATTTGTTTCAACCTCGAGGGTTGTATTTGTAAATATGAAGACCTAGTTGGAAAACAAAATCCTTGTATTTATTTTATAACACATGTATTTAAATACCCTTTTAATGTTGATTACAAATAGTGTTTGAAATCAAATACATCTCTTGTCTCTTATGGACAAGTTCAAACCACTAGAAATAGTACTATATAAGGTTGATCAATTCATTGGTCCTATCTTCTTTTTCTTCTTTTCAGGATTATCTACGCATGAGGCCTGAGAATCTAACATACATTTCATCCTTTTCATTTCTCATTTCATGGGTCAGATCTTATGTATGCCCGTATCCCTTTTCCTTTACATTTTATTCATTACCTACAAACATTTTGAAAATGAAACGTTAGCGCGAATGCCGGCGAATACAATTATCTTGGCATAAAATCATTTGGTACAAACAAGTATTAATTTCATAATCATAAATTTGTGTTCAATCTACACATTCAGCAAGCCCTTATCTCCTGATAATGTGTACCACTATATACACTGGTATCATGCCTTATAACAATGGCCATGTCTACGTCTCCGAAATTGTTATAAGATAAGTACCAGCCGCAATCCGGGACTTTCACCCGTGACCCGTGTATCCCTCGCAAGTTTTACGTATACCTATGGCTTGAATGCTTTATTCGTAGAAGAACGTTGAGCATTATTCTCTTAACCTTTATTTGGCCATTTTCGTAAACGTAAATGTTTGACACAAGTTTTGAATATAGATAAAGTATTCACCTTGATAACAGGAATTAGCCTCTAAGTTGGAAATTATAGAATCAGCTTCCTAACTTGGTTTCTCTAGCGTTCCAACACTTTTACGAGCATTTTCTTCTTAGAATGAGCACTACAACAAGCGGGAATTGGACCGGGATTGTCGGGAATGGCTTAAGGAAGCTCTTGGACGAATTTAAAGTGTAATGAACGAGTTATGGATGAAGAAAACGATCGAAATCCTTCAAGTATTTATAGGCTGGGATTTGGACCCATAGCGGACCGATATGGTAGGGCGTAGCGGTCCGCTATCGCCCTATGACTGCGTCAGCCCTACATATCCAAATCTGATTAGACCGAACCTCGTTTAACGGCCAGTGAAACGTTATGGAGGGCGTATCGGTCCGTTATCGAGACACACGTCAAAATCTAGAGCCGAGTCACAGGACACGTGTCAGCACTAGAAATTGCAGCTAGTCGGACCGTTACCCAGACGATAGCGGTCCGCTATCCGACCCTTTACTCATAGAGGACCATTGGAGAATATGATAGCGGTCCGCTATCTTCCCATAAATCAATTTTTCATTTTTAAGCCTAGACTTTGGTACTTTAGATACACAAGCCCTTTTAGGTTCTATCCTTGACATTTCTTAGACATTTTTGTGACAGGTGTTACATCTTCCCCACCTTGTTTTAATATCGTCCCCGAGATTACTTAAACAAGTGAGAATATTTCTTTTTCATTTCGGATTCCAGTTCCCACGTGTACTCAGGGCCACGTCTGGAGTTCCATTTTACTTTTACAATCATCAATTTATTTCTTTTCAATTTATTTTCCTGCTTGTCCTCGATTTGCTAAGGTTGTTCCACAAATTTCAAATTTTCATTTACCTCTACGTCTTGTAGGGGCATTACTATAGTTTCATCTGCCAAACACACTTGCGCAGATTTGATATACGGAATACATCGTGTACTCCATTCATTTCTTCTGGTAATTCGAGTTGATAGGCCACAGGCCCAACTCTTTTCAAGATTTTGAACGGTCCTACGAATCTAGGAATTTATTTCCCTTTCTTTCCAAATCTTACAACGCCTTTCCATGGTGAAACTTTCAACAGAACATTATCACCGACGTTGAATTCTAACAGGTTTCTTCTTTTATCAGCATAACTCTTTTGACGATCTTGAACCACTTTCAATCTATCTCTTATTTGAATTACTTTATCAGTTGTTTCCTGGACTATTTCAGTTCCAGACAACTGATTTTCTCGTATTTCAGACCAACACATCGGATTTCGACATTTACGACCATAAAAGGCTTCAAAAGGAACGGCATGTATACTCGTATGATAGCTATTGTTATAGGAAAATTTCATTAGAGGTAAGTGGTCATCCAAACTTCCTCCAAGATCAATAACATAAGCCCTTAACATATCTTCCAAAGTTTGGATAGTTCTTTCCCTCTGCCCTTCCGTTTGAGGATGATATGCAGTGCTAAGATTCAATTTCGTACCCAGGGCCTTTTGAAAACTTTGCCAGAATCGAGAAGTAAATCTACTAGCTCTTTCTGACACAATAGATAGTGGCACATCGTGTAAAGACACGATTCCGTTAACGTATAATTGTGCCAACTTATCCATATTGAACGTTTCTTTCATGGGAAGAAAATGAACAGACTTAATAAGTCTATCAATGATAACCCAGATAATATCATTTCCTCGATTGGTTCGGGGAAGTTTTGTAATGAAATCAATGGGTATCATCTCCCATTTCCAGACAGGGATTTCAAGTTGCTGTAACAACCCATGCGGCTTTTGATGTTCAGCTTTAACTTGAGAGCAGGTTAAGCACTTTGAAATATAGATAGCGATATGTTTCCTCATTCCTATCTTCCGGTAATTGGCTTTTAGGTTTTTGTATATTTTATCGCTTCCGGGATGCATTGTGTACTTAGATTTATGGGCTTCTTCTAGAATCTCTTCACGTACGTTTCCATATATAAGAACCTAGATTTTCTTATTCATTTTCAGAATATCATCATTACCTTTGACTAGTTTGTCAATCATTCCTCCCAAGCCTTCTTTTTCAAGGTTTGGTTCTTTTAAGGAAATCTTTTAAGATTCCTTAATACGAGAAATAAGATCGATTTGAAGATCAAGTCTTAAAGCACGAACTCGTTTAGGTTTCTCATGTTCTTTTCTGCTCAAGGCGTCAACTACCACATTAGCTTTGCCCTCATGATAATAGATTTCGCAATCGTAATCATTCAGGACTTCCATCTAACACCTTTGCCTCATATTTAGTTCTTTCTGACTGAATATATACTTCAGGCTTTTGAGATCAGTGAAAATAGTGAATTTGACTCCATAAAGATAGTGCCTCCACAATTTCAGTGCGAAATTATGGAGCCCAATTCTAAATGGTGAGTCGTATAATTATTTTCACGAGTTTTCAATTGTCGGGAAGCATAAGCAATGGCTTTGTTCCCTTGCATTAACACACAACCAAAGCCGGTGTGTGAAGCATCATAATAGGCTATAAAGCCTTCATCTCCATCTGGCAAAGCTTCAGATTAGTTAGGTCCCCATTCATACTTAACTGACTTGCGAGTAGGAAAAGTTAATGGTACAACAATTCAAGAGAAATCTTGGATAAATCTCCGATAGTAACCAGCCAAACAAAGAAAAATACGGACTAGAGTTGGTGACTTCGGGATTTCCCATTTAGATATTGCTTTGATTTAACAGGATCAACTTGGATGCCATTAGCGTTAATGTCATGTCCAAGAAATTGAACTTCTGACAACCAGAATTCACATTTTGAGAATTTAGCATAAAGTTTTTCATTTTTCAGGAGTTCAAGCAAGACTTTCAAATGACTTGCATGCTCTTCCTTACTTTTGGAGTAAATAAGGATATCGTCAATGAATATGATAATGAATTTATCCAAGTAAGGTTTATAAACTCGATTCATCATGTCCATGAAAGCTGTTGGTGCATTAGTGAGTCCGAACGGCATTACCGTAAACTCATAATGACCATATCGAGTTCTGAAAGCTGTTTTAGGAATATCTTCTTCCTAGACTTTCAATTGATGATAGCCAGAACGAAGATCGATTTTCGAGAAACATCGAGCTTCTTGAAGCTGATCAAAGAGATCATCAATTATGGGAAGCGGATAACGGTTTTTTAATTGCGGCTAGTCGGAACGTGTAACATCCATCACACACACACACATATATATATATATAGTTAGATTCCTATATATAAAAAGAATGTAAAGAAGTGATTAAAGATGCATAAGTTTTATTGGCTTATTATAACAAAGTATATATATACATAGATAAATATGCATGCATATGTTATGTATATGTAATAGGAGTTAATATGTCAATGTAAGGTTGAGACTTTGAAATAAATACACGTCAAAACAATAACTACTGTGGAAGGTATGAGATTGAAATGATGTGTCATTATTGTTTAAAATACTAATGTTATTAAATAAACCACGGGATTTATTCATTTATAAAATATTTAAAATTTAATTAAATATGCTAGTTTTTATAAAAGCCAACTTTTATTTATATATATGAAAGAGTTTAAAACAAATAAACTTGGTTGGACCCATTCATTAGCTTTCAACCCCTTTAAACTCATTTGAACCCCTCAAATTGAACCTTTCCACCAAATGTGAACCCTTGTCTTGATTTTGACTTCTCAAGGTTAACCATGGCCAAGAACAGCTTCAATCCCTCTAATTCATGACTGTTAATGCCCAAAGATCGTGCATGGACGTTACCCAACCAACTACTTATGATATAACGATTCATTTTGATCTTAATGAGGGTTTTTAAGACCATTCAAGTCTCTTCGGTTATGAGCATACGAAACCCTCATCATAACGAGCTCCAAACGTTAAAACAAAACCGTCGATTATTGTTGTTTCGGGTCTGTTTTCATCCCATTGAACGACCCCAAACCTATTGCTATCGATTAGCACACAAAAAAACACTGATTTCAGCCCCCCTTCCCCCATGAATCGCGACAGCAGGGAGGACCCGAAACCCATTCAGTTGACGATTCCAAGCTCGTTTCCAGGTAATGATCCTTCTCCCCTTGCTCCTTTCCCATCCTAGTTCGTAAGCCCTTGATTTCCGATCATGTTTCAGTGTTAATTGGGGGCTAGGGTTTGATTGGCATAGGGGAGAAGATGAAACCAGTTTTATGGGTTATAAAATTATGTTTCTGTTTTCTTAACAAGGCTTCAGCCCAGAGTAACCGGTTAAAGCCCTTGACATCTAAACTTGCGGTCGTAGATTCAAACCCGGCATACCCAAATTTTGCTTCTTTTTTTTTCTACTTTGTTGCAATTCTTGTTTTTAACTCTCTTACCCACAAATATATACATAGATACATATATTTACATATACATATTCATATATATTCATACGTAAAATATTTATGTTTTTATCATGACCAAACAAATAATTTTTGACCTCAATACTTTATAAACGTTATGATTATGCAAATACACACACACACACACACACACATATATATATATATATATATATATATATATTGTTGAGTAATACGATTTCTATTATAACAAATCCTTTATTTTTCGAGAGTTATAACTATATTATCTTATAAATACAAATCTAGTCTATTCAAATAACTCCGAGTCCTTAAATTATAAATTAGGTGTAGACCATGATCATGATATTTTTATATAAACCCTTTTACATTTGTAAGATTATACATCTTCTACATAACTTATTATTATTATTTTTAAACATTTGAAACACACTGCTTTACCCTTAATTAATAATTGAGTTTGTTTAATTACTAATTTAATTGAAACACTACATTTATACTTTCAAATTTGATTTAATTACCAAAGGATTTTAAAATCATTTTAATTTATAAATCAAACTAAATAAACGAAAGGTTTTATACCTTTATCCAATTATCCATCTATTCAAACTTATTATTTTTCATTTATGTTATTCATTTATTTATTATTAAGAACAAACTAATTATACATTTATTTGTCTATTATAAACAAAAGTACATAAATTGGCCATTCATATAGACACATACTCAACTGTTTACAACACAAATGAAACCATATGATTATATACTTTTTACAAGAAGCTCATAAACATCATTTGAGACTCAAACAAGCACTCTCCTACTTAATCAAGTCCACATCCAATTCATTTGTACATTAGGACCTTCTTTAGTTATTCGAACACATCATTGATACAAATATATCATTAAATCTTAGGTTAACCTTATGGTTAGCTAAACACTTGTGCAACAACTTGATCATGTGATTCCAAGCTACAGGATAAATGTGAGTTTACATAGCCCATTTTTCATATTTACATATTTGGGGTGAAACATGATTTCTATTTGAAACTATTTGCAACTTATACAATTCAAACATTATGATCATGCGTGCAATTTGTGCCTTATGCTTGAACACTATTAGTGTAAACAACATTTACATACGTTTGTGCCTAGTGCAAGTGCAATCATTAACTCAGTACAAGCCGACGGTATACAATGATAGATCTATTGAGTCTGACCAACCCACCCGGTTAGGGTGATTGTTGTCGAAAACACGTAAGGATAACTGTTGTGTTATGCCTAACATTTAAGGATAACTGTTGTGTTATGCCTAACATTTAAGGATAATTGTTGTGTTATGCCTATCAGTCACAAGGTTTGATTGTACGCTCCAGTTTAAACTATAGTGATTCTCCATAATTGCCTTATTAAACCACGCATCATATGAATTGTACACAAACTCTTGATATTACTTATAGTGTCAAAACCTATGTATGCTCACCAACTATTTTTAGTTGACCCTGTTTTCATCATGTTTCAGGTACTAGTGTTTGAGATCATATGCAAGATACTACATCTAGGGTTTGGACTTAGTGAACAAAGAATTTGAACATGTTGATGTATTGGATTTTTGGTTGTTGATTGAACTTATGTAACGAAATCCTGATTTAATGAACATATGAAATTATAGTTGATCATGTGCTTATGAACAGTCTCCATGTCCCGCCCCGACGTATTCCGCTGTCGGTTGGGGTGTGACAGACCGTTACCCAGACGATAGCGGTCCGCTATCCGACCCTTTACTCATAGCAGACCGTTAGGGAATATGATAGTAGTCCGCTATCTATCCAGAAATTAAAATTTTCATTTTTAACCCTCGACTTTGGTACTTTAGATACACAAGCCCTTTTAGGTTCTAACATTAACATTTCTTGGACATTTTTGTGACAGGTGATACAGAAATGCATGGTTAAAGCTTTTAACCATAATTTTGCAAATGAAATGAAATGTCAGCGATAAAGTTGGTGAATACATTTAACTGACACAAAAATATTTTTGGCTTGAACAATATTAAAGCTTTTAACTATAATTTTATGGTCAGTCTACACATTCAATAGACTATTTCGTCCGAGTGTAAAATCCACTGTATACACCGGTATCACTGCTCTATAAGTCGACTACTAGGACCCATGTTCCTAGTTTTACGTCTGTTGCGGGTTTTACCATCGTCTTACGCCTTTCTTACGGAGTCAGAACCAGCCCCATTATGGGAATTTCACCCATAACATGTTCATCATTTGATCAAACAATACGTATATACCTATTTTGATAAAGACCGATTCGAGATGGTCAATCTTTCAAATGATTGCACCCTTTGAGCGGGTTAGACTCCTAATAAATAAACAAGAAAAACAAACATTTTGAACCAATTTTCTTCTTACTTTCGTTAAACTCAGAATGGTGCTTAAATACAAAATGCAATGAAAAATACTACTGCAATGATTGAAACATGGAATTGACAAAGTGCATGGAAACGTTCAGAACATGGCAACGTGATGATTGAAATGCATGCTAACTGATTAACTACTGCAAACGTGAGTAACGGAATTGGGTTTAGTGTCGGTGACACACATCATATTGTCTGAATGCTCATCTATAGAAAGTTTTTATGTATTAAAGTATTTAATACATTCCATTTTCGCAAACAAAATCATTTGTAAGTTTTGAAAGCATTAAACGTATTCACCTTTTGAGAGTTTTAACAAAGACTCGGAAGAGTAGCTTCTAAGCGGGCAACACTATAGCTCTAGCTCTTAAACTTGACTCCTCAAAATCTTAGTGTATCCTTAAGCGAAAAAACGTCGGTTAAGCAAGAGTACGTCGTTTGAGCGAAAGTCAGATATTTCGAGAGTGCGATACGTTAAAAAGATTATGGGTTCATTCTCCAGGAAATATGGAATGTGAAATGGGTTTTTGGATGAATGAATTTGACTGAGATCGAATTCCAATTATAGGCCTCATCTAGCTTCGTGAAAGACCGTTATGAGGGGTGACGGTCTGTCACCGCCATGTCGTAACAAACTATTATGGTTTAGTGACAGTCTGTCACCGAACTAGGGTTGCGAGTCAGCGTGCCACGTGTTGGCTCCTGGTTGCGTCTGGCCAAATTGCGATGTGACGGTTACACATCCTTTGACGGTCCGTCATGGTCGTGACGGACCGCTATAAAACGATGATTCGTTATAGGGTTACACGTGTCAAATCCTTCCGGTGAGTCACAGGGACACGTGTCAGCACCCGGGTAATTCTTTTCTGGGTCCGTAACTGGTCGTTACACCTGGTGACGGTACGATACCGCCTATTTTTTTCCAAAATTTAAATTTTTGTCCTCGAAGTTTGATCTATTTACATTTTTGTCCTCGATGCAACTTCTAGTGTATGACTTCCAGCTCGACCCACACCAGTGGTGTTGCTCTTTGGACCCCACCAGAGGCGGTGTCTCCAAACCCTGTCAAGGGGGCGGTCATTCCGGTCACTAAGGGGCTTCGCCCCCTTAAACTATCGGGTTCAAGGTAATTGAAATGAGTATAGTTTTGTACAAAATGTGTACTCCACACCTCCTAACTTGCAACAATGTTTATACTCATTTATCTTTGATCCTAAGTTAATCCAATTACACCAAAACGGTCATAATACACTAAAATCACTAACGGGTTGGTTATGTAAAAACTGCGAATTATTTGAAAGAGACATACAGAACTCGATTGTTCGAAAGGAACTCGGTTCTATTAGTTATAAAAAGCTATTTTCACGGAGCAAATAAATGTTGGTTGTTTAGCAAGAAACCATGTTCTACTTAGTTGCAAGACATCCAATTTAACATTATGATATGTTTTCTTATAAAACCGTGTTATATTTAAACGATGATCAAGTGGAATAACTTCTAGACATGTTTTGGTAAACGATGATCCAAATCTTCTGTCCACTTAAGCTCTTAATATTTCCTTATTTGATTTCTCTTTGTCATGTTATATCTATATTTGATAAAATACCAAAGACTGCCAACATCCCAATTAATAAATTAAAAATATGACCACAATAAATTAATTTATTAAATCGGTTGGTCGCGATCAATACTAGAGTTATCTCACTTGTGTGAAGGATCGTGGGACTTTGATTGGCACCTTTAGCGACCGCGGCTAGATCCCCGCCAACTATTAACGTCTAAAATATCGTTTTCAATCATAAATCATACTTTTCATCTTTCCCTTTCACTTTTTAATTTATATTATATAATAAATAAATGTTTTTTAATAGCACGTGTTGTCTCCATATTCATTCTCATCATTTTTTTCTCGTCTCTCTATCTTATTAAATACACTTATATCTTTTAATAATAATATATTTTAAAAGAAACGTTAATTATACTAATAAAACACATTTATTTTAAATTATCATTTATTATAAAAACTTTGAAATCTAATTATGTAATTTTTATTTTTAATCAAATAGTAAATGAAAGTCAAATTACATTAAATAGTAATTAACGTATTTTCGAAACTCAATTATATATGAACTTTTACATATTTTAAATTTTGTTTTCTATCTTTAATATATGTAATACATTTTCACACCTTTAAAATACATACATAAAAATTTAAGAACTTTATATATTAATATTTTTCAACCCGTGTGTTGTACACGGGTTCTAAACTAGTTATATAATAAAAATATCTTAAATATGACAAACTTATAGAACAATAACAACATGTTATAAATACGCGTACGGAAAGTTATCATTATTATCACTCTTTACTCCATAAATTTATATTTATTAATAATATATAGAGAGTGTATAGGTTGTAAACTAAAAAACCAATAAACTAAATTCTGATAATATATTTATTTTTATCTTATTTTAATTACTTTTTCAAAAGTCAACATACCATTAAATTATAATAAATATGTGACCAAAATTTGGTTTATTGGTTTACACTTTAAAAAATGGACTATAAAAGATACAAATCATATATATATATATAGGGAAAAAATTATAAGAAAAACTCATTATTCATGAGAAAATCGAAAAATTATTTATTAAAGGTAAAAAAAAAAAATTATAACTCAAAATATAAATCAAAAACTAAAAAACCGCTTCAGAGACCTTGTTCCCCACGTCGTCCTCTTTCAAAAAAAAAAGTTCTGCGTTTTGCTACATATGTGTGGCATAGTTAGCTTTTGAGTGTAGTTTTTTGGGTTTAGTTTAGCTTTTAAGTTAGGTTTTTTTTTAGGGGTGGGTTTAGGTTTTTGGGTGGGAGTGGGGGTGGGGTGGGGGGTTTAGGTTTTTGGGTGGGGGTGGGGGGTGTGGTGGGGGGTGGGGTGAGGGGTTTAGGTTTTTGGGTGAGGGTTAATTTTTCATGAGAAAATCAAAAAACTATTTATTAAAAATAAAAAAATAAATAAAAAAATCATAAATCAAAAACTAAAAAACTGTTTCAGAGACTTTGTTCCCCACGTCGTCCTCTTTCCAAAAAAAAAATCAGCGCCCTACTACATATGTGTAGTAGGGTTAGCTTTTAGGTTAGTTTTTTTTGTGGGGGTGGGTTTAGGTTTTTGGGTAGGGGTGGGGTGAGGGGTTTAGGTTTACACATATGCAGCAACTTTAATGAAAAGTTTTTTGGTTTTCTCATGAAAATGTGTTTTCTAGTGAACTCACCCCTATATATATTTATATATATTGTATAGGGACTCGCTACAAAGTGTAAAAGTCTTTTAAAACGCTCATAACCGGCTCATACGAACTCCGATCTTACTTATTTCGGTCGGCCTTGGAACCGTGTCGTCGAACTCTGCGATCTTAGCGTGTATGTTTTAGCTTTTAGGGTTTAGTTTTTTCCTTAGGATTTAGGCTTTTGGAGGGTGGGTGGAGGTTTTAGGTTTTTGGGTGTGGGGTGGGGGTTAGGTTTTTGGGGTGGGGTGAGGGTTAGGTTTTTTTTTTTTTTGTGGGGGGGGGGGGGAGGGGTTGGATTGGGGGTTTAGGCTTTTGGGGGGGAGGGGTTGGGTTGAGGGTTTAGGCTTTTGGGGGGGGGGGAGGGGTTGGGTTGGGGGTTTAGGCTTTTTTTTTTAGGGGGGTGTTTTTAGACGACTTTTTCGGCTTTTTAGTGTTTTTTTGTCAGGATTTAGGTTTTTAGGGGTGGGGGTTAGGTTTTCTTTTTTTTTTGTGAGGGGGGGGGGGGGTGTTAGGCTTTTGGGGGGGTGGTGGTGGGGTTTTAAAAATTTTTTTACACTTTTTATAGTTTTTAAACTTTGTAGAATAACCCTCCCCTATATATATATATATATATATATATGGGACGGTTCCACTAAGAAGTAATTTTTCGATAAGAAATACTAAGAAGTGGGTCAAACGAACTCCGATTGAGCTCATTCCAGCGGCGTTGGAACCGTCTCATCGAACCCTAACCCGGACTCAAAAACCTAAACCCCCCTCAAACCCTACCTCGAAAAGCCTAAAACCACCACCCCCACCTCCCAAAAACCTAAACCCCCTAACCCACCCACCCCCAAAAACCTAAAACCCCCAACGCCGCTGAAATTATCTAAGATGGTAGAGTTCGACGAGACGGTTCCAACGCCGTTGAAATTAGCTCAATCGGAGTTCGTTTGATATCGTTTATTAAAGTTTTTGTCATTTATTAGATTTTTTAGCAAAAAACTAATTTTTATTTGATTTCCCCCATATATATATTATACGTTTGGAAACAGGTTCAGGCTCAGTAGCATTAGGATCATGAAATTCAAAATTAAGCTACATTAACAAATGACATTATTATTAGTAAATATATATTATATATATATAGGGTTGAGTTATAGTAAAAAGGGTATTTAATTTAAAAGGGGTAAGAAGATTTCTAAACTTGACATGTGTATTTTAATTGTTTTTTAAATGAGGGCATATTGGTCATTATTTCAAATACGTCAGGTTATTGTCAAGCTCGGGACCGACCCTGGGTGTATTTGCATCATTTATGCGCGTAGAAAACAAACCGGTTATATGACCATAAACTGTGTTAGTTTAACATTTACAACTATGCTGTTTATATCATATAACTGTACTAGTTAATAACCAACACATTTTTCGAGTAGTGGATTACGTTTTTTTTAATATAACAATACTATACTCAAATTAAAGATAAAAAATATTTGATTTAATGGTGTAATTTCTTTTTTAAATAATGTTGTATAAAAAAGTTATTCGAGTTAAAAAAAATGGTAGAACTAATATTTCAAGGCAAAGAGTATTTATGTATGTAACGTTATATGATAGCGTGAGAAGCAATCACATTTTGCTTTTATATATATTGTTTTATAACTATATAATAAAAGTTGGATACATGATTGAAAGCATATAGACCAGTTCGAGTATCCCATTACACTAATACAATTAATCTATGACATTGTTACAGAGTTATAGTACAACTAAAAAATAACTAGTTTCGTTGATTCATACCTAAATACCATAAATGGCTACTTTTAATTTCAAAAATAAAAAAATTTAACCTAATCCTCCTAGTTAAACACTACCACAAACCGTCATTGAGGTGGTGGTCTAATGATAGAGGCAAAATCTTTTAAACATTTAAAAAAACCTTAAGATCATTAGTTCAAGTCTCACTAAATAAAGAAATTTACCGTTAAAAGAAAAAAGCTACCACAAAACAAAAATACTTTAAACATATTGGCCCCATAAATAGAAGAGTCAAAGGTTGCCGCAAGTGGAAGACAACAACTAAAGTTTGACAAATCAAACAAACCACTCATTTTTGGTCTGTTTAGATTTGAACGTGTATATTGAGTAAGCATAGCATGACTAATCAACATCACAATCAAATATCTGTTTTTTTCCATTCACATCATTACATGGTTTAACTATATGGATTATGTCCAAAATATCTCTTTGTATTATATTTTAAAAATCCACATTGGATCAAAATCACAATATGACCATACCACATGATACATGTGTGTAGTTAATTTTTTTTTTTATGAATATTATATTCATGGGTGTCAATTCCTGACACAATTCAAAACACGACACGAAAATAATCAGGTTTTGGGTGGGCCATTTCGATCCGTTTTAAAAAAACGAATCGGGTTCGGGTTGACCCGTTAACCCGTTTAGGTTACAAATTTTTTTTTTTTTTTTTCACATTAAAGAACCGACTATTCATTTGCTTTTGTATTTACTGTTTACCATAAATGAACTGAATTATACCAAAACTTTTCTTTTTTTCCTTTCTAGAGATAATTAATCAATTAATTTTTGGTTTACCTTAATAAATTAGATTTTGGATTTAGTACTTTATGATTTTTATTTAGATATATGGGTTAAACGGGTTAGATTCGGGTTGACCCGAATTTAAGTGTATTCAGGTTAGTGTTGAAATTGTTGACACGAATAAGAATATGGGTCGGGTTCGGGTTGCATAATTCAACCTGTTAACCCGCCAACCCGACACGATTGATATCATCTTTTGATGTTCAAACTTTGTTTTTTTATTTTTAACTTTTTATAACTATATGTGTCAACAAGGTATTGAATATGTATTCTCAAGAGGTTTGCTAGTGACATTATAAGGTTACACACTAAGCGATTATATATGTAAACATTAAGATGTGAGTTAAACATGATATGTATTATTATTCTGTTGTAATAAGCTGTCACAAATAGTTTCGAGACTTATTATTTAATAAAAATAATAATAAATATGTATGCAGTGGCGGACCCAGAAACTTTTTTTATGGGTATCGGAAATTTCCGGTGTTAAGATGACTATAAAAAGATATTTTCTTTGTCGGGTCCGGTCATTAAGACTTTTTAGCCAAAAATCGGGTCATCGAACTTTTTTTTGGTGTTTGGACGTCAATAATCTAATATTTTAATAAATAATATAGCCAATAATCAAATAATAAAGTAAAATTTAGAGTAAAAGTTCAAAAAAGTGCTTAATTTATTAGACAAAAAGTTCAACAAATACCTAAATTGGGGTTGTTTGGTCTTTTGGTTCAAGTTTCGGGAGAGTGGAAGGGCAACACTCTGACACACAACCTGACTCTTGCAGACGGTAGTGACAGGTGATTTTCGATTAGGTTGGGGGCGACACTTCTTAGTCGACAGTCGTTTGTTTCTGTTTCACTAAATCATGTTCGATGAAGAGGGAGAGGATTTGATAAGACTGGTTAATTGTTTAGAATGGATTAGGATAAAATGTTATTTGGTTAAATGGTTAGTGGTCTAGTAAGCTTAATTGTTTATAAAGCTTATTAATGGCCATGCCCAATTAACTAATTAATTTATAATAGGTTTATATTTGCTAATTAGTTTATAATAACTAATACGTTTATATTTGTAAAATTTTAAAATAATTTTGAGTGTCGTTTTGGTCAAAAAATTTCACGGGGGTCGGCGCCAAAATTTCATAAGGGTCGCTCGGGATTAGATCGCACGTATAACAAACAATTTTTTTTTCATGGGTTCGGGCGACAACAGTCCCAACAATGTGGGTACGCCAGTGTATGTATCTATTATCAAATAAATCTTCTATAGATACACATAGTATTTATATAAAAGATATTTTGCAAGGATCATTATTCATATCACTATCCTTAATTTATTTTAATACTAGGTTAAAAAACATGTAATGTATGGGTTGAATAAATATAATTTGTTATAAAAACAACTTTTATGAAGATTTGTATGTTAGATGTTATCAGTTATCGGTAAAATAAGAAATAATGGAGATTTAAAAATAATAAATAATGAAGATTTAAGAATTATAAATTACATTTTAAAATAAGATATAATTGAAATTTTCTTATAATTTAGTAATTTTTAATAAAATATTAGAATAAATTTTAGATATTTAATTATTTAACATCATCATTATTTAATAGAAGAGAGAGTCGGAAAATAAAAATCTAGATTTTAGTAAAAGCTTACATATACCAAGTATAGTTTTACATTTATTATAATATAGGTTAGAAACTCGGTATATTACACATTGTGAATAAATGCAGTATTATATATATTTAGTAATAAAATTTACATATTACATATTTATGACATATTACATAGTTTTTTAATACAAATTTTAGAAACTTTATATAGTTATTTTTTAAAAATATTTTATAAAAAGAATGAAAGAAATGTTCAAATTACAAAAATGTTTTATGAACAAACCTATTTTTTAAATAAAAAACGTTTTATAAAAATAATTATAGAAGTCATTATTATTTAATAGGAGAGAGAGATGTGGAACAAAAATTATAAAAAAGTTTAAAGAAATTTGTATAATTAATAGGAGAGAGAGACGGAAAAAAAATGTTGAGGACGAACATGGAAATGACAAGCGTCCAATAAAACATTTATTTATTATATAGTATAGATTTATTATTTTTAGAGTAAACTGTCATTTTCGTCCCTATGGTTTGGTCAAAATTGCTGCTTTCATCCAATAGTTTGTTTTGTCGCATCTGGGTCCTTGTGGTTTTAAAATTTTGTCATTTTCATCTAGTCAGTTAACACCATCTATTTTTCTCAGTTAAATGAGGGGTATTTAGTCCTTTTACATTTTTGTTTTATTCCTTCATTTTTTTACTCTCATTTAATCATCCCCAATTTAACCTCTCATTTAATCATCCCCATTCTAGCCTTCTTTCTCTTTTCCAGACCAAGTTTTCGGCGACAACACTAGGTTTTCAGTGACACTTTTTTTTGTATGTTTTAGACAAGTTTTAACATTCATATGATTATAAATACTAGCAGTGATGATCTAGGGTTCATAAATCATAATAAAACAATATACCTCTTGATCGCGGAGGTGATAACGAGAAGAAAAGACAAAGTGACAGTATACCTCTTGATCGCGGAGGTGATTACGAGAAGAAAAGGCAAATTGGGGATGATTAAGTGAGAGTAAAAAATGAAGAAATAAAACAAATATGTAAAAGGACTAAAATACCCAACATTTAACTGAGAAAAATTGATGGTGTTAACTGGCTGGATGAAAGTGACAAGATTTTAAAACCACGATTACCCAGATGCAAGAAAACAAATAATTGGATGAAAGTGACAATTTTGACCAAACCATTGGGACAAAAATAGCAGTTTACTCTAAAACAAAAATGTAAAAGGACTAAAATACCTCTCATTTAACTGAGAAAAATGGATGGTGTTAACTGACCGGATGAAAATGGCAAGATTTTAAAACTACGAGGACCCAGATGCGAGAAAACAAACTATTGGATGAAAGCGACAATTTTGATCAAACCATAGGAACGAAAATTACAGTCTACTCTTCTTTTTAACACTTGATTTATTTTAATCTTCAGTGTGAACTTCCACACTTAATTTACTTCTCATACCTTTCATTCCTCTTATTTTCACAACAAAAAATTTCATCTCTTGTTCCCAGTTAATTCTTATACCAACTTGTATTGTATATAAAACATATAAATATATATATATATATTTATATATATTAATGGGAGAGTTATAGTAAAAAAAGACTTTTTTCCTAAGAAACTTAAAAAGGAGATTTTAGACATGGTGTTCTTTCATTTTAGGTATAGTGTTTTTGTTTTATTTATGTGAACATATTTAAAAGTTGAAGAACACCATGTCTAAAATTTAAAACACCATGTACTTTTTAGGCTTCTTAAGAAAAAAAATCATTTTTAATATAACTCAACTCTATATATATATAATATAGAGATAAGTTAAAATACAAAGGCCTTTTTATGTGCAAACGTACGAACGAACCCCAGTGCACCGCGTGTTCATTTTTGTCCTTTATAGGAATGCTATTTTTGTCATTTTACCATATGTGATAATGTGCAACAATTTACGGATTGCGTTAATGATATTGTTAGAAGCGTACGAAATTTTGTTATTAATAAAAACGTAAAGTGATATATGTATTGTTTAGATGATGAAACCAAACCCTAACAAAATTGTGTGTTATCAGTTTTTGGATTACATTGCGATTCATCATAGTTTTTATTTTTATTTTTGATATATGTGTTTCTCGAATATCTAAAAAATGATGGACGATGTAGAAGTTATGTTATTATTCACATTATAATTCGATATGTGTTTGATGTTTCATATTATGTTTTATCGTTTATTTAGTTTTATACAACTGATATGGTTTTATCATCATTGTTAGCTAGCGTGATTAGCATGATATAGCGTCATTTTGTACACAGTACTGTCTTAAGTTTCAGATTCAAACATTTTTAGTTGGGTTATTATTATACCATGCAAACATGTATGTGAAAGTTACAAAAGTGTATTTATCATTACTTGCGTAAGTAGTAAAACATGACTTGATTTTTTATCATAACGTACGTAAGTAGTAATGCATCACTTGCGTTTTGATAATCACTTGCGCATTTAATATTACATTACTTGCGTAATTTAACATCACATCACTTGTGTTTTTATCATCACTTGCGTATTTAATATTACATTACTTGTGTAATTTGCATTATATGTGTCATTAACATTGAGTAATTATTTAACGTAGATATCATACCAGAAGATATTATTGTTGGTATTCAACGTCTATCTCCAACATCAGTGGAAAAATATTATTTGTCGGATGTATCTAGTTCATGTAAAACCCATTCAAGGCATGATTTTCCTAAGTCTAGATCATTCATTCGAGTTCTACCAGTCTTATGGTAAGAGTGGAGGTTTTTGTGTTCGTTAAGGTTCCCAATATGTTCATGATGGAGTTGTAAGGCTCAAGTATTTTACATGTTCTAAAGATGGTATTAAGCCACATAAAAGATATGATTCCCTTGACGACATTGAGCATGTTAAAAAAATCAACAAATGGTAGGAAAAAACCTTCTATTTGCTGTGGTTGCTCGCCTTTAGTTGCATTGTCTTTGGCGGATGGTACTGCAACATATAAGGTTTACATGTTTGTTGAATAGCATACTCATGATTTGGTTTCAACAGATAATATTCATTTGATTCGCTCAAGTCAAAAGTTGTCATATATGCAACAACAGATGTTATGTGAGTTGACCAATTTAAATACAGGTCTTGTTAAGTCATTTCATGTTATGAGGACCAAGTATGGTGGATTTGAACATGTTGGTGCAATTGTTTCTGATTGTAAGAATTTTAAAAGGGATTTAAATTGTTTTATTGGGGATAATGATGCTGATATGATTGTTAGAAGATTACTCAATAAGAAAGAGTATTTAACTGATTATTCGTTTAAGTATAGTGCTGACCAACGTGAGGTTTTAACGGGTGTTTTGGGCTAATGAAGCATGTAAGCGTAATTACATGACATTTGGAGATGTCATATCTTTTGATACCACATTCAACACCAACAAATATAGCCATTTGTATTATATTATAATGTTTTATACAATGAATTGTTTGTTATTTATAATTTTTGTATTTTTTTGTATATATACAAGATGGTTTTTGTCCCATTCACCGATATTGATAATCACTTTCGGAATATTACTGTTGGCAACGGGTTGTTATCATCCGAGACGATTGAATCTTACAAGTGGTTATTAACTTCTTTTTTGAAATCATTTGGCCATCATCCAAAAGTTGTTGTTACTGATCAAGACCCTGCTATGAAGCAAGCCACTGAACAAGTTTTTACAGAGATCAAGCATAGATTATGCATGTTGCATATTATGAAAAAGGTTGCTATTAAGGTTAGTAAACGGAACATGCGTGATTAGTATACAGAACATGCGTGATTAGTATTTCAGTACATGCATGATTAGTATTAGTATTCAAAACTTGTTTTATAAATTTTTGCATACATATTACATGAATTATTAACTTTTTTTGTACGTTAGTAGTGCACTTTGCAACAATGAAGATTTTAAAAGGCGTTTACGTAATATAGTGTGGACATATTCAATCACCCCCGATGTTTTTGAAAAGGAATGGGTGGCTGTAATGGAAAAGTTTAATCTAACAGAGAACAAATGGATCAAGGATATGTTTGAAATGAGATCTTATCGAGAATGACACATGTCTGGACTTATGCGAACAACATCAAGGTCTGAGAGTGAGAACCATTTTTCACTCAAGTTACTCACTCACAACTGACACTTGTTGAGTTTTTTTTAACCATTTAGAAACTTCAATGGAAGCCCAAAGGTTTAACCATCGGAATAACGATCATGTATCCATATACACTTATCCTGGCTTATGGTCTGAGTGTCCACTTGAAGCACAAGCATCTAAAATTTATACAAGGTTTATTTTAATGATGTTCTGAATCACATGAAATTTATATAGCATTTAATACAATAAAAGTTGGAGAGTATGCACAGATCATTATCAAAGATAAAACAACTTTTGGACAAGGATTTTTAGAGGTACGTGCGTGATTAAGATACAACATGTGTTATTAATATTACTAAACATGCGTGATTTGATTATCTTCCTATGTAATTTTTGTTTTTTTAATCTATTTTGTAGGTTTTATTTAAAAACGATGACGAAACAGCAACATGCACTTGCAGAAGATTGGAGCAACATGGGTTGTTATGTCGTCACATTTTTTATGTTTTCAGGATGTTTGAAGTTGAGTTTCCCCATAAGTATATTACGAGGCATTGGAGAAAGGAAGTTGTTCCAATTAAAACCCATTGTTCACTTGTTGCTAAAGATTCTGCTAATGAAAATAGTGAAAAGGCGAAGGATATTGTGCGTGAGACAGTGTTTTCTAGCGAATACACTATTGATCATTTAATCATATATGTGGATCAATTAAGAATTGTACGTGATAAAATGAATGTAATGATGGAAAAGGCTGATGAGGGTCATCACATCAAACCAATTCAAAAGAAAGATAGATTGGTTTATCTTCTTGGACATGATCAACCTTCTGATGCTACTGTCCGAGCTCCGACTGGTATAATAAACAAGGGACGCGGTTCACATAAAATAATCAAATCAAAGAAAGAATAAGCAACCAGTCGCGCATGGAAGAGATATAGAGAGTGTCAAATTTGTCACAAAACTGGTCGTGACAAGCGTACTTGCATAGGGAATGATGCAGAAGGAACACAAGAAGCAGAAGTAAGTCAAGACATACAAGTACAGTAATATTATTGAATTTATATTTTATCTTGAACATTTGTAATAACTATTTTTAGATTTAACATGTTTGATTATGCACAAAACATGTGTGATAACATTCTTTACTTTGCATGAAAACATTCTTTACTTGAGTGTGTATTGTAAATGTTCTTTCAGAGTTAAACGTGCGTAACAACATACTATACATGCATTATTTTAAAGTTATTATTATTAAACATACCATTCAAGTCACAGTTGATGAGATTTTTTTTACCTTGTTCAAGTCCATGTCTTTGGATTGTCATCACACATGTTGATGAGTTTATGCCATTGCTCAACTCTTGCAACGACCCCATTGTTAGCATTTGTTTGATTGCCTCATTTGCTGCTCTAGATGAAATTTAATTCTTTTTACTTGCATGTATATTGCATTAAAGTGGTATACTTATAGCCGATTTTTTTAATATTTTTTGTTGGTAGCTGATTAATTTAAAAGTGGTCATTTATTATATTTTTGCATCATTATAGTGAATTAGATCATATTAAATATATATGTTTCATAGATCTTTGGCAAATCTTTATAGGAATAATAGATAATAATATGAATAACATGCGTGAAAAAAATAAACATGTGTGCAAAAAACACAACATGCGTTATTAGAATAAAGAGTAACTTACGTATTTTTATGATTATTTTTTAATATTTTTTACGTGGTGATCGATTTTTTGTAACACTCTTAATTTATTACATATTTCATCATTATAGTGAATGAAATTTGAATCACATCACATTTAATATATTTAGTACAAGATCTTTTCAAGAATCCACATGTCTCCTTTTTATATTTTCGATGCAAGCGTTATTACGAAATAGCTTAAGTACTATTTTAGTTTTTATTTTATGGTTTTAAAATTAGAAACATGCATTTTAATAAAACAACATTCGTTATTAATATATTTTTATTTCATATATTGTTGAAAAATAACATGTGTTTTCTTGACGACATGCGTCTAAAAAAATTAGATGCGTTATTAACATGTTTTATACTATCAATATTTTACTTGTGTCATATTGTATATTGAAATATAATTTTTTTGTTAGATGGTTAGAGACACTTGTTGAAATTTGGATTCTTTATGGTATCAGCGTGATTACAGGTATAGTTTGAGCGCGCTTGTTATTACAAAATGACTAGATTACCCTTTTTTTTACTTGAGCGCCCTTACATTTTTTCACGATGTTTACAATTATGTCACCGTGTTCTTTTGAGCTTTAGATCTGATCTAATCTACGGCTGTGAGGTACATGTAGACATAGGCATATTGTTATTAGTATGTTTTAGAGTTTTTACGTACCTACACATATATATGCCTTCTGTTTAATGGTGTGTTCGAGTTTACTTACCTACACATGTGTAGGGGTGTAAACAAGTCAAGTTGGCTCGCGAGCTACTCGAGATTAGCTCGCTAAAAGCTCGAATCTAGCCGAGCTTAAACGAGCTCGAGCCTAATTATAAACTTGTTTAATAAACGAGCCCTAGCTTCACTTATCGAGCTCGAGCCGGCTCGCGAGATTAAACGAGCCGATTATTTATATAATTTTTAAATCAATATATTAAATATATATTATAAAATAATAATTAGCATATATAAAATTATAATAAAAATAACTAAATAATATATATATATTATATGTTATATATAAAACTTATAATAAAATATATATAAAAATCTATAAATATATGTATAAATTAATTAATAAATCATAAACGAGCCGAACCTGGGCTTTAGAAATAGAGTTCGAATCAAGCTCTTGGTAAGTTAAACAAGCCGAGCTCGAGGTCGGGCTCGGCTCGTTTACACCCCTAACATGTGCATAATCATTTACATCAATACTTTTTGTTATTTTTTTAGCTACACATAGAGGTGCACAAACCGGTTTTTTTTCGGAACCGGATCCGGTTCGGATCGGTTCCGTCAACGTTGGTCAAGAACCGGATCCATTAGAACCGGTTCCGGATCGGATCCGGTTCCGGGTGTGGAGAATTGGAACCTATTGGGACTGGATCGGATATTTAGAACCGGACCGGATAAAAAAAACCGGTTCCACCGGTTCCGGAAAAAAAAATTTAAAAAATTAACAAAGATACACTATAAAATACATGTTTTATTTATTTTGTAGATTTTTTTAAGTTATTTAACAATAGTTCGTACAAAAAAAATACAAAAAACATAATTGAATCACAAAGCATTAATGATTTATTATGTTTTCAATATTCTTCGTCGTAATCTTTGTAACATCGGTTTTCATTCTTCTTCGCTTGAGATACGTTGGGCTTCATCGTAAGCTTGTTCTTCGTTCGAAAGTGGAGTCGCCGCCCCATGTTCTACTTCGAATTCATGTATTTCTTGTTCAACGTCAAGCTCGCCTTCTAGTTTTGCAACATGTTGTACACGTTCGGCGGCACCCAAAAGTCTACCACAACGTTTGCAACGAGCCTTTTGCGAACCGTTCGACATTTCGCATAAATCAAAATAAGCCCATATTTCTTGGTTTCGGGAGCAAGGAAGTATTGACACAACCGTAACATCGCTAGTAGAACCACCAACCGAATTTTGAGTGCTTGCGGAAGCCATGAGAGCGTTTTTTTTTTTTTGCTTAAAGTGAGCGTTTTTTTGCGTTTTGAGAGCGTTTTTGAGTTTTGAGAGCTAGAATGTTGTTGTGAACTAACCCATACACCCAATACCTATTTATACTAAATTTCAATCCTTAAAAACAAAAAAAAAACAAAAATAACGGGCATAAAACGGCTATATAGCCGTTTTTTTTTAACCCCAACGGCTAGAACCGGTTCCAAAATGTCCGAAAAAAACCGGTTCCAAAATATCCGATTTTTATCCGGTCCGTCAAAAAACCCAGAACCGGTCCCGGAACCGGCGGTTCTCAAAATATCCGGACCGGTTCTAGCCGGATCCGGTTTCGGATAATCTATCGGATCGGTTCCGGTTCTTTTGTGCACCTCTAGCTACACATATGTAGGTATGTTGTTAGTGGTGTGTTTTAGAGCTTTGGATAGCTACGCTATATGTAGGTATACTGATTCAGAAAATAAACAAGTTATTTGCATATATATGCATTGTATAAAAAATTAGGGTGTACACATCTGTATGTAAAAACTAAAAAGTCTTAAAACAAACAATTTATTATTAATCCCTACATATGCCATATGTGTAAGGATAGAACCTCTGAAAATCCTGATTATAAACAAATCAAATCAAACACAGTTTTCAGATCAATGATAAAGTTGTGAGAAATTTTGAGATCAATTTATTAGTATCCCTTGCATATATGTAGGTTAGAAACCCATATATGTGTAGGATGAAATGATGAATCCTCAAAATCCAAGTTTAAACAAATCAAGTCAAATACAATTTTGAGATTAATGGATAAAGTTGTGTGAAATTTAGACTCTTTAAGACATTTAATCAAACACCCAGAGTGCTAACTTTTTAAGTTAAATTTCACACAAAATTAAAAAAAGAAGTTGATTGATATGAAGAAAAACAGCCAACTAACACAATTCAACATCAAAACTCATTAAGCTAGTAAAAATTTAAACCAACTTATTAGCACCTAATCAAGAGAAGATATATAAGCCATTAACATAATATAGAGAAGCATTTACAAAATTCTCATTTCACATAAAATCTAGATTTAGGGCTTCTAATTGTAAGAACTCCACCCCCAACATTAAAACACATCACCCCTCCCTTACGCTGTGTGTAATGGTTTCACTAAAAGGTGAAAAAACGCCCCGCCACGTCAGTAGAAGGGCAATCACGCCCCAAATCACTAGAGTGTGTAATGGTTTCACTATCCACATATATGTACACACATATACATACACACACACATGCCCCTAACGCCCGTGAAATACCCTTTTATAAAAGTGATCACAAATTTAAAAAATAACACATCCACCTTCCCTCCAGGTTCTTACAAAGGTAAAAGTCAATCATATATTATCAAATTTTTAATATTTTTTTAATATTAAGCGACGTGTATGAATCTTACGCGTTTACCTCGAGCTTCAGGTTTCCAGGCCCTACACACCTGAAGCGACAAGCGCCTTTTAGAACCAATGTAACACCCGATCATGAAATACTGCAAGTAAAATACCAAACGCCATAACTTAGGAAAAGAAGTTTAATAACAAAACGCAAACAACTAAGCAATTATAATAACATCGTTCAAGAATCTGTAAAATGTTAAAAACCAAGCTCATAAGCCATTGAAATCAAGAATTCTCCAGATGGACATTCATATAATAACTAATTCGGTTCACAACTCATAACTGTACAATTATATAAAATAATATTGGAAAGCAATTGAACTTTAATATGCAGATAATATCAGAATAAATCCTGAATGTGAGTCAAATATACAAGTCAAAGGTAATGAAATTATGTTTAGTACATATAGATTGAAGATGAAAAAAGAACAACATCTATTCTAACACCTGCATGTTAAGTTTTTAATAGTTACTGGGTTTGACTTGTATGATCAACTATGGATAATATGCTCACATAGACAAAGGCAACAGCAACCTTCTATCTTTTTTCCTAGCAACTGTCTGCCTAGAAATCCTCAACCGTACAGGAACTAAAATACCGAGGCTAATTATAGCAAACGAAAGCCAGAAATGTCGGAAGTAGAGGGTCATATATGACAATGTTACAAGCACGATGAACAGTGTGGCCCACAAGATTGCCACAGCGACATCTACCCTGCATTGTTCAATCAAGTTGTGATCAAGACTAGTTTTAGTCTGGACATCAATTAAAATGAACAAGATGAAAATTTTATAAACGGTGGACGAGGGAAAAGTGAAAAAAAAAATTAGAAAATAAAAAAAACGGTTGAGGAAATGTTAATCTATCAGCCCAGCTAAAAGATTAAACCAGGTCATTTAATCAACCTTGGAAGGCAACTTAAGAACTAAATAGTAACATGTAATCAACAAAACCAAAATTGATTGCAAGAAAGTACCAACTGGTTTTTTGACCTATATTTTCTAACTATTTGCCATTTTCTATCATGTTGGTGTCGAGACGGCTATCATGTCCGACTTGTAGAAACTCCAAAGAAATGGCATAAACAGCTCTTGTTCACTCTTCCTCTTTTCTAGGTCTGTTCATCATGTATGAACTAAAATGAACCTCATCTTGCAAATCTAAAATTATCAATGTATCAAACCAAACAAAGCTGAACAGATTCGGTCCCAAATGAACCACGTACCATATACAAACTTGGGCCCTCTAACTTTAAAAACTATAAATCTAGATTGGTGCTGTACTGCTGTTCATATTTTGGAAACTAAAGAAAGAAAAAATTATCCAGTTTGGTTTGATAAGTTTTTTAAAAGATCAAGAACCCAGAACTAAATGATTCAAATCCAATTTGGTTCGGTCCTAGACACCCAGTTCCTTTGTTTGTTCTTTTGGGTCCGGATTGATTTTTCCCAGCCTACTCTTTACACATCATCTATCACTCTGAACCCACTTTCTTCAGTTATATGCCATGGTGAATGGATTTGTCGGCTTCTTTGTATAATTGTATCATTTAAGCAACCAAAACTGAACCAATCCAGTTCTGACCCCAAATATGGTGACAAACACCACTTCGCATTTACAATGATCCAAAGCATTTTGCCTAAAACTCACCGTCATCGTCACACAGAATATTATCATCCACATACATTTGAGAATAATGTCTTAGTTTCATACTCTGTGAACATCAGAACATGTGAATCGTATGTCCTGCACTGTATCATTGATGAGTTCAAAACTGAACAAATCCCCGGCCAAAATGAATAACATATTGCTTAGAATATTTTTAACTCTCTAAGGCATTGGTGAGTAGCTTAATGGGATGTTTGGGTGCGCCTTTATAAACTGGTCATTATGATTTGAAGTCTCAACAATCATACTTGGCAAACAAATGTTTACGTCTTACGATTATGCGTTTTTGAGTATTTGGGGTCGAAATAATCAGATTTTGAGACCCAAAATTTGCAAGAAAAATGACTTCCGAGATGAATTTATTTCAAGTTGCCATAATCAATTTGAAAGCACACATTCAAACACCCCTAAAAGTTATTAGGACCTACCACCACAACCTGATGGCCAAACTGAAACATTCAATCAAGTTTTACAGTCCTGCTGAGGGTATGTGCAGATCAAATCCCCATAACCTGTCTACGCACGTCATCTGATTGACGCTGCAATACTCATACACACAAATCTACAGTGTGAGTTGCTCCACTTCTCTACAAATTGAGAACTAATATAATTTCCCCAAATCTGTAATTCTGTATCAACAGCTTTCATCAAAACCTTAACGACCCTAATTGTCCTGTTTACTTTGAAGTTCATTAAAACCACTATTTGTAAACCTAAATCCATTCAAATCTCAAAACAACAAACAATCCTAACATACATCACAAATAATTGTTCATCTTAGCGAGAAATAGAAAGTATACCAGCCGGAGATATTTGGCTTGGGAGAGAAGATAACGAGAGGAGACCACTTGTGCTGCGATCGGATCTGGCTATCTCTGAGTTGCTCGACGAGTTTTAAACGCGTTATCATAATAAAACGCTTCTGTATAAGACCGGAGATACAATTCCGTCCCCTACGTTTAAAAACCCTAAATCGAGTTTGAAACCCTACAAAGTCCAAAATAACGATTGATCTTCAAAGAATGGTTGTAAAGGATGTCCGACCTGTAAACAGAATCATGTTGATAAAACAGACACGATCGCCGGAGCGAATTGAGAGATTACAGTATTGGCCGGATTGTTTGGTCGTCGCCGGCGGCGGATAACCGAGAATATCGGAACGGACTGAAAGCTGCCTCAGTTCGATCTGCCTGTGTTGCTATTGAAATATTTAATTTTAGTGGCCAAACAAAATTTTATTTTAATAAGGGTGGAGGGGGCGCCCATGGATTGCCGCAAGGAGCCGTGCGGCTCCCACAGCAACACCGCCGCCCACTACGACGACTTGCGGCTCCCTTTCACGGCTTTCCAACGTTGGTAAACTGCTTAGTGTGGCTTCAGGGCTTGGGTGCCATCACCTTCGTGGGTTCGTGAGACTTCAAATGACGTAAAACATTTTTATTTGTGGGTGTGGGGCTTTAAGGCTTGGATGCCCCCTCCACTCTAAGAAAATTAAAACAATTTTTATTTTAATAATGAACACACATTTAAACAATTTAAAGACAAAATAGTAATTAAGAAAATAAGAGAGAACATCATATATATATATATATATATATATATATATAGGGGATGATTCCTCTAAGAAATGCAATTTGGGTAAGAAGGCTAAGAAGACTAAGAAGCAATCTCCTCATCCATTCAATTGGATGATCAATGGTATAGATTTAAGTGTAGGAAAAATAAGCGGTGGAAGGGCATTCTTGGAAAACCCACAATTGTTGACTTTTTTTAAATTCCCCCATTTTTTTTAAACGTACATAACTTTTTCATACGATCATATTTTTTTTAAAAAATTACACCATAAAATCGAGTGTTTTTTTACCTTTAATTCGAGTAATTATTGCACGAAAAACGCTCGAATTAAAAGTATAAAACGCTCGATTTTATGGTGTAATTTTTTTTTAAATAATCACGTATGAAAAAATTATGTACATTTAAAATAAGTGTGAGAATTTGAAAAAAGTTAACAATTGTGGGTTTTTCAAGAATGCCCATCCACCTCTTATTTTTCCTACACTTAAATCTCTACCCTTGATCATCCAATTGAATGGATGAGATTGTTTTTTAGGCTTCTTAGTCAAATTGTACTTCTTAGGGGAACCACACACACACACACACACACACACACATATATATATATGGGGAAGGTTCCGCTAAGAAATGAATTTATTTATATATATATATATATATATATATATAAATATTATATATACCCATCAAAACTAAAAATATCATATATATCCAATTTAAATGATTTTTTACTTTATAACCATTCTACCCTTATCCATTATACGATTTTTTTATAACATAATTTTTTAGTTTTATCCCATACATACTCAATTATATCCGAATCCGAAACCGAATACGAATTATCTGAAATTCCGAATCTGAAATATTCGAAAATGCGGATATCCAAATTTCGGATATCCGGATTTTCGGATTTGAATTCGGATAGAGATTTTTAAAATTTTCGGATAAATTTTACATTTATATTAACTTTTTAAAATTAAAAATAATTCTTTTTTAGAAAACCCTATATGGCTTTGAGCCTGAGTTAACCAGTAACCATTTACACAACACAGCCTGCCCCCTCAATCGTATCCCACAATTGAAAAAGAAACCCTACAATCGTCCATCGTAGATTCGCAGTTGCACCACCGGCCGACGACCACCACAGCTACTTCGGCCTTCCCACCAGTCGATGACCACCACACCACCACTGCTACTCCGCTTCTTCTCCACCATCAGTAAATAAGGGGCGACAGATCTGATTATGGATATCAGAATTACAAGATATGGTATGTGTTTTGTTTAAGCTGAAACTTCCGTTCTTCATGGATTTCTATTATACATGTGTTCTGTTCGATTCTAGCCTATCAGACATTTGAGACCTTATTTATCTTTTTTATTTAGTTTTAAAAGCCATGATCAAGGAAAGTTGATTCATATTTTTTTTAGATATTGCTTTTCAAGATTTATTCTTTTATGTGTGTGTATTAACATTTTTTTTATGTGGATATTGCTAATTTGGAACTTCTAACAAGAAGGCAAAATTTCGGATATCCGTTTAAATATCTGACTCCGCATCCGTAATTCCGGATATCCGAATTTCGGATTCGGATAGTGAATTCCACTATCCGAAATTTTCGGATATCCAAATTTGCGGATTTCAGACTTTGAACACCGTTTTTCTTATGCTTCTTATCTTTGAAACAAATGTTATTTCTTTTTCTCCGGAACTGTTAAAAAATATATTTATTTGGTAAGCTTTGATAAATTTGTATTTTTTTTCTTAGTTAGTAGTGATTATCAGTAAATATTTACAACTTTAATTTTAATATATATGCTAATTATAATTCTAGGAAGAATTGTAGATACTTGCTTTCTAGTGATTAAATAATTATATGAAATTTTAAAGTTTTAAAAAAATAAGAGTAAAATGGTAATTTCTTAAATATTTTTTAATAAAATAGACATATATGATATTTTTATATGTTTGTAAAGGTATATATTATATTTTTAATTTTGATTAGTTATATATGATGTTTTTCAAGTTTGTAAGGGGTATATATGAAATTGTCCCAGAAAACAAATTAAAATAATCTCAAAATATAGGTATAACATTCTTATTTCTAAATAAAAACAAAAGAGTAAACTCCGGGTTTAGTTTTTGTGGTTTGGTTCAATTCTCTATTTTAGTCCAATAGTTTAAAAATTATAATTTAAATCGAATAGTTTCACCATTTGTCTCAGTTTTAACCAATCCACTAACATCCATCCAATTATTCCGTTAAGTTAAGATGAAAAGACGAAAATACCCTTAAACTAATTATGTAACTAGTTAACATGTTTAATAGTTGAAGGATCATTTATTTAACATTTTATATACTTATTTTACTCTATATGTTATAAGAAGGATCAGCTCCACACCCCTACACCACCGCCACTGCCACCACCACGCCACCACACCCCACCACCGCCACCCCCACCGCCACAATCTTTACCACCACACCACCGCCACCATCTCCATCACCGTCCCCACTCTCTCTAACCCTAGATATACCGCCGTCATCTCCGCCTGTATGTGAACTCTCAACCCCCTCTCTCTACTCTTGCTCTAGTCTTTCTCTACTTCACTCTCTGGTTTCCGGCAACCCTCAACCGACCACTGCCGTAATTAAAACCCTCTATCTCTAACCTAACCTAAACCCTTCTTCCCCCACATGCCAATCGCCTACCACCATCACCCGGTCGTCTTCTTTTCCACCTTCCCACTCTGCAAATTGAAATCAAAGACCACCATAGTCGGTGAAGATAGATCTAGAGACAGGAGGTGAAGATCTAGTCAGATTCATTGACGGGGGTCAAAAAAGGGGATGGAGGTAGCAGCCGGATGTGGGGGTTCCGATTTCAATTTGCAGGTGAAGATCTGTTCTTCAACCCTCCTTTCACCTTCCAAACTAACTCAATCCATTGAAATCCATGATCTGAACAAGATTCAGTCTGCAAACTTATTGATCCTATTTGGACCGCAGGTACTTCCAGTATTTTAATTTTACTATTCTTTTTATTTTGCACAGATTTCTTACTTGTTAGTTTACTTTTGGTTAATTAATGGATACATTATTTATTTCAACAATAACAGAACTTGAACTTTTATTTTTACGATGATTTGGTTTTGTTAATTTAGCTCAAGATATTTTAACTCTTGTTTTTTTTTATTCGGATGTGCAGATGTCGCAAGGTAACAAAGAAATTGGATTCAAAATATGTAAAGAAATCTCAATGTTTCTGATCGGAGTTGGAGACCGAAGTTGCAGGACTCATCGTAGCAGATGAAGCACATCAGTGGGGACGATGGTGCTAGGTTTTTTTCACTAAGTGGTTTTAAGAAGGGCATTTTAGACTTTTTATATGTTTTAATTTATAAGTATTATATTTAATTTTTTATATCAAGGGTATTTTGATCTTTTTACAAAAACTTAACGAAATAATTGGATGGAGGTTAGTGGATTGTTTAAAACTGATAAAAATGGTGAAACTATTGGATGTAAATCGTAAATTTTAAACTATTGGATTAAAATAGGGAATTGAACCAAACCACAAGGACTAAACCGGAGTTTACTCAAAACAAAAAGGTAAATTACAGTTAAAATACAAAATAGGCAAATGATCCAAAATTAATCAAATTAGTAATACCACATCTTCTGTCTGATAAATAAGTAATTGATTACGTCACGTTTTATAATTCTATAGGCTCAAAATTCTTTTTCTTACTTATTTTTTCTTCATTACTAAATTTATTATTTCTACTATTCAATCCATGTAAAACACGGGTAATAATTATAATCTTTATTTTAATAATTACATGTGTATTTTTTCCGCATCAAATTAGTAGAAACTTTATCTTAAGAATTAATTACACGGATGGTCCCTGAGTTTGGTCAAATTACGGATTTGGTGCATAACTTTGAAAAATTACGGCATTAGTCCAACATAGTTTGATTTTGTTACACTGACGGTCCCTAGAGTGGATGGAGGTTAACTTTTTTAGTTAAGTGGCAGTGAAATGATCAAAATACTTTTTATATTAAAAACATAAAATAATAAAACTAAATAAAATAATAAACTCATATATTAAACTATGTTAGTGGGTCCACTCCCCCTCCTCTTCAAAGAGTGAGAATTGTCTGCATTTGTCCCATTTTCTTCGTTTTCCCGATGCTCGGAAACCTTAACCCTCCATGGCCGTAGTTGTAATCAATAGTTGCAGGGGACACTTTGGCGTTTGAGACTGGGGTTGTGGTGGTCTTTGTTTCATCCATTTCGGCAACTACTGGCGCGGCCATTTTCCGAATTGAGTTAGACCTGTCCAGGCTTTTTTGTCTCTTGGATGAAGAATCTGTGTAATATTCTCTAGTCTGGATAGATCCACCGGGGATAATGGTCGTCTGTTTTTGTCGGTTTTTCGATGGAGATTTGCATATCGGAGCGCTGTACGTGAACCACCGGTGCATCTTCTACCATCGGAGGAAGCCGAGGGAAAGTCCGTTCGATTATATACCCATCCCAAGAAGCCCTAGGCTCGTCAAACGAGTGCCTGGGGTCATCAATCGAGATCCAACCCGCATCCAGTGAAAATCTAGGGTCAATATCACAGGATCGCCGGCCGAATCCGTAATCGGCGATTTCTGACCTTGTCTCAAGGTACTGACGCGAAATAGGCTTCTCTACTGGCAATGTAGACAATGAAACGACGCCGTTTCTGTTGCAGTTGCCGTCCACGTCACTCTTCTTCTGCTTTCGCCTCCATTTTTTCCTTAAAACCGACGCGGCTGACCAGAAATTCGATCAGGATGACTTTTTGGAATGTGAGTCGAGATCTATATGATCCTGCATGGTCTTCAACTCTTCCACAATTGCATTATCTACTTATTCAATTTCAGTACTCTCTTCCTTTACCTCAAAATCAGTTAAGTGGGGTGTTGGTGAGGTGTCCGACAGTGGTGCAACTTGCAGGTGGCGATGGCCGTGATGGTGTTGATGGGAGAAGAGAAGACAAGGGGGTGGGGTGTAGGGCTACGGTGGTGGTGGTGGTGAAGGAGAAAGGTCACAGGGTATTCAAAGGAGAAGGAAGGTATGGGTGGGGCCCACATTAGTTACATATTTATTTTTGGTTTTTTTGTATTTAAGTGTATTTTGGTCATTTCACTGTCACTAAACTGAAAAAGTTAACATTCATCCATTTTACGGACCGTCAATGTAACAAAATCAAACTATGTTGGACTAAATTCGTAATTTTTCAAAGTTAGGGATCAAATCCGTAATTTGGCCAAACCACAGGGACCATCCGTGTAATTAATTCTTATTTTAATCTTGTTAAAAAATTTGTTTTTAAGGTGTAGAGACAGTTTCAAATCTAATTTGTTTTAAGATTGTTGTAACTCAAATTAGATCTACTTAAGATTGTGGGAAAAAAAGGTATTGGTTTTATTTTGTGAAAATAATATAATACTATTTTATATAAATTCAAATAATAGAAAAGTACAAAATTCAAGACAAGAATATGTTGTTGAAGTGATTGAAAAAAATAAGAATAATCAAATTTGGCTGAGGCCACGTGTCTTATGATGATTTGTCTCTTAAGAATAATCAAATTTGGCTGAGGCCACGTGTCTTAGGATGATTTGTCTCTATAGGTCAAAGATAATCCGACAAGTTTGAGAATTAACGATAAAAGCATGTTTGGTCGGTAGGAACTAACGAAAAGCCCTATTCTACCACGTCTGTTCTAATCGGATTGAACTTTTATTTCAAAACGGAGAGAATGGAATTGGAATTTAAATTTTAAATGAAATCTCGAAACGGAGAGAATGGAAATGAAATTTCAAAACGGAGAGAATCAGAATCCCTCAACATTTCAAATGAAATCTCAAGAATATTTATAATTTACGTAATAACCCTAGTCATTTTTTTATTTTTTTAGAAACATTTTTAAGATATTTGAGTTTGGATCTTTGTTTTATATTTTGTTAACTTTAAGGGGTTAATTATGTCTTTTTATATATTTTTACATTCCAATTCTATTTAACAAATGTATCAACCAAACATATTATAAATTTTCAAAAGAATCCTTTAAATTCCAATTCAAATTCGAAACTAAACAAGGAAATGAATAGTGATTTTGGGTGTATGAGTTGTTTCTTCTGCTGCAACTAAAATCCGGGTCGGGCTTGATATTGGGTTGAATCGTGCCTAGCTATCCCGAGTTTAGATCCGAGCTGCAACAACAAAGAACTCGTTAAAAGGTGACTGAGAGGCGGAGCTCCGGGAACACCTTTTGACACTCAAGTCAGTGATTTATATAAAGATGAACATATCAAGCATGTAAATGATAAATACACATAAATATAAGAGAGCATGAGACGAAGTGGATAATAAATTAGGAATGAGAGAGATGGATCTCGTGGAGAAAAGGAAGTGTGAAGGGATGTATTAAAAGAGCATCATATGAGTGAGTTGGGTATGAGCTGGTCCTCCAACCTTGGTAAAGTGTGGCATAATTTATTTGAATTCAGCAGTGCTAAAAAATAATCTATACAATATAGTTACTAATTTACTTTGATTTAGGCCTATTAATAGTCATTTAGGCCTATCAGATAATATTATCAAATCAATTGTGGATAAGGTATGAATTGCTTTTTTGTTATTGGTAGAGGTGCAAATTTCAACATATTAGTTATAAATGGGTCAATTTGGATTATGTTTTCATCTCTAATGGGTTGAAGGGATTGGAAGTCACACATTGTAACTTTAATGCATATAGCCTCCTAAATCATATTATTTATAAAATTTAGATTATCATTAAGATAATATATTTTGGTAATCAAATTTGAGTATTTGACATAGTAATTATTTATAGTAAAATTTAAACAAATGAAAGGTGTTGTGGGTCAACCCAACCTGGCCAAACCCGTTTCAGCCCTTACCACAGAATTACCCATATTGACCCGTTACCCAACTCGGCCTCAATGCTTGAATACTGAAGCAGATAGTAAAGGTGATGGTAGGATCGACCAAGAAGAATGGAGAGAATATGTAGACAAAAACCTATCATTATTGAAGAATATGACTCCATGTAAGCCAAAAGAACTTACATTGATGCAAGTTTCTTTTAAGTTGGTATTTCACGTACTTATATAATCATGCATGTTGTTATATTATCCCCTTTGTCAAATATGGTCAGAAAGAAATCAAATGTTCTAATTAAGAAAAAAAGATGTATAACTGTTAAATATGGTCAGAAACAATTCCATTTTCATTCAACCCCTTTATCTGACCTTTTAAAAAAATTGTACAACTGTTATCAGACTTCAATATGAAAATTGTGTGTAAGCAAAATGATGTTAAATTTTAACAAAATCAATATTTGATCTCAAAAGTAACTGTATTTCTTTGGCGAAAATATCACATTAATCATAGTTTTACAAGAATCATATGTGTTCCTATTAGAGTTTATATCTTTGGGATTAGCTGTGAGTCAACTATTCTCTTTCTTTTTACCAAAAAATGAAAGCTCACAATTTGTATAATTTGAAACTGAGGTTGTGGTTTAAAATTAACTTCAGTTCCTGGTAGTAAAAAATGAAAATTCAAGATATTATTGTGTGGATTTAAATGGAACATATTAAGTAACAAAATAAACTTAGGTTATAGTTTTTCTACTAATCTTGCATTATGCAATAAAATATTTTGTATCAATCAATGTCATGAAATAACTTTTTTTCTTATTTTATTAGGTTATAGTTTTGTCACACTGCAATAAATTGGCAAAAATAACTTTGATTCCTGATATCCATGTATCACACACCTGTATCTATGCAACATAACTGTTCTATCATTGATTTGCGATCAAAATCTTATTTTGAAGATGACATCTTTATGTTGCATTTTTGCCAATTTATTGCAGTGTGACAGTGTCTTGAAAATGGGCATTCGGGACTTGGGACGGTAATGGCACTATGTAATATTACTTTAAATGTTGTCTACAAAGAAGTGTATTTAAATTTGTAAATTATCATTGTAATATTCATTTAACATGTATTTAATCTTACTCTTCCAATAACAACATTTAGGAAATTCATTTTCATGTCTTTTTTTAATGTTTTCAGTACTCTCATTGATATATTATTAACGTTTGAGACATGAAAAAATAACCTATAGATCATCAAATGTTGTATAAGAATACATGTTCAGATATTCATCAGTGTAATATTAATGTTTAAACCGTGTAACACACGGTTTTAAAGCTAGTATCATAATAAAAGTGAAATGTCATTGGAAAAAAAACACATAATAAAAATATAAGAAATCGTACAAAAAAGTCACTTTAAGCGGCATTTTTTTTAATTTAGGTTAAATAATTGACATGGGCCTATAAAGATTATAGCCTTGTTGGGTTAAAAATTTAAAAATAAAAATGGGTCTTTAATGATTTAAAGTCCACTATTAAAAATTAAGTAATTAGGCTTAATTTTTAAACTATAAATTTTTTTAATAGGTAAAACGTTTAGAAAACTTTTTTCCTTAATATATGGTACAAAACATGACAATATTGGAAGTCGGAGTAAAACTCACTTTGCTCTACGATAATTTAAAGTAAATAACTCTTCATTATAGGATCTTATAATATTTTGTTCCTTAATATATGGTACAAAACATGACAAAATGAAAAATGTAGCATATACTTTGGATTTTTGATACAACAGAAATTACTCACAATGTATATACAACGTTACAAACATTGTTAATACAATTGCGGAAGATATTCATACTTATTCCTCTTATCTACTCAGATCCCTCCGACCGTCAACAACTTTAACATTCTCTAGTAAACCTTGCCTTAATGTCTTGTAACACATGATAAAACAAACAAACATAACCAGTAATATCTCAGTCATAAAGTAGGGTCTGGGGTCTAGGGAGGGTTAGATGATGGTAAAACCTTACATTTATCCGATGAGATAGAGAGGCTGCTCCCAATTACTGAATTCAAGAAAATCAACCTACAGCTTTCTTTGAACCTTATGAGACACGCGTTAGCCAGCTGTCTTATTGCTCGAGAACAACGGGTTCACTTGTGTTAGCTACTAGCTTCTTTTGAAGTCTTCTCATTCGACATTTCCATCTCCAACCTTCTCATATCGTTAGTATAGGCCATGGTGTCATAAACAATGGAAGTCGGTGTGTCAGGGCTCTGGTTCACACTTAATGTGGACTCCATTCGTTGTGGTTTCAAGGTGTCGTTCAGGGCATCTAATGATCCATCACCTTCCAATGCGCGTACGATCTATAAAATTATTAATATTTAACACAACGAGACAAACATATTTGATGAGACGAAAGCAATAAACTTGCCTGGCTCATCTTGGGACGCCGTTTAGCCGAATGATGGATGCTGGCTGCTGTGCAAGAAACCATACGGGCCACCTCGTGCGTTTCATAGTCCCCTTCCAAGCGTGGATCAACAAGCCCGTTGTAGTTTTTATCTTTCAATGCCTTGGCGAGGAGTGGCCCTGCCTGATTTTTTAACCCAAAAAAAATTATTAAACCCGCAAATAGGGGTGTAAAATGGGTCGTGTTCGTGGGTTAAACCTGATACGAACCCAAAAATTTGACACAAACCCGAACATGACAAGAACCCGAAAATCATGTCAGATATATGAACACGAACACGATACGAGTTTTCACGGGTTGACACGAACACAACCCGCTTAAGACGAAAATTATATTTATTTTACCTTTTTGCATACTAATACTATAAAATTACACATTTACAACCAATTATACAAATGTATATAAAATAATTATATTTAAACTATGAAACACCATGCTTACTTCTCTTTTATTTTTTAAAAGAGTAAATTACCGTTTACGTCCCTGTGGTTTACACGATTTAACACAATGCGTCCTTAACACGAATTTTTAACGCTTTGAGTACCTGTGGTATACAATCTGTAACACTCTGAGTCCCTGAACCTAACTTCGTGAAAAAATTCCGTTTAAATTCAGGTGAAATGTCCGTTGTACCCTTTTACTGTATAACAGTTTGCGTTCCTAGAAACATGTAATATATGTTTGCTTCCTTGTCTGAGTCCCTGGACCTAACTCACCCGAAACTACTACATTCGTCCGAAACTATTATTTTGACTAATAACCTGTTGACTTTGACTTAATACTCACAACGCTAACAACCACATTAGTTGATTATAATACATGGATAATCTAAATCCCAAACACCCCTTTTAAGTTTTCAAACAAAATTTCTCGCTATAGAGAAAATTAACCCGACAATAAGAATGCTTTACTACCATTAAAAAGTAGCATCTTTATACAATATAAAGTTATATTCGTAGACGTTGTACATCATCAGCCTTTAGTAGTTATCCAAATACAAGATCATGTTCTTCCCATTCCCATATTCTTGAACCCTCCATCCAAAACAAGAAATCTCTAACTAGCCAAACACAAGATATTTAATTAAGAGTACACATTTGTTATCAGTAACAAAAATATTCAAATTCTTCAGATGGTGTGATAGATTACAAAAGCTGCCCCAATTGATTCAAACAGTAGCACATACCAAATCAAGAACTAGAACCCTAAAGATTACATATTTGTTGCTCCTAAAAGCCGCCCCAATTGATTCAAAGTGTTTATGGCAGAAATCACTCATGGGTAAAGGGGCAATCGAAATAAAGACACTTGAAATCAAATCTAAGTAAGAAGATGATGATCAAGAAATCAAGATCGAAGTGAATTGAAAGTGTAAGGTCTTACCACATGATTAATTGGCGAAATTAGGTCACGGGTCATTCTGGTGATCCAAGAACGAAGTGATCCAAGAACAGGGCTACAAACCTCATTCCGGTCACGGGTCAGTGGGGCCGGTGATCGGAGTTCTTGCGGTGATTATGGTATTGGGTGCGGTGGCTGTGGTGATAGGTCGGCTCTGTTCGGGTCGACGGGTCATGGGTCACTTGCAATACGACTTTGAAGGTTGGGTGGAGACCAAATGTTCGACGTGTATCGACGGCCGGGTCGGCCCTCCTCCGCGGCGACAGAAGGTGCTGGAGGTGGTGGTGGTGGTGGAGATTAATTGGTGGACTCAGACAGGGACGCAAACAAATATTACATGTTTCCAGGGACGCAGACTGTAATACAGTAAAAGGGTACAACAGATATTTCACCTAAATTTAAATTGGAATTTTTTAACGAAGTTAAGTCCAGGGACTCATAGTGTTACAGAGCGTATACCACTGGTACTCAGAGCGTTAAAAATTCGTGTTAGGGACGCATTGTGTTAAATCGTGTAAACCACAGGGACGCAAACGGTAATTTACTCTTTTTTAAATTTTGGCATAGAGTACTCAAAGTACATAAAAAAGTACTTTTTAATAAGTTCATAAAAATAAAAGGGTCAGACGTGCCAGGTCGACCCGGAAACGACCTGTTTAGCTAAACGTGTTGCGGGTTCGACACGAAACCCCAAACATGTTTAGACTAAACCTAAACCTGCAAATTTTGCGTTAGCTTCTTCTCTGTCTTGTCACAAATTCACACCTTTACCCTCACAACATATAATGAAGGCTTGAAAGTTAAAAAAGATTGTTCTTAAAAATTTGAAAGACTAGAACAAAAATGAAAAAAGGATCAAGCAACAAACCCAATCGACCAGGCTATCTTCTATGCGGTTACTTGTAGGATCAATCGGTTTCCTTCCAGTCAACAGTTCGAGCAACATGACCCCAAATGAGAAAACATCAGATTTTTCTGTAAGCTTTCCACTTGAAGCATACTCTGGAGCTAAGTACCTACAGTGATACCACAAAAGAAACTTGATTGCATTACTGAAAGTTAATTAGTAAAATTACTAAGGACTATATTTTTATAACTGAAACATGTCACAGGCTCACAGTATTACTTCAATAATGAAGCAACTCCATAAATAGAGATATTTGTACTTTATAATACTTTTTAGTTATATTCATGAGGTCACAGACTCATAGTATCACTATTAATTTCTGTATTTTCAATAAAAATATAATTTGGATCCTATTTTACAAACAGACAAACCTGCATATATATATATATAAAGCTCATTATTGTGAGCAATAACTAACTACCTAACTTACCCAAAAGTCCCCATAACGCGTGTTGAGATATGTGTGTCGTCTCCAGACGCCAGTTTAGCCAATCCAAAATCAGCCACCTGAAAAACTAGGTTAGAAACCGTGTTTTAGATGGGTTGAATAAAGGAAATACTAAATAGTCAGTAATGAAGATTTAGTAATTATAAAGGAAATATTAAATAGTAATGAAGATTTATGAATTAATAAAGAAAATATTAAATAGTTAGTAAAGAAATATTAATAGTTAGTAATGAAAAATAAGCGGGAAAAAGAATCTTGCTCTCACAGAATTATGGCACGTGACGTAACAGTTACTTATTTATTAGGTATAGATTTGACAAAATGAGTGTGTAAAGTACTTACCTTTGCTTCAAAGTTGTAGTCAAGGAGAATGTTGGAAGATTTAATATCACGATGGATGATCCGTGGATCACCTGCAAGTTTCCAAGAGACGTTTCTTGTGGTAATTTATACGCTTTTTGTAATATTGTTTGCTATGCTAAGACCAAAATGACCAGGTCGGACAAGTTGGGTAACATGTCAGTGTATATACTTTTCGTATGGGTCTAAAAGGGCCGTTCCACCCAAAACATTTTGTAGTCCAAACTCTTAGAAAATTTATAAATAACCCGTGTGCCAAATATGATTAACAAGGTTATATCATTCCAAAATAATATAATTTATTGAATAAAATGATTTAGGAGGTTTTCTACATTAAAAATACATTTTGGACGACTTTCAACTAGTATGGCCATTTGACATATTTCATTTTCAAGTATTGTTTGTTACTTTCGCGCTTGAGATAAGCAAAACCTGAGTCGACCCATTCACAAGGCAAGTAACAAAAGGGAGAGAGGCGTACAATCTTCGTGTAGGTATGCGAGTCCTTTAGCTGATCCAAGTGCGATACGGATCCTAGTTTCCCATTTCATGACAGGACAATTCATCCCTGCAGAACAAAGTTTATTATGATATCCACACGGTCAAAGTCAATTTCCATTAGGGTCAAAATAAAGACAAGAAAACTCACCATGAAGATGAAAGTCTAAGGTCTTATTAGGAAAATATTCATAAACAAGCATTCTTTGTGCATCAGCTATGCAGTATCCAACAAGTGAGACCAAATGGCGATGATGTACTCGACTAATGGTCTCAACTTCTGCTTGAAACTCTCGCTCTCCTTGATTACTGCCCGATTTTAGTCTCTTCACTGCCACTTCATTCCCATTAGCCAAAACCCCTTTATGCACATACCCGAACCCACCTTGTCCAAGAAGGTTCGACAGCGAGAACCCACCAGTGGCGGTTGATAGCTCATTGTATGAGAAATGAGTCATGTTGAATGGTAGAGACATTTTTGGAGTTAAGGGTGAGAATTGGCCACTTGTGTTGAACTGTTTTGAGCCCCCCCATTTAGCACCCACACCCACTGGAATACCTTTCATTTCAGGTCTTGTGAATTGAACCACATGCTCATGCATTGAACCTATGAAATGTGAAACAAACATGTGTCAGTTTTTTTTTCTTTTGAACGGCACCTAATATAATCCTGTTAACTAACCCCACCAAACCTACACACTATAGGGTTCGAACCCTCCCAAGTTAGTGAGGGGAATTAGGGTGTAAATGAGCCAAGCCGGCTCGTGAGCTACTCGAGATCGGCTCGCTAAAAGCTCGCATCGAGCCTAGCTTAAACGAGCTCGAGAGCCTACACGATCCTATTATTTACATACTTTTTATTTAATATATTAAATATATATTCATATAATAATAATTAGTATATATATAAAATTATGATGTATTACATACTTTTTATTTAATATATTAAATATATGTTCATATAATAATAATTAGTCTATATATAAAATTATAATGTAAATAACTAAATAATATATATTATCTTATATATAATAAATATATATATAAATAATTATAAATATTTAAATTATTTAATAAATAATAAACGAGACGAGCCCAAGTCGAGCTCGAGCTTGAAAAACTACTCACGAGCCGAGCTTGAGCTTTAGAATAGAGCTTGAAACAAGCTGAGCTCGAGTTCAACCTTGCTGGAAGTTAGACGAGCCAAGCTCGAACCTAGTCGGTCTTGGGCTCACTTGGCTCGGCTACACCCCTAGGGGGAATACACCATTTACCACCAGGATGTCCTCAACACAAACATGTGTTAGTTAAGTTAATGTTTGGAACGGTTGGGAAGAAATAGTTTTTGAATTTGATACCTGGGGGTGGTTTTGTGTAGTAAGCCGCGGCCTTCTGCTTCTTCTTCTTCTTCCTCCTAGCGCATGTAATACAAATCGTGACAAGTGTAAGAAACACGAAACCAGCCAAAGCTAATCCAATGATACGCGCTGCATTACTTGTATTAGAGTGTTCTGTATGTTGAGGTTTGTGTGTTGGAGACTTGGTTGATTTGTGGGTGGGAGGTGGTGCAGATTGATGGCCAGGTGGAGGAGCAAACACATCATGAGAGGTTGAGTTGGTTGGCAGGGAATGGGATTGTGGCGGAGGTGATACTTTTTCTTTCGGTTGTGGTGGTGGTGAGGAGGGAGGAGGAGGAGAGCGTCGTGGTGGTGGAGAGGGAGGAAGAGGAGAGGGGGCCGGAGCCATGTGACTAGTGATCAGGATCTGAAAACTGGATCAAAAGGTGTCATCTCTGTAAGAAAAATAGACATAATTAAGCATGAAAACTAAAAGTAATTAGTTTTGTGAATTGGGATCCACCAGTAATTCAAAGTTTTGCATGGTTAATTGTTTGTGAGTGATTATCCCAATTTAGAAAGGCCACCAGGTCTTTCAGTCCTACAAAGATGGAGATTTCTTCAACTCTTTCTCTATTTACAAGCCGAATTAGTTGTAACATCTGTCTCCAATTAATAACTATCAATATATTCCAAGTCAGAAGACAATTTTTTTCATACTATCAAATCTCAAAAGGCTCCCAATTCATTAGACTAAGTGCAAATTTAAAGAGGGAAGTCATGAAAACCATCAACCAAAAGATCCTGAAAGTCAGTGCAATATCAGAATAATTAAACGAGCTAAGCTACTCGTGAGATACTTGCTAAAAGCTCTAATTGATATGAGCTTAAACGAGTTTGAGTCTAAAATAAACTTGTTTAATAAAGAGGTCAAGCTTTACTTATTGAGTTTAAACCGGCTCGTTGTTCGTCGTCTATGCTGACATGCTACGTTGAACAAGAGACTCTTGAAATCCACAGTGGGTTCTTACAATCAAGAAGGATTGCTTTTTAATCGAAAATGCTTTAGAATTAATTACACGGATGGCCCCTGTGGTTTACACGGATTTCACTTATGGACCCTAGGAATGGGAAACTACAACTTTGGCCTAATAGTTTGCACGATTGTAACAGAGATGACCCCTAACATGGATGGATTTTTACCTTTTCAGTTAAGTAAATGTAAAATGACTAAAACACCCATAATCTTAAATATATATTATTAAAAACATAAAACTAAAAATTAAAATAATATCTTATATTGGTGGGACCCACCTAACCTTAAAATTAAACCCATCCCCCCCCCATTTTCCCCTTGCTCCAGTCGTTTATACCACCAGAATGTCACACCCCCAGATTCCACTAACGAAGTTTTACCGTTTTGAAATGTGACAAACCAGGATCTCAGATATTAGTTACTTCAAATGATACTATATGGGACTTGAAATGTAATAATATAAAAGATCAAGTTCAGAGTAAATGTGCGGAAGTGTTTAAACAAAAGTAAATGCGCAAAACAACGCGCCCAAGTTCAAGTAATAATAAAACACAATTATTGTTTGATAGTTTGATAGTTGATGATAGAAGTCAAGACACCATGCATGACCTAACGTGATCCTGCGTAACGACCTGAGAAAACATGTAAGAAAACGAGTAACACTAGGTTGGTGAGTTCACAGGTTTCAATCATTAGAGATAAAGCGTTTGCAGATTATGTACATTCAATATGCATATCTAAAGGTAGCTAACCAATATTCATGTTTTACTAAAGCGCTCGTAACCGAAGCATGACTGGTTGTTTGCCTCCTGCCATGTCTATCAACTTTGGCCAAAAGAGCAGGCTAACATTTCACCCGTTCGACCTACAATCGAGTTAGCGCGACTAACACGGGTGGGGCTAGTCAAACCCAGTAGTACTACTAAACATTATCTCGCTAGTCAATTTAAAGGTCCGATGTGTTGTGAGGACTTTCAGTGATAGTGTGTTATGCTTAGTCTCAACAGTAATATCATATGAATTACAGTAACCCAAAAAGGTTGTGACATGTTTTCTCCTCCAATAAAATAAAACAGTAAAAGGGGCCGTGAAACTCACCTAGATTGAGTTGTAGATTGAGTCACATAAGAAAGAGATTTGGAACCTCAAGTGTTAGCCTGCACGGCTTACGTATGCCCTAGAATTATAAACATAGTAATTAGGGACAAGTTGGGATTTGTGACGACGACACGAAAAGTTAGAACGTCTTAATGCATTCTAAGGATTAATGAGTAGACGAACGTGTCTACGGGAATATAGATTTCTTAATATAATATTTAAGATCAATGCGTTACGTGTCGAATGTCTCTAATACGAATAATATTAAATAAATAAATAAATTCGTACGTTTGTATCAATTAATAATGATCTGAGAAAATAATATAACATATATATTATTTTTGAACTCGTAGGAAATATACGATAATCACTTACGTGGCAAAATAATAAATATATTATTTTTATTCGAGATAATAAACGTGAGTAAATAATATAAACAATTATATTATTATTTATTTTGAAACGTTACACGAGATTAATAAACGAGGCGAAATAATATAAAAAATATATTATTTTATAATAGGAGTCACGGGTTGAAAATAATATAAACATATTATTTTATTTGAATTCGTGGTTTGAAAATAATATAAATATATTATTTTAAAAGTGGAAATAATATTAATTATAAGTTATAAAACCAAACCCGAGCCTACGGGTTGTTTTTGGAGCTAAAACAATTTAATACATTATTATAATAACATAGGGTAGGTTTTTATATCAAAAACAATAGTTTAAAAATGAAATAAAAAGAAAACTGGTGGAGAGACTCGAACCCGGGTCTCTCCCACCACAGCACACACACCTAACCATCTCCGCCCGCTAGGGTATCGCACACAAGACCCGTTCCAAAATGTTTTAACACACAAGCTTCTGTGGTTCCTTCCCCCATCGAAACCGAAGCCAAGAACCAGTCAATTTCCCATGAATTCGACCACGATTGACATCCAGTACATAGGGGTTTTGCTAAACAAGGGTTTGCGAATCAGTGGGTGTATTTAATTTGAAAAGCATCAAGTTTATAATCGTTTAATTTCAGATTCAATCGCCGAAACCCTAGGTATGAACTTAGAATCAAATTACTCATATCTGATATTAAAACTAGTTGAAAACTTAGGGCTTTTGTTGATTAGGGTGTTGTGAAACTACTTAAATGGTTTAATTTGATTTAGGTTGTGTCTAGGATCAAAAGCCCCAAATCTGATTATGAATAAACCCTAGATTACGAATCTTGAAAAATTCGATGTTAGTAGGTTGAATTAACAGAGGGCTTTCATAAAACAAAGTATTACGAATCGAATGGTATGGATTAATTAGATTAAAATAGGGTCAAAGGTAGAGTTCGATTAAATCGTTTTCTTAAGAACCCTAGATTTTGGGTTTTGATCCAATCGATGATATAAGCCCAATTAAACATAGGGCTTTCAATATACAAATGAAAACGAAGGTAAGGGCAGGTTTAATTACTAGGTTCGATGACGAATTGATAGTTCCCGACTAAAAACAGACTCCGACTGTGAACAACTTCAACTCCGGCGAGTTTGGTTCCACCTCCGATTGAATTGACGCGTGAAACAGCTTCACGAGGTTTCGTTTGAGGTGTGTAGAGTTCCAATTCGTGCGAATAGTATGAGGATTTGTCGAATTCGATGGTTAAACGGTAATGGTCGACGGTTATGAGGTAAATGCCCGTAATTGGGTTTAATTCGACAATTAATGATGATTAATTTGATGATTATGGCTGTTAATGCAAAGAACGTGTGAGATCAATTACAAGTTTCAGCAGAAATCGATCAAAGCTTGCGAATTTGAATCAAAACAAACCGGTTTGACTTTCTAAAGTCAACAGAATCAAAATAGGTTTAATTACAGAATTAGTCCCTCTAGTTTAGGTGTTTTTGAGTTTGGTAGGTTGACAGAAATAGTCCATGAGGTTTGAATTGAGTTAGAACTTGGTTAGTCTGACTATCGAAAAGTCAACAGGAACATAATTCTTTGATTTTGACTTTATAAAGTCAATTAGGATGAGTTTGGGTTAATTACACAATTAGTCCTTGTAGTTTGAGTTTGAATAAAGGCAGGATTAGTCCTTAGGGTTTGAGATAAGTTAAATAGGTTAACTTTAACTATATTTAAATAATGGAATTAGACTAAAAAGTCCGGATTGTCACACAGAACTTCACCACGACATCTACCGCCGGACTACCCATCTCCGATAAACTCTTCCCCACCGGCATCTCCTCCGTCTCAGGCAAAAACCTTCGGTTTCTGACCCCATATTCACCTACGTACATTCAGAAACCGGTGTCACCACGTTTTTCCAACCACCTAGATCTATCCGATGTTTCTCCACCAATTCGGTATACTTCTCATACTTCTCCTGTAAATTTTCTGGAGAGGGTAGAGTCAGGTCTGTATACATTGACACCATTAAAAACCCACAAGATTTAAGTAAAAATCTCAATGCGGCTGTCAAGGGAGAATTGAGGCCGATCTTCATGTTTTTAAAAAATTAAAAACTGAATTCATGTTTTTTAACCATTATTTTTGAAAATATTTATCACGGAGTATTTGAATTTCGTGTGATTCTACCCGAGAGAGAATTGAGGCCGATCTTCATTCCAAATCTAGAAATCGGTGAATCATCCTCCTAAAAAATGATCAATTATCCCCCTCTTCTTCAAAAATCATTCGAAATCCAAGCATGGTGCTTCTTCATCCGTCCCTGATCAATCATCTGTTCATGATTTCATAGTCAAGGTATTTCAATTCCCCCAATTCTCCATCATCATATGTAAGGCCCCAAACCCGAGAGGCCTCACTTGTTGGATTTACTCATTCACAAACAGTTCTTAAACATGAATATCAAATAACGCAACGGAAAATTTCATTTAAACATAACATCATCATTGTTCATACATGCGGAAGCGTAAACATTGTTTAAAACATAAATACATCATTACTAATCATAACGGGATGCCAGTCTTCATGATCAGTCGGGTAACTCCTCTCGCTTGCCAAGCATCACCGTCAATCCTAATAACATGCCTTAACCTGAATGTGCACACTAAAAAGTTAGCTACGCTGGTGAGTTCTAGTTTTCGTTTGATTTAAGAAATGGTTCATCATTCAAAACATTCATTAGGGTTTAACATCACGTATAAGAAAACAGGGCCTTTCATTCATAAACCTTCCAACATTTAAACATATTAAACGAATCATTTGTTTAAAACATTTAACATTCATTTAAGTCATACATTACTATCTAAAATTTGTATCTTTCTTTACGCGTCTCTGTGTCCCCGAAGGAACCCTGCATGTCGTGGACAACCGTTACGTATCACCGTCGTTGCCACAACATTCCGTCAATTCCCTTTTTGGTATTGCCCCCAAGGATAACTGCACGAGGACCGACAATACCCATTCAGTTGCCCCTATGGCTCTCAGCCATAGACCGACAACCTCCATTGAAGGCTATGGCTCTCAGCCATAGACCGACAACTTCCATCGACGGCTATGGCTCTCAGCCATAACACTGTCGGATCATAATTTAACCTGACGTAGGGTTACACGTTAACCCTTGAGTAACCGTTGTTACTCCATACCAGTTGTACAACATCAAACCACTGGCAGGCCACTAAGACACTGCCCCTGTTGTTCTTATGGTAACTATGGCTCGCTGTCCATAATCTACCACAAGGCTGAGAATCTCATCCCCAGACTTCATTCGTCAATTCCATTCATTCGACAGATTAGATTTGTAATGACTTTTTTAAAACCTTTGCCCTTTTTCTTTTCTTTTCACAAAACCTTTCCTTCACTTTCAAAACCCCTTTACCTTTACTTTAAACC